>OU343160.1:199371799-199575176 GCA_910595825.1 Philhelius pedissequus | reverse complement strand
TCTGTCAGTCTGTCAGTCTGTCAGTCTGTCAGTCTGTCAGTCTGTCAGTCTGTCAGTCTGTCAGTCTGTCAGTCTGTCAGTCTGTCAGTCTGTCAGTCTGTCAGTCTGTCAGTCTGTCAGTCTGTCAGTCTGTCAGTCTGTCGTCTGTCAGTCTGTCAGTCTGTCAGTCTGTCAGTCTGTCAGTCTGTCAGTCTGTCAGTCTGTCAGTCTGTCAGTCTGAGTCTGTCTGTCTGTCTCTCTGTCTGTCAGTCTGTCTGTCGAGTCTGTCAGTCTGTCAGTCTGTCAGTCTGTCAGTCTGTCAGTCTGTCAGTCTGTCAGTCTGTCAGTCTGTCAGTCTGTCAGTCTGTCAGTCTGTCAGTCTGTCAGTCTGTCAGTCTGTCAGTCTGTCAGTCTGTCAGTCTGTCAGTCTGTCAGTCTGTCAGTCTGTCAGTCTGTCAGTCTGTCAGTCTGTCAGTCTGTCAGTCTGTCAGTCTGTCAGTCTGTCAGTCTGTCAGTCTGTCATTCTGTCAGTCTGTCAGTCTGTCAGTCTGTCAGTCTGTCAGTCTGTCAGTCTGTCAGTCTGTCAGTCTGTCAGTCTGTCAGTCTGTCAGTCTGTCAGTCTGTCAGCCTGTCAGTCTGTCAGTCTGTCAGTTGTCAGTCTGTCAGTCTGTCAGTCTGTCAGTCTGTCAGTCTGTCAGTCTGTCAGTCTGTCAGTCTGTCAGTCTGTCAGTCTGTCAGTCTGTCAGTCTGTCAGTCTGTCAGTCTGGCCAGTCTGTCAGTCTGTCAGTCTGTCAGTCTGTCAGTCTGTCAGTCTGTCAGTCTGTCAGTCTGTCAGTCTGTCAGTCTGTCAGTCTGTCAGTCTGTCAGTCTGTCAGTCTGTCAGTCTGTCAGTCTGTCAGTCTGTCAGTCTGTCAGTCTGTCAGTCTGTCAGTCTGTCAGTCTGTCAGTCTGTCAGTCTGTCAGTCTGTCAGTCTGTCAGTCTGTCAGTCTGTCAGTCTGTCAGTCTGTCAGTCTGTCAGTCTGTCAGTCTGTCAGTCTGTCAGTCTGTCAGTCTGTCAGTCTGTCAGTCTGTCAGTCTGTCAGTCTGTCAGTCTGTCAGTCTGTCAGTCTGTCAGTCTGTCAGTCTGTCAGTCTGTCAGTCTGTCAGTCTGTCAGTCTGTCAGTCTGTCAGTCTGTCAGTCTGTCAGTCTGTCAGTCTGTCAGTCTGTCAGTCTGTCAGTCTGTCAGTCTGTCAGTCTGTCAGTCTGTCAGTCTGTCAGTCTGTCAGTCTGTCAGTCTGTCAGTCTGTCAGTCTGTCAGTCTGTCAGTCTGTCAGTCTGTCAGTCTGTCAGTCTGTCAGTCTGTCAGTCTGTCAGTCTGTCAGTCTGTCAGTCTGTCAGTCTGTCAGTCTGTCAGTCTGTCAGTCTGTCAGTCTGTCAGTCTGTCAGTCAGTCAGTCTGTCAGTCTGTCAGTCTGTCAGTCTGTCAGTTTGTCAGTCTGTCAGTCTGCCAGTCTGTCAGTCTGTCAGTCTGTCAGTCTGTCAGTCTGTCAGTCTGTCAGTCTGTCAGTCTGTCAGTCTGTTAGTCTGTCAGTCTGTCAGTCTGTCAGTTTGTCAGTCTATCAGTCTGTCAGTCTGTCAGTCTGTCAGTCTGTCAGTCTGTCAGTCTGTCAGTCTGTCAGTCTGTCAGTCTGTCAGTCTGTCAGTCTGTCAGTCTGTCAGTCTGTCAGTCTGTTAGTCTGTCAGTCTGTCAGTCTGTCAGTCTGTCAGTCTGTCAGTCTGTCAATCTGTCAGTCTGTCAGTATGTCAGTCTGTCAGTCTGTCAGTCTGTCAGCGTGTCAGTCTGTTAGTCTGTTAGTCTGTCAGTCTGTCAGTCTGTCAGTCTGTCAGTCTGTCAGTCTGTCAGTCTGTCAGTCTGTCAGTCTGTCAGTCTGTCAGTCTGTCAGTCTGTCAGTCTGTCAGTCTGTCAGTCTGTTAGGTCTGTCAGTCTGTCAGTCTGTCAGTCTGTCAGTCTGTGAGTCTGTCAGTCTGTCAGTCTGTCAGTCTGTCAGTCTGTCAGTCTGTCAGTCTGTCAGTCTGTCAGTTTGTCAGTCTGTCAGTCTGTCAGTCTGTCAGTCTGTCAGTCTGTCAGTCTGTCAGTCTGTCAGTCTGTCAGTCTGTCAGGTCTGTCAGTCTGTCAGTCTGTCAGTCTGTCAGTCTGTCAGTCTGTCAGTCTGTCAGTCTGTCAGTCTGTCAGTCTGTCAGTCTGTCAGTCTGTCAGTCTGTCCAGTCTGTCAGTCTGTCAGTCTGTCAGTCTGTCAGTCTGTCAGTCTGTCAGTCTGTCAGTCTGTCAGTCTGTCAGTCTGTCAGTCTGTCAGTCTGTCAGTCTGTCAGTCTGTCAGTCTGTCAGTCTGTCAGTCTGTCAGTCTGTCAGTCTGTCAGTCTGTCAAACTGTCTCAGTCTGTCAGTCTGTCAGTCTGTCAGTCTGTCAGTCTGTCAGTCTGTCAGTTTGTCAGTCTGTCAGTCTTTCAGTCTGTCAGTCTGTCAGTCTGTCAGACTGTCAGTCTGTCAGTCTGTCAGTCTGTCAGTCTGTCAGACTGTCAGTCTGTCAGTCTGTCAGTCTGTCAGTCTGTCAGTCTGTCAGTCTGTCAGTCTGTCAGTCTGTCAGTCTGTCAGTCTGTCAGTCTGTCAGTCTGTCAGTCTGTCAGTCTGTCAGTCTGTCAGTCTGTCAGTCTGTCAGTCTGTCAGTCTGTCAGTCTGTCAGTCTGTCAGTCTGTCAGTCTGTCAGTCTGTCAGTCTGTCAGTCTGTCAGTCTGTCAGTCTGTCAGTCTGTCAGTCTGTCAGTCTGTCAGTCTGTCAGTCTGTCAGTCTGTCAGTCTGTCAGTCTGTCAGTCTGTCAGTCTGTCAGTCTGTCAGTCTGTCAGTCTGTCAGTCTGTCTGTCAGTCTGTCTGTCAGTTCTGTCAGTCTGTCAGTCTGTCAGTCTGTCAGTCTGTCAGTCTGTCAGTCTGTCAGTCTGTCAGTCTGTCAGTCTGTCAGTCTGTCAGTCTGTCAGTCTGTCAGTCTGTCAGTCTGTCAGTCTGTCAGTCTGTCAGTCTGTCAGTCTGTCAGTCTGTCAGTCTGTCAGTCTGTCAGTCTGTCAGTCTGTCAGTCTGTCAGTCTGTCAGTGTGTCAGTGTGTCAGTCTGTCAGTCTGTCGGTCTGTCAGTCTGTCAGTCTGTCAGTCTGTCAGTCTGTCAGTCTGTCAGTCTGTCAGTCTGTCAGGTCTGTCAGTCTGTCAGTCTGTCAGTCTGTCAGTCTGTCAGTCTGTCAGTCTGTCAGTCTGTCAGTCTGTCAGTCTGTCAGTCTGTCAGTCTGTCAGTCTGTCAGTCTGTCAGTCTGTCAGTCTGTCAGTCTGTCAGTCTGTCAGTCTGTCAGTGTGTCAGTCTGTCAGTCTGTCAGTCTGTCAGTCTGTCAGTCTGTCAGCTGTCTGTCTGTCAGTCTGTCAGTCTGTCAGGTCCGTCAGTCTGTCAGTCTGTCAGTCGTCAGTCTGTCAGTCTGTCAGTCTGTCAGTCTGTCAGTCTGTCAGTCTGTCAGTCTGTCAGTCTGTCAGTCTGTCAGTCTGTCAGTCTGTCTGTCTGTCAGTCTGTCAGTCTGTCAGTCTGTCAGTCTGTCAGTCTGTCAGTCTGTCAGTCTGTCAGTCTGTCAGTCTGTCAGTCTGTCAGTCTGTCAGTCTGTCAGTCTGTCAGTCTGTCAGTCTGTCAGTCTGTCAGTCTGTCAGTTCTGTCAGTCTGTCAGTCTGTCAGTCTGTCAGTCTGTCAGTCTGTCAGTCTGTCAGTCTGTCAGTCTGTCAGTCTTTCAGTCTGTCAGTCTGTCAGTCTGTCAGACTGTCAGTCTGTCAGTCTGTCAGACTGTCAGTCTGTCAGTCTGTCAGTCTGTCAGTCTGTCAGTCTGTCAGTCTGTCAGTCTGTCAGTCTGTCAGTCTGTCAGTCTGTCAGTCTGTCAGTCTGTCAGTCTGTCAGTCTGTCAGTCTGTCAGTCTGTTCAGTCTGTCAGTCTGTCAGTCTGTCAGTCTGTCAGTCTGTCAGTCTGTCAGTCTGTCAGTCTGTCAGTCTGTCAGTCTGTCAGTCTGTCAGTCTGTCAGTCTGTCAGTCTGTCAGTCTGTCAGTCTGTCAGTCTGTCAGTCTGTCAGTCTGTCAGCCTGTCAGTCTGTCAGTCTGTCAAACTGTCAGTCTGTCAGTCTGTCAGTCTGTCAGTCTGTCAGTCTGTCAGTCTGTCAGTCTGTCAGTCTGTCAGTCTGTCAGTCTGTCAGTCTGTCAGTCTGTCAGTCTGTCAGTCTGTCAGTCTGTCAGTCTGTCAGTCTGTCAGTCTGTCAGTCTGTCAGTCTGTCAGTCTGTCAGTCTGTCAGTCTGTCAGTCTGTCAGTCTGTCAGTCTGTCAGTCTGTCAGTCTGTCAGTCTTTCAGTCTGTCAGTCTGTCAGTCTGTCAGACTGTCAGTCTGTCAGTCTGTCAGACTGTCGTCTGTCAGTCTGTCAGTCTGTCAGTCTGTCAGTCTGTCAGTCTGTCAGTCTGTCAGTCTGTCAGTCTGTCAGTCTGTCAGTTGTCAGTCTGTCAGTCTGTCAGTCTGTCAGTCTGTCAGTCTGTCAGTCTGTCAGTCTGTCAGTCTGTCAGTCTGTCAGTCTGTCAGTCTGTCAGTCTGTCAGTCTGTCAGTCTGTCAGTCTGTCAGTCTGTCAGTCTGTCAGTCTGTCTGTCTCTCTGTCTGTCAGTGTGTCTGTCAGTCTGTCAGTCTGTCAGTCTGTCAGTCTGTCAGTCTGTCAGTCTGTCAGTCTGTCAGTCTGTCAGTCTGTCAGTCTGTCAGTCTGTCAGTTTGTCAGTCTGTCAGTCTGTCAGTCTGTCAGTCTGTCAGTCTGTCAGTCTGTCAGTCTGTCAGTCTGTCAGTCTGTCAGTCTGTCAGTCTGTCAGTCTGTCAGTCTGTCAGTCTGTCAGTCTGTCAGTCTGTCAGTCTGTCAGTCTGTCAGTCTGTCAGTCTGTCAGTCTGTCAGTCTGTCAGTCTGTCAGTCTTGTGTCAGTCTGTCAGTCTGTCAGTCTGTCAGTCTGTCAGTCTGTCAGTCTGTCAGTCTGTCAGTCTGTCAGTCTGTCAGTCTGTCAGTCTGTCAGTCTGTCAGTCTGTCAGTCTGTCAGTCTGTCAGTCTGTCAGTATGTCAGTCTGTCAGTCTGTCAGTCTGTCAGTCTGTCAGTCTGTTAGTCTGTCAGTCTGTCAGTCTGTCAGTCTGTCAGTCTGTCAGTCTGTCAGTCTGTCAATCTGTCAGTCTTTCAGTATGTCAGTCTGTCAGTCTGTCAGTCTGTCAGCGTGTCAGTCTGTTAGTCTGTTAGTCTGTCAGTCTGTCAGTCTGTCAGTCTGTCAGTCTGTCAGTCTGTCAGTCTGTCAGTATGTCAGTCTGTCAGTCTGTCAGTATGTCAGTCTGTCAGTCTGACAGTCTGTCAGTCTGTCAGTCTGTCAGTCTGTCAGTCTGTCAGTCTGTCAGTCTGTCAGTCTGTCAGTCTGTCAAGTCTGTCAGTCTGTCAGTCTGTCAGTCTGTCAGTCTGTCAGTTGTCAGTCTGTCAGTCTGTTAGTCTGTCAGTCTGTCAGTCTGTCAGTCTGTCAGTCTGTCAGTCTGTTAGTCTGTCAGTCTGTCAGTCTGTCAGTCTGTCAGTCTGTCAGTCTGTCAGTCTGTCAGTCTGTCAGTCTGTCAGTCTGTCAGTCTGTCAGTCTGTCAGTCTGTCAGTCTGTCAGTCTGTCAGTCTGTCAGTCTGTCAGTCTGTCAGTCTGTCAGTCTGTCAGTCTGTCAGTCTGTCAGTCTGTCAGTCTGTCAGTCTGTCAGTCTGTCAGTCTGTCTGTCTGTCAGTCTGTCAGTCTGTCAGTCTGTCAGTCTGTCAGTCTGTCAGTCTGTCGTCTGTCAGTCTGTCGTCTGTCAGTCTGTCAGTCTGTCAGTCTGTCAGTCTGTCAGTCTGTCAGTCTGTCAGTCTGTCAGTCTGTCAGTCTGTCAGTCTGTCAGTTGTCAGTCTGTCAGTCTGTCAGTCTGTCAGTCTGTCAGTCTGTCAGTCTGTCAGTCTGTCAGTCTGTCAGTCTGTCAGTCTTGTCAGTCTGTCAGTCTGTCAGTCTGTCAGTCTGTCAGTCTGTCAGTCTGTCAGTCTGTCAGTCTGTCAGTCTGTCAGTCTGTCAGTCTGTCAGTCTGTCAGTCTGTCAGTCTGTCAGTCTGTCAGGTCTGTCAGTCTGTCAGTCTGTCAGTCTGTCAGTCTGTCAGTCTGTCAGTCTGTCAGTCTGTCAGCCTGTCAGTCTGTCAGTCTGTCAACTGTCAGTCTGTCAGTCTGTCAGTCTGTCAGTCTGTCAGTCTGTCAGTCTGTCAGTCTGTCAGTCTGTCAGTCTGTCGTCTGTCAGTCAGTCTGTCAGTCTGTCAGTTCTGTCAAGTCTGTCAGTCTGTCAGTCTGTCAGTCTGTCAGTCTGTCAGTCTGTCAGTCTGTCAGTCTGTCAGTCTGTCAGTCTGTCAAACTGTCAGTCTGTCAGTCTGTCAGTCTGTCAGTCTGTCAGTCTGTCAGTCTGTCAGTTTGTCAGTCTGTCAGTACTTTCAGTCTGTCAGTTGTCAGTCTGTCAGACTGTCAGTCTGTCAGTCTGTCAGTCTGTCAGTCTGTCAGACTGTCAGTCTGTCAGTCTGTCAGTCTGTCAGTCTGTCAGTCTGTCAGTCTGTCAGTCTGTCAGTCTGTCAGTCTGTCAGTATCTGTCAGTCTGTCAGTCTGTCAGTCTGTCAGTCTGTCAGTCTGTCAGTCTGTCAGTCTGTCAGTCTGTCAGTCTGTCAGTCTTGTCAGTCTGTCAGTCTGTCAGTCTGTCAGTTCTGTCAGTCTGTCAGTCTGTCAGTCTGTCAGTCTGTCAGTCTGTCAGTCTGTCAGTCTGTCAGTCTGTCAGTCTGTCAGTCTGTCAGTCTGTCAGTCTGTCAGTCTGTCAGTCTGTCTGTCTGTCAGTCTGTCAGTCTGTCAGTCTGTCAGTCTGTCAGTCTGTCGTCTGTCTGTCAGTCTGTCAGTTCAGTCTGTCAGTCTGTCAGTCTGTCAGTCTGTCAGTCTGTCAGTCTGTCAGTCTGTCAGTCTGTCAGTCTGTCAGTCTGTCAGTCTGTCAGTTGTCAGTCTGTCAGTCTGTCAGTTGTCAGTCTGTCAGTCTGTCAGTCTGTCAGTCTGTCAGTCTGTCAGTCTGTCAGTCTGTCAGTCTGTCAAGTCTGTCAGTCTGTCAGTGTGTCAGTCTGTCAGTCTGTCAGTCTGTCAGTCTGTCAGTCTGTCAGTCTGTCAGTCTGTCAGTCTGTCAGTCTGTCAGTCTGTCAGTCTGTCAGTCTGTCAGTCTGTCAGTCTGTCAGTCTGTCAGTCTGTCAGTCTGTCAGTCTGTCAGTCTGTAGTCTGTCAGTCTGTCAGTCTGTCAGTCTGTCAGTCTGTCAGTCAGTCAGTCTGTCAGTCTGTCAGTCTGTCAGTTGTCAGTCTGTCAGTCTGTCAGTCTGTCAGTCTGTCAGTCTGTCAGTCTTGTCAGTCTGTCAGTCTGTCAGTCTGTCAGTCTGTCAGTCTGTCAGTCTGTCAGGCTGTCAGGTCTGTCCAGTCTGTCAGTCTGTCGTCGTCAGTCTGTCAGTCTGTCAGTCTGTTCAGTCTGTCAGTCTGTTCGTCTGTCAGTCTGTCAGTCTGTCAGTATGTCAGTCTGTCAGTCCTGTCAGTCTGTCAGTCTGTCAGTCTGTCAGTCTGTCAGTCTGTCAGTCTGTCAGTCTGTCAGTCTGTCAGTCTGTCAGTCTGTCAGTCTGTCAGTCTGTCAGTCTGTCAGTCTGTCAGTCTGTCAGTCTGTCAGTCTGTCAGTCTGTCAGTCTGTCAGTCTGTCAGTCTGTCAGTCTGTCAGTCTGTCAGTCTGTCAGTCTGTCAGTCTGTCAGTCTGTCAGTCTGTCAGTCTGTCAGTCTGTCAGTCTGTCAGTCTGTCAGTGGGCAGTCTGTCAGACTGTCAGTCTGTCAGTCTGTCAGACTGTCAGTCTGTCAGTCTGTCAGTCTGTCAGTCTGTCAGTCTGTCAGTCTGTCAGTCTGTCTGTCTGTCAGTCTGTCAGTCTGTCAGTCTGTCAGTCTGTCAGTCTGTCAGTCTGTCAGTCTGTCAGTCTGTCAGTCTGTCAGTCTGTCAGTCCTGTCAGTCTGTCAGTCTGTCAGTCTGTCAGTCTGTCAGTCTGTCAGTCTGTCAGTCTGTCAGTCTGTCAGTCTGTCAGTCTGTCAGTCTGTCAGTCTGTCAGTCTGTCAGTCTGTCAGTCCTGTCAGTCTGTCAGTCTGTCAACTGTCAGTCTGTCAGTCTGTCAACTGTCAGTCTGTCAGTCTGTCAGTCTGTCAGTCTGTCAGTCTGTCAGTCTGTCAGTCTGTCAGTCTGTCAGTTCTGTCAGTCTGTCAGTCTGTCAGTCTGTCAGTCTGTCAGTCTGTCAGTCTGTCAGTCTGTCAGTCTGTCAGTCTGTCAGTCTGGTCAGTCTGTCAGTCTGTCAGTCTGTCAGTCTTTCAGTCTGTCAGTCTGTCAGTCTGTCAGACTGTCAGTCTGTCAGTCTGTCAGGACTGTCAGTCTGTCAGTCTGTCAGTCTGTCAGTCTGTCAGTCTGTCAGTCTGTCAGTCTGTCAGTTCTGTCAGTCTGTCAGTCTGTCAGTCTGTCAGTCTGTCAGTCTGTCAGTCTGTCAGTCTGTCAGTCTGTCAGTCTGTCAGTCTGTCAGTCTGTCAGGTCTGTCAGTCTGTCAGGTCTGTCAGTCTGTCAGTCTGTCAGTCTGTCAGTCTGTCAGTCTGTCAGTCTGTCAGTCTGTCAGTCTGTCAGTCTGTCAGTCTGTCTGTCTGTCAGTCTGTCTGTCTCTCTGTCTGTCAGTCTGTCTGTCAGTCTGTCAGTCTGTCAGTCTGTCAGTCTGTCAGTCTGTCAGTCTGTCAGTCTGTCAGTCTGTCAGTCTGTCAGTCTGTCAGTCTGTCAGTCTGTCAGTCTGTCAGTCTGTCAGTTTGTCAGTCTGTCAGTCTGTCAGTCTGTCAGTCTGTCAGTCTGTCAGTCTGTCAGTCTGTCAGTCTGTCAGTCTGTCAGTCTGTCAGTCTGTCAGTCTGTCAGTCTGTCAGTCTGTCAGTCTGTCAGTCTGTCAGTCTGTCAGTCTGTCAGTGTGTCAGTCTGTCAGTCTGTCAGTCTGTCAGTCTGTCAGTCTGTCAGTCTGTCAGTCTGTCAGTCTGTCAGTCTGTCAGTCTGTCAGTCTGTCAGTCTGTCAGTCTGTCAGTCTGTCAGTATGTCAGTCTGTCAGTCTGTCAGTCTGTCAGTCTGTCAGTCTGTCAGTCTGTTAGTCTGTCAGTCTGTCAGTCTGTCAGTCTGTCAGTCTGTCAGTCTGTCAGTCTGTCAATCTGTCAGTCTTTCAGTATGTCAGTCTGTCAGTCTGTCAGTCTGTCAGCGTGTCAGTCTGTTAGTCTGTTAGTCTGTCAGATCTGTCAGTCTGTCAGTCTGTCAGTCTGTCAGTCTGTCAGTCTGTCAGTCTGTCAGTATGTCAGTCTGTCAGTCTGTCAGTATGTCAGTCTGTCAGTCTGTCAGTCTGTCAGTCTGTCAGTCTGTCAGTCTGTCAGTCTGTCAGTCTGTCAGTCTGTCAGTCTGTCAGTCTGTCAGTCTGTCAGTCTGTCAAGTCTGTCAGTCTGTCAGTCTGTCAGTCTGTTAGTCTGTCAGTCTGTCAGTCTGTCAGTCTGTCAGTCTGTCAGTCTGTCAGTCTGTCAGTCTGTTAGTCTGTCAGTCTGTCAGTCTGTCAGTCTGTCAGTCTGTCAGTCTGTCAGTCTGTCAGTCTGTCAGTCTGTCAGTCTGTCAGTCTGTCAGTCTGTCAGTCTGTCAGTCTGTCAGTCTGTCAGTCTGTCAGTCTGTCAGTCTGTCAGTCTGTCAGTCTGTCAGTCTGTCAGTCTGTCAGTCTGTCAGTCTGTCAGTCTGTCAGTCTGTCAGTCTGTCAGTCTGTCAGTCTGTCAGTCTGTCAGTCTGTCAGTCTGTCAGTCTGTCAGTCTGTCAGTCTGTCAGTTGTCAGTCTGTCAGTCTGTCAGTCTGTCAGTCTGCCAGTCTCGTCAGTCTGTCAGACTGTCAGTCTTTTCAGTCTGTCAGTCTGTCAGTCTGTCAGTCTGTCAGTCTGTCAGTCTGTCAGTCTGTCAGTCTGTCAGTCTGTCAGTCTGTCAGTCTGTCAGTCTGTCAGTCTGTCAGTCTGTCAGTCTGTCAGTCTGTCAGTCTGTCAGTCTGTCAGTCTGTCAGTCTGTCAGTCTGTCAGTCTGTCAGTCAGTCAGTCTGTCAGTCTGTCAGTCTGTCTGTCTGTCAGTCTGTCAGTCTGTCAGTCTGTCAGTCTGTCCGTCTGCCAGTCTGTCAGTCTGTCAGTCTGTCAGTCTGTCAGTCTGTCAGTCTGTCAGTCTGTCTGTCTGTCAGTCTGTCAGTCTGTCAGTCTGTTAGTCTGTCAGTCTGTCAGTCTGTCAGTCTGTCAGTTTGTCAGTCTGTCAGTCTGTCAGTCTGTCAGTCTGTCAGTCTGTCAGTCTGTCAGTCTGTCAGTCTGTCAGTTCTGTCAGTCTGTCAGTCTGTCAGTCTGTCAGTCTGTCAGTCTGTCAGTCTGTCAGTCTGTCAGTCTGTCAGTCTGTCAGTCTGTCAGTCTGTCAGTCTGTCAGTCTGTCAGTCTGTCAGTCTGTCAGTCTGTCGTCTGTCAGTCTGTCAGTCTGTCAGTCTGTCAGTCTGTCAGTCTGTCAGTCTGTCAGTCTGTCAGTCTGTCAGTCTGTCAGTCTGTCAGTCTGTCAGTCTGTCAGTCTGTCGTCTGTCAGTCTGTCAGTCTGTTAGTCTGTCAGTCTGTCAGTCTGTCAGTCTGTCAGTCTGTCAGTCTGTCAGTCTGTCAGTCTGTCAGTCTGTCAGTCTGTCAGTCTGTCAATCTGTCAGTCTGTCAGTATTTCAGTCTGTCAGTCTGTCAGCGTGTCAGTCTGTTAGTCTGTTAGTCTGTCAGTCTGTCAGTCTGTCAGTCTGTCAGTCTGTCAGTCTGTCAGTCTGTCAGTCTGTCAGTCTGTCAGTATGTCAGTCTGTCAGTCTGTCAGTATGTCAGTCTGTCAGTCTGTCAGTCTGTCAGTCTGTCAGTCTGTCAGTCTGTCAGTCTGTCAGTCTGTCAGTCTGTCAGTCTGTCAGTCTGTCAGTCTGTCAGTCTGTCAGTCTGTCAGTCTGTCAGTCTGTCAGTCTGTCAGTCTGTCAGTCTGTCAGACTGAAAGACTGACAGACTGACAGACTGACAGACTGACAGACTGACAGACTGACAGACTGACAGACTGACAGACGTCTGTCAGTCTGTCAGTCTGTCAGTCTGTCAGTCTGTCAGTCTGTCAGTCTGTCAGTCTGTCAGTCTGTCAGTCTGTCAGTCTGTCAGTCTGTCAGTCTGTCAGTCTGTCAGTCTGTCAGTCTGTCAGTCTGTCAGTCTGTCAGTCTGTCAGTCTGTCAGTCTGTCAGTCTGTCAGTCTGTCAGTCTGTCAGTCTGTCAGTCTGTCAGTCTGTCAGTCTGTCAGTCTGTCAGTCTGTCAGTCTGTCAGTCTGTCAGTCTGTCAGTCTGTCAGTCTGTCAGTCTGTCAGTCTGTCAGTCTGTCAGTCTGTCAGTCTGTCAGTCTGTCAGTCTGTCAGTCTGTCAGTCTGTCAGTCTGTCAGTCTGTCAGTCTGTCAGTCTGTCAGTCTGTCAGTCTGTCAGTCTGTCAGTCTGTCAGTCTGTCAGTCTGTCAGTCTGTCAGTCTGTCAGTCTGTCAGTCTGTCAGTCTGTCAGTCTGTCAGTCTGTCAGTCTGTCAGTCTGTCAGTCTGTCAGTCTGTCAGTCTGTCAGTCTGTCAGTCTGTCAGTCTGTCAGTCTGTCAGTCTGTCAGTCTGTCAGTCTGTCAGTCTGTCAGTCTGTCAGTCTGTCAGTCTGTCAGTCTGTCAGTCTGTCAGTCTGTCAGTCTGTCAGTCTGTCAGTCTGTCAGTCTGTCAGTCTGTCAGTCTGTCAGTCTGTCAGTCTGTCAGTCTGTCAGTCTGTCAGTCTGTCAGTCTGTCAGTCTGTCAGTCTGTCAGTCTGTCAGTCTGTCAGTCTGTCAGTCTGTCAGTCTGTCAGTCTGTCAGTCTGTCAGTCTGTCAGTCTGTCAGTCTGTCAGTCTGTCAGTCTGTCAGTCTGTCAGTCTGTCAGTCTGTCAGTCTGTCAGTCTGTCAGTCTGTCAGTCTGTCAGTCTGTCAGTCTGTCAGTCTGTCAGTCTGTCAGTCTGTCAGTCTGTCAGTCTGTCAGTCTGTCAGTCTGTCAGTCTGTCAGTCTGTCAGTCTGTCAGTCTGTCAGTCTGTCAGTCTGTCAGTCTGTCAGTCTGTCAGTCTGTCAGTCTGTCAGTCTGTCAGTCTGTCAGTCTGTCAGTCTGTCAGTCTGTCAGTCTGTCAGTCTGTCAGTCTGTCAGTCTGTCAGTCTGTCAGTCTGTCAGTCTGTCAGTCTGTCAGTCTGTCAGTCTGTCAGTCTGTCAGTCTGTCAGTCTGTCAGTCTGTCAGTCTGTCAGTCTGTCAGTCTGTCAGTCTGTCAGTCTGTCAGTCTGTCAGTCTGTCAGTCTGTCAGTCTGTCAGTCTGTCAGTCTGTCAGTCTGTCAGTCTGTCAGTCTGTCAGTCTGTCAGTCTGTCAGTCTGTCAGTCTGTCAGTCTGTCAGTCTGTCAGTCTGTCAGTCTGTCAGTCTGTCAGTCTGTCAGTCTGTCAGTCTGTCAGTCTGTCAGTCTGTCAGTCTGTCAGTCTGTCAGTCTGTCAGTCTGTCAGTCTGTCAGTCTGTCAGTCTGTCAGTCTGTCAGTCTGTCAGTCTGTCAGTCTGTCAGTCAGTCGAGTCTGTCAGTCTGTCAGTCTGTCAGTCTGTCAGTCTGTCAGTCTGTCAGTCTGTCAGTCTGTCAGTCTGTCAGTCTGTCAGTCTGTCAGTCTGTCAGTCTGTCAGTCTGTCAGTCTGTCAGTCTGTCAGTCTGTCAGTCTGTCAGTCTGTCAGTCTGTCAGTCTGTCAGTCTGTCAGTCTGTCAGTCTGTCAGTCTGTCAGTCTGTCAGTCTGTCAGTCTGTCAGTCTGTCAGTCTGTCAGTCTGTCAGTCTGTCAGTCTGTCAGTCTGTCAGTCTGTCAGTCTGTCAGTCTGTCAGTCTGTCAGTCTGTCAGTCTGTCAGTCTGTCAGTCTGTCAGTCTGTCAGTCTGTCAGTCTGTCAGTCTGTCAGTCTGTCAGTCTGTCAGTCTGTCAGTCTGTCAGTCTGTCAGTCTGTCAGTCTGTCAGTCTGTCAGTCTGTCAGTCTGTCAGTCTGTCAGTCTGTCAGTCTGTCAGTCTGTCAGTCTGTCAGTCTGTCAGTCTGTCAGTCTGTCAGTCTGTCAGTCTGTCAGTCTGTCAGTCTGTCAGTCTGTCAGTCTGTCAGTCTGTCAGTCTGTCAGTCTGTCAGTCTGTCAGTCTGTCAGTCTGTCAGTCTGTCAGTCTGTCAGTCTGTCAGTCTGTCAGTCTGTCAGTCTGTCAGTCTGTCAGTCTGTCAGTCTGTCAGTCTGTCAGTCTGTCAGTCTGTCAGTCTGTCAGTCTGTCAGTCTGTCAGTCTGTCAGTCTGTCAGTCTGTCAGTCTGTCAGTCTGTCAGTCTGTCAGTCTGTCAGTCTGTCAGTCTGTCAGTCTGTCAGTCTGTCAGTCTGTCAGTCTGTCAGTCTGTCAGTCTGTCAGTCTGTCAGTCTGTCAGTCTGTCAGTCTGTCAGTCTGTCAGTCTGTCAGTCTGTCAGTCTGTCAGTCTGTCAGTCTGTCAGTCTGTCAGTCTGTCAGTCTGTCAGTCTGTCAGTCTGTCAGTCTGTCAGTCTGTCAGTCTGTCAGTCTGTCAGTCTGTCAGTCTGTCAGTCTGTCAGTCTGTCAGTCTGTCAGTCTGTCAGTCTGTCAGTCTGTCAGTCTGTCAGTCTGTCAGTCTGTCAGTCTGTCAGTCTGTCAGTCTGTCAGTCTGTCAGTCTGTCAGTCTGTCAGTCTGTCAGTCTGTCAGTCTGTCAGTCTGTCAGTCTGTCAGTCTGTCAGTCTGTCAGTCTGTCAGTCTGTCAGTCTGTCAGTCTGTCAGTCTGTCAGTCTGTCAGTCTGTCAGTCTGTCAGTCTGTCAGTCTGTCAGTCTGTCAGTCTGTCAGTCTGTCAGTCTGTCAGTCTGTCAGTCTGTCAGTCTGTCAGTCTGTCAGTCTGTCAGTCTGTCAGTCTGTCAGTCTGTCAGTCTGTCAGTCTGTCAGTCTGTCAGTCTGTCAGTCTGTCAGTCTGTCAGTCTGTCAGTCTGTCAGTCTGTCAGTCTGTCAGTCTGTCAGTCTGTCAGTCTGTCAGTCTGTCAGTCTGTCAGTCTGTCAGTCTGTCAGTCTGTCAGTCTGTCAGTCTGTCAGTCTGTCAGTCTGTCAGTCTGTCAGTCTGTCAGTCTGTCAGTCTGTCAGTCTGTCAGTCTGTCAGTCTGTCAGTCTGTCAGTCTGTCAGTCTGTCAGTCTGTCAGTCTGTCAGTCTGTCAGTCTGTCAGTCTGTCAGTCTGTCAGTCTGTCAGTCTGTCAGTCTGTCAGTCTGTCAGTCTGTCAGTCTGTCAGTCTGTCAGTCTGTCAGTCTGTCAGTCTGTCAGTCTGTCAGTCTGTCAGTCTGTCAGTCTGTCAGTCTGTCAGTCTGTCAGTCTGTCAGTCTGTCAGTCTGTCAGTCTGTCAGTCTGTCAGTCTGTCAGTCTGTCAGTCTGTCAGTCTGTCAGTCTGTCAGTCTGTCAGTCTGTCAGTCTGTCAGTCTGTCAGTCTGTCAGTCTGTCAGTCTGTCAGTCTGTCAGTCTGTCAGTCTGTCAGTCTGTCAGTCTGTCAGTCTGTCAGTCTGTCAGTCTGTCAGTCTGTCAGTCTGTCAGTCTGTCAGTCTGTCAGTCTGTCAGTCTGTCAGTCTGTCAGTCTGTCAGTCTGTCAGTCTGTCAGTCTGTCAGTCTGTCAGTCTGTCAGTCTGTCAGTCTGTCAGTCTGTCAGTCTGTCAGTCTGTCAGTCTGTCAGTCTGTCAGTCTGTCAGTCTGTCAGTCTGTCAGTCTGTCAGTCTGTCAGTCTGTCAGTCTGTCAGTCTGTCAGTCTGTCAGTCTGTCAGTCTGTCAGTCTGTCAGTCTGTCAGTCTGTCAGTCTGTCAGTCTGTCAGTCTGTCAGTCTGTCAGTCTGTCAGTCTGTCAGTCTGTCAGTCTGTCAGTCTGTCAGTCTGTCAGTCTGTCAGTCTGTCAGTCTGTCAGTCTGTCAGTCTGTCAGTCTGTCAGTCTGTCAGTCTGTCAGTCTGTCAGTCTGTCAGTCTGTCAGTCTGTCAGTCTGTCAGTCTGTCAGTCTGTCAGTCTGTCAGTCTGTCAGTCTGTCAGTCTGTCAGTCTGTCAGTCTGTCAGTCTGTCAGTCTGTCAGTCTGTCAGTCTGTCAGTCTGTCAGTCTGTCAGTCTGTCAGTCTGTCAGTCTGTCAGTCTGTCAGTCTGTCAGTCTGTCAGTCTGTCAGTCTGTCAGTCTGTCAGTCTGTCAGTCTGTCAGTCTGTCAGTCTGTCAGTCTGTCAGTCTGTCAGTCTGTCAGTCTGTCAGTCTGTCAGTCTGTCAGTCTGTCAGTCTGTCAGTCTGTCAGTCTGTCAGTCTGTCAGTCTGTCAGTCTGTCAGTCTGTCAGTCTGTCAGTCTGTCAGTCTGTCAGTCTGTCAGTCTGTCAGTCTGTCAGTCTGTCAGTCTGTCAGTCTGTCAGTCTGTCAGTCTGTCAGTCTGTCAGTCTGTCAGTCTGTCAGTCTGTCAGTCTGTCAGTCTGTCAGTCTGTCAGTCTGTCAGTCTGTCAGTCTGTCAGTCTGTCAGTCTGTCAGTCTGTCAGTCTGTCAGTCTGTCAGTCTGTCAGTCTGTCAGTCTGTCAGTCTGTCAGTCTGTCAGTCTGTCAGTCTGTCAGTCTGTCAGTCTGTCAGTCTGTCAGTCTGTCAGTCTGTCAGTCTGTCAGTCTGTCAGTCTGTCAGTCTGTCAGTCTGTCAGTCTGTCAGTCTGTCAGTCTGTCAGTCTGTCAGTCTGTCAGTCTGTCAGTCTGTCAGTCTGTCAGTCTGTCAGTCTGTCAGTCTGTCAGTCTGTCAGTCTGTCAGTCTGTCAGTCTGTCAGTCTGTCAGTCTGTCAGTCTGTCAGTCTGTCAGTCTGTCAGTCTGTCAGTCTGTCAGTCTGTCAGTCTGTCAGTCTGTCAGTCTGTCAGTCTGTCAGTCTGTCAGTCTGTCAGTCTGTCAGTCTGTCAGTCTGTCAGTCTGTCAGTCTGTCAGTCTGTCAGTCTGTCAGTCTGTCAGTCTGTCAGTCTGTCAGTCTGTCAGTCTGTCAGTCTGTCAGTCTGTCAGTCTGTCAGTCTGTCAGTCTGTCAGTCTGTCAGTCTGTCAGTCTGTCAGTCTGTCAGTCTGTCAGTCTGTCAGTCTGTCAGTCTGTCAGTCTGTCAGTCTGTCAGTCTGTCAGTCTGTCAGTCTGTCAGTCTGTCAGTCTGTCAGTCTGTCAGTCTGTCAGTCTGTCAGTCTGTCAGTCTGTCAGTCTGTCAGTCTGTCAGTCTGTCAGTCTGTCAGTCTGTCAGTCTGTCAGTCTGTCAGTCTGTCAGTCTGTCAGTCTGTCAGTCTGTCAGTCTGTCAGTCTGTCAGTCTGTCAGTCTGTCAGTCTGTCAGTCTGTCAGTCTGTCAGTCTGTCAGTCTGTCAGTCTGTCAGTCTGTCAGTCTGTCAGTCTGTCAGTCTGTCAGTCTGTCAGTCTGTCAGTCTGTCAGTCTGTCAGTCTGTCAGTCTGTCAGTCTGTCAGTCTGTCAGTCTGTCAGTCTGTCAGTCTGTCAGTCTGTCAGTCTGTCAGTCTGTCAGTCTGTCAGTCTGTCAGTCTGTCAGTCTGTCAGTCTGTCAGTCTGTCAGTCTGTCAGTCTGTCAGTCTGTCAGTCTGTCAGTCTGTCAGTCTGTCAGTCTGTCAGTCTGTCAGTCTGTCAGTCTGTCAGTCTGTCAGTCTGTCAGTCTGTCAGTCTGTCAGTCTGTCAGTCTGTCAGTCTGTCAGTCTGTCAGTCTGTCAGTCTGTCAGTCTGTCAGTCTGTCAGTCTGTCAGTCTGTCAGTCTGTCAGTCTGTCAGTCTGTCAGTCTGTCAGTCTGTCAGTCTGTCAGTCTGTCAGTCTGTCAGTCTGTCAGTCTGTCAGTCTGTCAGTCTGTCAGTCTGTCAGTCTGTCAGTCTGTCAGTCTGTCAGTCTGTCAGTCTGTCAGTCTGTCAGTCTGTCAGTCTGTCAGTCTGTCAGTCTGTCAGTCTGTCAGTCTGTCAGTCTGTCAGTCTGTCAGTCTGTCAGTCTGTCAGTCTGTCAGTCTGTCAGTCTGTCAGTCTGTCAGTCTGTCAGTCTGTCAGTCTGTCAGTCTGTCAGTCTGTCAGTCTGTCAGTCTGTCAGTCTGTCAGTCTGTCAGTCTGTCAGTCTGTCAGTCTGTCAGTCTGTCAGTCTGTCAGTCTGTCAGTCTGTCAGTCTGTCAGTCTGTCAGTCTGTCAGTCTGTCAGTCTGTCAGTCTGTCAGTCTGTCAGTCTGTCAGTCTGTCAGTCTGTCAGTCTGTCAGTCTGTCAGTCTGTCAGTCTGTCAGTCTGTCAGTCTGTCAGTCTGTCAGTCTGTCAGTCTGTCAGTCTGTCAGTCTGTCAGTCTGTCAGTCTGTCAGTCTGTCAGTCTGTCAGTCTGTCAGTCTGTCAGTCTGTCAGTCTGTCAGTCTGTCAGTCTGTCAGTCTGTCAGTCTGTCAGTCTGTCAGTCTGTCAGTCTGTCAGTCTGTCAGTCTGTCAGTCTGTCAGTCTGTCAGTCTGTCAGTCTGTCAGTCTGTCAGTCTGTCAGTCTGTCAGTCTGTCAGTCTGTCAGTCTGTCAGTCTGTCAGTCTGTCAGTCTGTCAGTCTGTCAGTCTGTCAGTCTGTCAGTCTGTCAGTCTGTCAGTCTGTCAGTCTGTCAGTCTGTCAGTCTGTCAGTCTGTCAGTCTGTCAGTCTGTCAGTCTGTCAGTCTGTCAGTCTGTCAGTCTGTCAGTCTGTCAGTCTGTCAGTCTGTCAGTCTGTCAGTCTGTCAGTCTGTCAGTCTGTCAGTCTGTCAGTCTGTCAGTCTGTCAGTCTGTCAGTCTGTCAGTCTGTCAGTCTGTCAGTCTGTCAGTCTGTCAGTCTGTCAGTCTGTCAGTCTGTCAGTCTGTCAGTCTGTCAGTCTGTCAGTCTGTCAGTCTGTCAGTCTGTCAGTCTGTCAGTCTGTCAGTCTGTCAGTCTGTCAGTCTGTCAGTCTGTCAGTCTGTCAGTCTGTCAGTCTGTCAGTCTGTCAGTCTGTCAGTCTGTCAGTCTGTCAGTCTGTCAGTCTGTCAGTCTGTCAGTCTGTCAGTCTGTCAGTCTGTCAGTCTGTCAGTCTGTCAGTCTGTCAGTCTGTCAGTCTGTCAGTCTGTCAGTCTGTCAGTCTGTCAGTCTGTCAGTCTGTCAGTCTGTCAGTCTGTCAGTCTGTCAGTCTGTCAGTCTGTCAGTCTGTCAGTCTGTCAGTCTGTCAGTCTGTCAGTCTGTCAGTCTGTCAGTCTGTCAGTCTGTCAGTCTGTCAGTCTGTCAGTCTGTCAGTCTGTCAGTCTGTCAGTCTGTCAGTCTGTCAGTCTGTCAGTCTGTCAGTCTGTCAGTCTGTCAGTCTGTCAGTCTGTCAGTCTGTCAGTCTGTCAGTCTGTCAGTCTGTCAGTCTGTCAGTCTGTCAGTCTGTCAGTCTGTCAGTCTGTCAGTCTGTCAGTCTGTCAGTCTGTCAGTCTGTCAGTCTGTCAGTCTGTCAGTCTGTCAGTCTGTCAGTCTGTCAGTCTGTCAGTCTGTCAGTCTGTCAGTCTGTCAGTCTGTCAGTCTGTCAGTCTGTCAGTCTGTCAGTCTGTCAGTCTGTCAGTCTGTCAGTCTGTCAGTCTGTCAGTCTGTCAGTCTGTCAGTCTGTCAGTCTGTCAGTCTGTCAGTCTGTCAGTCTGTCAGTCTGTCAGTCTGTCAGTCTGTCAGTCTGTCAGTCTGTCAGTCTGTCAGTCTGTCAGTCTGTCAGTCTGTCAGTCTGTCAGTCTGTCAGTCTGTCAGTCTGTCAGTCTGTCAGTCTGTCAGTCTGTCAGTCTGTCAGTCTGTCAGTCTGTCAGTCTGTCAGTCTGTCAGTCTGTCAGTCTGTCAGTCTGTCAGTCTGTCAGTCTGTCAGTCTGTCAGTCTGTCAGTCTGTCAGTCTGTCAGTCTGTCAGTCTGTCAGTCTGTCAGTCTGTCAGTCTGTCAGTCTGTCAGTCTGTCAGTCTGTCAGTCTGTCAGTCTGTCAGTCTGTCAGTCTGTCAGTCTGTCAGTCTGTCAGTCTGTCAGTCTGTCAGTCTGTCAGTCTGTCAGTCTGTCAGTCTGTCAGTCTGTCAGTCTGTCAGTCTGTCAGTCTGTCAGTCTGTCAGTCTGTCAGTCTGTCAGTCTGTCAGTCTGTCAGTCTGTCAGTCTGTCAGTCTGTCAGTCTGTCAGTCTGTCAGTCTGTCAGTCTGTCAGTCTGTCAGTCTGTCAGTCTGTCAGTCTGTCAGTCTGTCAGTCTGTCAGTCTGTCAGTCTGTCAGTCTGTCAGTCTGTCAGTCTGTCAGTCTGTCAGTCTGTCAGTCTGTCAGTCTGTCAGTCTGTCAGTCTGTCAGTCTGTCAGTCTGTCAGTCTGTCAGTCTGTCAGTCTGTCAGTCTGTCAGTCTGTCAGTCTGTCAGTCTGTCAGTCTGTCAGTCTGTCAGTCTGTCAGTCTGTCAGTCTGTCAGTCTGTCAGTCTGTCAGTCTGTCAGTCTGTCAGTCTGTCAGTCTGTCAGTCTGTCAGTCTGTCAGTCTGTCAGTCTGTCAGTCTGTCAGTCTGTCAGTCTGTCAGTCTGTCAGTCTGTCAGTCTGTCAGTCTGTCAGTCTGTCAGTCTGTCAGTCTGTCAGTCTGTCAGTCTGTCAGTCTGTCAGTCTGTCAGTCTGTCAGTCTGTCAGTCTGTCAGTCTGTCAGTCTGTCAGTCTGTCAGTCTGTCAGTCTGTCAGTCTGTCAGTCTGTCAGTCTGTCAGTCTGTCAGTCTGTCAGTCTGTCAGTCTGTCAGTCTGTCAGTCTGTCAGTCTGTCAGTCTGTCAGTCTGTCAGTCTGTCAGTCTGTCAGTCTGTCAGTCTGTCAGTCTGTCAGTCTGTCAGTCTGTCAGTCTGTCAGTCTGTCAGTCTGTCAGTCTGTCAGTCTGTCAGTCTGTCAGTCTGTCAGTCTGTCAGTCTGTCAGTCTGTCAGTCTGTCAGTCTGTCAGTCTGTCAGTCTGTCAGTCTGTCAGTCTGTCAGTCTGTCAGTCTGTCAGTCTGTCAGTCTGTCAGTCTGTCAGTCTGTCAGTCTGTCAGTCTGTCAGTCTGTCAGTCTGTCAGTCTGTCAGTCTGTCAGTCTGTCAGTCTGTCAGTCTGTCAGTCTGTCAGTCTGTCAGTCTGTCAGTCTGTCAGTCTGTCAGTCTGTCAGTCTGTCAGTCTGTCAGTCTGTCAGTCTGTCAGTCTGTCAGTCTGTCAGTCTGTCAGTCTGTCAGTCTGTCAGTCTGTCAGTCTGTCAGTCTGTCAGTCTGTCAGTCTGTCAGTCTGTCAGTCTGTCAGTCTGTCAGTCTGTCAGTCTGTCAGTCTGTCAGTCTGTCAGTCTGTCAGTCTGTCAGTCTGTCAGTCTGTCAGTCTGTCAGTCTGTCAGTCTGTCAGTCTGTCAGTCTGTCAGTCTGTCAGTCTGTCAGTCTGTCAGTCTGTCAGTCTGTCAGTCTGTCAGTCTGTCAGTCTGTCAGTCTGTCAGTCTGTCAGTCTGTCAGTCTGTCAGTCTGTCAGTCTGTCAGTCTGTCAGTCTGTCAGTCTGTCAGTCTGTCAGTCTGTCAGTCTGTCAGTCTGTCAGTCTGTCAGTCTGTCAGTCTGTCAGTCTGTCAGTCTGTCAGTCTGTCAGTCTGTCAGTCTGTCAGTCTGTCAGTCTGTCAGTCTGTCAGTCTGTCAGTCTGTCAGTCTGTCAGTCTGTCAGTCTGTCAGTCTGTCAGTCTGTCAGTCTGTCAGTCTGTCAGTCTGTCAGTCTGTCAGTCTGTCAGTCTGTCAGTCTGTCAGTCTGTCAGTCTGTCAGTCTGTCAGTCTGTCAGTCTGTCAGTCTGTCAGTCTGTCAGTCTGTCAGTCTGTCAGTCTGTCAGTCTGTCAGTCTGTCAGTCTGTCAGTCTGTCAGTCTGTCAGTCTGTCAGTCTGTCAGTCTGTCAGTCTGTCAGTCTGTCAGTCTGTCAGTCTGTCAGTCTGTCAGTCTGTCAGTCTGTCAGTCTGTCAGTCTGTCAGTCTGTCAGTCTGTCAGTCTGTCAGTCTGTCAGTCTGTCAGTCTGTCAGTCTGTCAGTCTGTCAGTCTGTCAGTCTGTCAGTCTGTCAGTCTGTCAGTCTGTCAGTCTGTCAGTCTGTCAGTCTGTCAGTCTGTCAGTCTGTCAGTCTGTCAGTCTGTCAGTCTGTCAGTCTGTCAGTCTGTCAGTCTGTCAGTCTGTCAGTCTGTCAGTCTGTCAGTCTGTCAGTCTGTCAGTCTGTCAGTCTGTCAGTCTGTCAGTCTGTCAGTCTGTCAGTCTGTCAGTCTGTCAGTCTGTCAGTCTGTCAGTCTGTCAGTCTGTCAGTCTGTCAGTCTGTCAGTCTGTCAGTCTGTCAGTCTGTCAGTCTGTCAGTCTGTCAGTCTGTCAGTCTGTCAGTCTGTCAGTCTGTCAGTCTGTCAGTCTGTCAGTCTGTCAGTCTGTCAGTCTGTCAGTCTGTCAGTCTGTCAGTCTGTCAGTCTGTCAGTCTGTCAGTCTGTCAGTCTGTCAGTCTGTCAGTCTGTCAGTCTGTCAGTCTGTCAGTCTGTCAGTCTGTCAGTCTGTCAGTCTGTCAGTCTGTCAGTCTGTCAGTCTGTCAGTCTGTCAGTCTGTCAGTCTGTCAGTCTGTCAGTCTGTCAGTCTGTCAGTCTGTCAGTCTGTCAGTCTGTCAGTCTGTCAGTCTGTCAGTCTGTCAGTCTGTCAGTCTGTCAGTCTGTCAGTCTGTCAGTCTGTCAGTCTGTCAGTCTGTCAGTCTGTCAGTCTGTCAGTCTGTCAGTCTGTCAGTCTGTCAGTCTGTCAGTCTGTCAGTCTGTCAGTCTGTCAGTCTGTCAGTCTGTCAGTCTGTCAGTCTGTCAGTCTGTCAGTCTGTCAGTCTGTCAGTCTGTCAGTCTGTCAGTCTGTCAGTCTGTCAGTCTGTCAGTCTGTCAGTCTGTCAGTCTGTCAGTCTGTCAGTCTGTCAGTCTGTCAGTCTGTCAGTCTGTCAGTCTGTCAGTCTGTCAGTCTGTCAGTCTGTCAGTCTGTCAGTCTGTCAGTCTGTCAGTCTGTCAGTCTGTCAGTCTGTCAGTCTGTCAGTCTGTCAGTCTGTCAGTCTGTCAGTCTGTCAGTCTGTCAGTCTGTCAGTCTGTCAGTCTGTCAGTCTGTCAGTCTGTCAGTCTGTCAGTCTGTCAGTCTGTCAGTCTGTCAGTCTGTCAGTCTGTCAGTCTGTCAGTCTGTCAGTCTGTCAGTCTGTCAGTCTGTCAGTCTGTCAGTCTGTCAGTCTGTCAGTCTGTCAGTCTGTCAGTCTGTCAGTCTGTCAGTCTGTCAGTCTGTCAGTCTGTCAGTCTGTCAGTCTGTCAGTCTGTCAGTCTGTCAGTCTGTCAGTCTGTCAGTCTGTCAGTCTGTCAGTCTGTCAGTCTGTCAGTCTGTCAGTCTGTCAGTCTGTCAGTCTGTCAGTCTGTCAGTCTGTCAGTCTGTCAGTCTGTCAGTCTGTCAGTCTGTCAGTCTGTCAGTCTGTCAGTCTGTCAGTCTGTCAGTCTGTCAGTCTGTCAGTCTGTCAGTCTGTCAGTCTGTCAGTCTGTCAGTCTGTCAGTCTGTCAGTCTGTCAGTCTGTCAGTCTGTCAGTCTGTCAGTCTGTCAGTCTGTCAGTCTGTCAGTCTGTCAGTCTGTCAGTCTGTCAGTCTGTCAGTCTGTCAGTCTGTCAGTCTGTCAGTCTGTCAGTCTGTCAGTCTGTCAGTCTGTCAGTCTGTCAGTCTGTCAGTCTGTCAGTCTGTCAGTCTGTCAGTCTGTCAGTCTGTCAGTCTGTCAGTCTGTCAGTCTGTCAGTCTGTCAGTCTGTCAGTCTGTCAGTCTGTCAGTCTGTCAGTCTGTCAGTCTGTCAGTCTGTCAGTCTGTCAGTCTGTCAGTCTGTCAGTCTGTCAGTCTGTCAGTCTGTCAGTCTGTCAGTCTGTCAGTCTGTCAGTCTGTCAGTCTGTCAGTCTGTCAGTCTGTCAGTCTGTCAGTCTGTCAGTCTGTCAGTCTGTCAGTCTGTCAGTCTGTC
Organism: Philhelius pedissequus; assembly: GCA_910595825.1. Classification (NCBI taxonomy): domain Eukaryota; kingdom Metazoa; phylum Arthropoda; class Insecta; order Diptera; family Syrphidae; genus Philhelius; species Philhelius pedissequus. Next base: position 199,552,033 of record OU343160.1, on the reverse strand, counting down.
AGTCTGTCAGTCTGTCAGTCTGTCAGTCTGTCAGTCTGTCAGTCTGTCAGTCTGTCAGTCTGTCAGTCTGTCAGTCTGTCAGTCTGTCAGTCTGTCAGTCTGTCAGTCTGTCAGTCTGTCAGTCTGTCAGTCTGTCAGTCTGTCAGTCTGTCAGTCTGTCAGTCTGTCAGTCTGTCAGTCTGTCAGTCTGTCAGTCTGTCAGTCTGTCAGTCTGTCAGTCTGTCAGTCTGTCAGTCTGTCAGTCTGTCAGTCTGTCAGTCTGTCAGTCTGTCAGTCTGTCAGTCTGTCAGTCTGTCAGTCTGTCAGTCTGTCAGTCTGTCAGTCTGTCAGTCTGTCTCTGTCAGTCTGTCAGTCTGTCAGTCTGTCAGTCTGTCAGTCTGTCAGTCTGTCAGTCTGTCAGTCTGTCAGTCTGTCAGTCTGTCAGTCTGTCAGTCTGTCAGTCTGTCAGTCTGTCAGTCTGTCAGTCTGTCAGTCTGTCAGTCTGTCAGTCTGTCAGTCTGTCAGTCTGTCAGTCTGTCAGTCTGTCAGTCTGTCAGTCTGTCAGTCTGTCAGTCTGTCAGTCTGTCAGTCTGTCAGTCTGTCAGTCTGTCAGTCTGTCAGTCTGTCAGTCTGTCAGTCTGTCAGTCTGTCAGTCTGTCAGTCTGTCAGTCTGTCAGTCTGTCAGTCTGTCAGTCTGTCAGTCTGTCAGTCTGTCAGTCTGTCAGTCTGTCAGTCTGTCAGTCTGTCAGTCTGTCAGTCTGTCAGTCTGTCAGTCTGTCAGTCTGTCAGTCTGTCAGTCTGTCAGTCTGTCAGTCTGTCAGTCTGTCAGTCTGTCAGTCTGTCAGTCTGTCAGTCTGTCAGTCTGTCAGTCTGTCAGTCTGTCAGTCTGTCAGTCTGTCAGTCTGTCAGTCTGTCAGTCTGTCAGTCTGTCAGTCTGTCAGTCTGTCAGTCTGTCAGTCTGTCAGTCTGTCAGTCTGTCAGTCTGTCAGTCTGTCAGTCTGTCAGTCTGTCAGTCTGTCAGTCTGTCAGTCTGTCAGTCTGTCAGTCTGTCAGTCTGTCAGTCTGTCAGTCTGTCAGTCTGTCAGTCTGTCAGTCTGTCAGTCTGTCAGTCTGTCAGTCTGTCAGTCTGTCAGTCTGTCAGTCTGTCAGTCTGTCAGTCTGTCAGTCTGTCAGTCTGTCAGTCTGTCAGTCTGTCAGTCTGTCAGTCTGTCAGTCTGTCAGTCTGTCAGTCTGTCAGTCTGTCAGTCTGTCAGTCTGTCAGTCTGTCAGTCTGTCAGTCTGTCAGTCTGTCAGTCTGTCAGTCTGTCAGTCTGTCAGTCTGTCAGTCTGTCAGTCTGTCAGTCTGTCAGTCTGTCAGTCTGTCAGTCTGTCAGTCTGTCAGTCTGTCAGTCTGTCAGTCTGTCAGTCTGTCAGTCTGTCAGTCTGTCAGTCTGTCAGTCTGTCAGTCTGTCAGTCTGTCAGTCTGTCAGTCTGTCAGTCTGTCAGTCTGTCAGTCTGTCAGTCTGTCAGTCTGTCAGTCTGTCAGTCTGTCAGTCTGTCAGTCTGTCAGTCTGTCAGTCTGTCAGTCTGTCAGTCTGTCAGTCTGTCAGTCTGTCAGTCTGTCAGTCTGTCAGTCTGTCAGTCTGTCAGTCTGTCAGTCTGTCAGTCTGTCAGTCTGTCAGTCTGTCAGTCTGTCAGTCTGTCAGTCTGTCAGTCTGTCAGTCTGTCAGTCTGTCAGTCTGTCAGTCTGTCAGTCTGTCAGTCTGTCAGTCTGTCAGTCTGTCAGTCTGTCAGTCTGTCAGTCTGTCAGTCTGTCAGTCTGTCAGTCTGTCAGTCTGTCAGTCTGTCAGTCTGTCAGTCTGTCAGTCTGTCAGTCTGTCAGTCTGTCAGTCTGTCAGTCTGTCAGTCTGTCAGTCTGTCAGTCTGTCAGTCTGTCAGTCTGTCAGTCTGTCAGTCTGTCAGTCTGTCAGTCTGTCAGTCTGTCAGTCTGTCAGTCTGTCAGTCTGTCAGTCTGTCAGTCTGTCAGTCTGTCAGTCTGTCAGTCTGTCAGTCTGTCAGTCTGTCAGTCTGTCAGTCTGTCAGTCTGTCAGTCTGTCAGTCTGTCAGTCTGTCAGTCTGTCAGTCTGTCAGTCTGTCAGTCTGTCAGTCTGTCAGTCTGTCAGTCTGTCAGTCTGTCAGTCTGTCAGTCTGTCAGTCTGTCAGTCTGTCAGTCTGTCAGTCTGTCAGTCTGTCAGTCTGTCAGTCTGTCAGTCTGTCAGTCTGTCAGTCTGTCAGTCTGTCAGTCTGTCAGTCTGTCAGTCTGTCAGTCTGTCAGTCTGTCAGTCTGTCAGTCTGTCAGTCTGTCAGTCTGTCAGTCTGTCAGTCTGTCAGTCTGTCAGTCTGTCAGTCTGTCAGTCTGTCAGTCTGTCAGTCTGTCAGTCTGTCAGTCTGTCAGTCTGTCAGTCTGTCAGTCTGTCAGTCTGTCAGTCTGTCAGTCTGTCAGTCTGTCAGTCTGTCAGTCTGTCAGTCTGTCAGTCTGTCAGTCTGTCAGTCTGTCAGTCTGTCAGTCTGTCAGTCTGTCAGTCTGTCAGTCTGTCAGTCTGTCAGTCTGTCAGTCTGTCAGTCTGTCAGTCTGTCAGTCTGTCAGTCTGTCAGTCTGTCAGTCTGTCAGTCTGTCAGTCTGTCAGTCTGTCAGTCTGTCAGTCTGTCAGTCTGTCAGTCTGTCAGTCTGTCAGTCTGTCAGTCTGTCAGTCTGTCAGTCTGTCAGTCTGTCAGTCTGTCAGTCTGTCAGTCTGTCAGTCTGTCAGTCTGTCAGTCTGTCAGTCTGTCAGTCTGTCAGTCTGTCAGTCTGTCAGTCTGTCAGTCTGTCAGTCTGTCAGTCTGTCAGTCTGTCAGTCTGTCAGTCTGTCAGTCTGTCAGTCTGTCAGTCTGTCAGTCTGTCAGTCTGTCAGTCTGTCAGTCTGTCAGTCTGTCAGTCTGTCAGTCTGTCAGTCTGTCAGTCTGTCAGTCTGTCAGTCTGTCAGTCTGTCAGTCTGTCAGTCTGTCAGTCTGTCAGTCTGTCAGTCTGTCAGTCTGTCAGTCTGTCAGTCTGTCAGTCTGTCAGTCTGTCAGTCTGTCAGTCTGTCAGTCTGTCAGTCTGTCAGTCTGTCAGTCTGTCAGTCTGTCAGTCTGTCAGTCTGTCAGTCTGTCAGTCTGTCAGTCTGTCAGTCTGTCAGTCTGTCAGTCTGTCAGTCTGTCAGTCTGTCAGTCTGTCAGTCTGTCAGTCTGTCAGTCTGTCAGTCTGTCAGTCTGTCAGTCTGTCAGTCTGTCAGTCTGTCAGTCTGTCAGTCTGTCAGTCTGTCAGTCTGTCAGTCTGTCAGTCTGTCAGTCTGTCAGTCTGTCAGTCTGTCAGTCTGTCAGTCTGTCAGTCTGTCAGTCTGTCAGTCTGTCAGTCTGTCAGTCTGTCAGTCTGTCAGTCTGTCAGTCTGTCAGTCTGTCAGTCTGTCAGTCTGTCAGTCTGTCAGTCTGTCAGTCTGTCAGTCTGTCAGTCTGTCAGTCTGTCAGTCTGTCAGTCTGTCAGTCTGTCAGTCTGTCAGTCTGTCAGTCTGTCAGTCTGTCAGTCTGTCAGTCTGTCAGTCTGTCAGTCTGTCAGTCTGTCAGTCTGTCAGTCTGTCAGTCTGTCAGTCTGTCAGTCTGTCAGTCTGTCAGTCTGTCAGTCTGTCAGTCTGTCAGTCTGTCAGTCTGTCAGTCTGTCAGTCTGTCAGTCTGTCAGTCTGTCAGTCTGTCAGTCTGTCAGTCTGTCAGTCTGTCAGTCTGTCAGTCTGTCAGTCTGTCAGTCTGTCAGTCTGTCAGTCTGTCAGTCTGTCAGTCTGTCAGTCTGTCAGTCTGTCAGTCTGTCAGTCTGTCAGTCTGTCAGTCTGTCAGTCTGTCAGTCTGTCAGTCTGTCAGTCTGTCAGTCTGTCAGTCTGTCAGTCTGTCAGTCTGTCAGTCTGTCAGTCTGTCAGTCTGTCAGTCTGTCAGTCTGTCAGTCTGTCAGTCTGTCAGTCTGTCAGTCTGTCAGTCTGTCAGTCTGTCAGTCTGTCAGTCTGTCAGTCTGTCAGTCTGTCAGTCTGTCAGTCTGTCAGTCTGTCAGTCTGTCAGTCTGTCAGTCTGTCAGTCTGTCAGTCTGTCAGTCTGTCAGTCTGTCAGTCTGTCAGTCTGTCAGTCTGTCAGTCTGTCAGTCTGTCAGTCTGTCAGTCTGTCAGTCTGTCAGTCTGTCAGTCTGTCAGTCTGTCAGTCTGTCAGTCTGTCAGTCTGTCAGTCTGTCAGTCTGTCAGTCTGTCAGTCTGTCAGTCTGTCAGTCTGTCAGTCTGTCAGTCTGTCAGTCTGTCAGTCTGTCAGTCTGTCAGTCTGTCAGTCTGTCAGTCTGTCAGTCTGTCAGTCTGTCAGTCTGTCAGTCTGTCAGTCTGTCAGTCTGTCAGTCTGTCAGTCTGTCAGTCTGTCAGTCTGTCAGTCTGTCAGTCTGTCAGTCTGTCAGTCTGTCAGTCTGTCAGTCTGTCAGTCTGTCAGTCTGTCAGTCTGTCAGTCTGTCAGTCTGTCAGTCTGTCAGTCTGTCAGTCTGTCAGTCTGTCAGTCTGTCAGTCTGTCAGTCTGTCAGTCTGTCAGTCTGTCAGTCTGTCAGTCTGTCAGTCTGTCAGTCTGTCAGTCTGTCAGTCTGTCAGTCTGTCAGTCTGTCAGTCTGTCAGTCTGTCAGTCTGTCAGTCTGTCAGTCTGTCAGTCTGTCAGTCTGTCAGTCTGTCAGTCTGTCAGTCTGTCAGTCTGTCAGTCTGTCAGTCTGTCAGTCTGTCAGTCTGTCAGTCTGTCAGTCTGTCAGTCTGTCAGTCTGTCAGTCTGTCAGTCTGTCAGTCTGTCAGTCTGTCAGTCTGTCAGTCTGTCAGTCTGTCAGTCTGTCAGTCTGTCAGTCTGTCAGTCTGTCAGTCTGTCAGTCTGTCAGTCTGTCAGTCTGTCAGTCTGTCAGTCTGTCAGTCTGTCAGTCTGTCTCAGTCTGTCAGTCTGTCAGTCTGTCAGTCTGTCAGTCTGTCAGTCTGTCAGTCTGTCAGTCTGTCAGTCTGTCAGTCTGTCAGTCTGTCAGTCTGTCAGTCTGTCAGTCTGTCAGTCTGTCAGTCTGTCAGTCTGTCAGTCTGTCAGTCTGTCAGTCTGTCAGTCTGTCAGTCTGTCAGTCTGTCAGTCTGTCAGTCTGTCAGTCTGTCAGTCTGTCAGTCTGTCAGTCTGTCAGTCTGTCAGTCTGTCAGTCTGTCAGTCTGTCAGTCTGTCAGTCTGTCAGTCTGTCAGTCTGTCAGTCTGTCAGTCTGTCAGTCTGTCAGTCTGTCAGTCTGTCAGTCTGTCAGTCTGTCAGTCTGTCAGTCTGTCAGTCTGTCAGTCTGTCAGTCTGTCAGTCTGTCAGTCTGTCAGTCTGTCAGTCTGTCAGTCTGTCAGTCTGTCAGTCTGTCAGTCTGTCAGTCTGTCAGTCTGTCAGTCTGTCAGTCTGTCAGTCTGTCAGTCTGTCAGTCTGTCAGTCTGTCAGTCTGTCAGTCTGTCAGTCTGTCAGTCTGTCAGTCTGTCAGTCTGTCAGTCTGTCAGTCTGTCAGTATGTCAGTCTGTCAGTGTCTGTCAGTCTGTCAGTCTGTCAGTCTGTCAGTCTGTCAGTCTGTCAGTCTGTCAGTCTGTCAGTCTGTCAGTCTGTCAGTCTGTCAGTCTGTCAGTCTGTCAGTCTGTCAGTCTGTCAGTCTGTCAGTCTGTCAGTCTGTCAGTCTGTCAGTCTGTCAGTCTGTCAGTCTGTCAGTCTGTCAGTCTGTCAGTCTGTCTGTCAGTCTGTCAGTCTGTCAGTCTGTCAGTCTGTCAGTCTGTCAGTCTGTCAGTCTGTCAGTCTGTCAGTCTGTCAGTCTGTCAGTCTGGCAGTCTGTCAGTCTGTCAGACTGACAGACTGACAGACTGACAGTCTGTCAGTCTGTCAGTCTGTCAGTCTGTCAGTCTGTCAGTCTGTCAGTCTGTCAGTCTGTCAGTCTGTCAGTCTGTCAGTCTGTCAGTCTGTCAGTCTGTCAGTCTGTCAGTCTGTCAGTCTGTCAGTCTGTCAGTCTGTCAGTCTGTCAGTCTGTCAGTCTGTCAGTCTGTCAGTCTGTCAGTCTGTCAGTCTGTCAGTCTGTCAGTCTGTCAGTCTGTCAGTCTGTCAGTCTGTCAGTCTGTCAGTCTGTCAGTCTGTCAGTCTGTCAGTCTGTCAGTCTGTCAGTCTGTCAGTCTGTCAGTCTGTCAGTCTGTCAGTCTGTCAGTCTGTCAGTCTGTCAGTCTGTCAGTCTGTCAGTCTGTCAGTCTGTCAGTCTGTCAGTCTGTCAGTCTGTCAGTCTGTCAGTCTGTCAGTCTGTCAGTCTGTCAGTCTGTCAGTCTGTCAGTCTGTCAGTCTGTCAGTCTGTCAGTCTGTCAGTCTGTCAGTCTGTCAGTCTGTCAGTCTGTCAGTCTGTCAGTCTGTCAGTCTGTCAGTCTGTCAGTCTGTCAGTCTGTCAGTCTGTCAGTCTGTCAGTCTGTCAGTCTGTCAGTCTGTCAGTCTGTCAGTCTGTCAGTCTGTCAGTCTGTCAGTCTGTCAGTCTGTCAGTCTGTCAGTCTGTCAGTCTGTCAGTCTGTCAGTCTGTCAGTCTGTCAGTCTGTCAGTCTGTCAGTCTGTCAGTCTGTCAGTCTGTCAGTCTGTCAGTCTGTCAGTCTGTCAGTCTGTCAGTCTGTCAGTCTGTCAGTCTGTCAGTCTGTCAGTCTGTCAGTCTGTCAGTCTGTCAGTCTGTCAGTCTGTCAGTCTGTCAGTCTGTCAGTCTGTCAGTCTGTCAGTCTGTCAGTCTGTCAGTCTGTCAGTCTGTCAGTCTGTCAGTCTGTCAGTCTGTCAGTCTGTCAGTCTGTCAGTCTGTCAGTCTGTCAGTCTGTCAGTCTGTCAGTCTGTCAGTCTGTCAGTCTGTCAGTCTGTCAGTCTGTCAGTCTGTCAGTCTGTCAGTCTGTCAGTCTGTCAGTCTGTCAGTCTGTCAGTCTGTCAGTCTGTCAGTCTGTCAGTCTGTCAGTCTGTCAGTCTGTCAGTCTGTCAGTCTGTCAGTCTGTCAGTCTGTCAGTCTGTCAGTCTGTCAGTCTGTCAGTCTGTCAGTCTGTCAGTCTGTCAGTCTGTCAGTCTGTCAGTCTGTCAGTCTGTCAGTCTGTCAGTCTGTCAGTCTGTCAGTCTGTCAGTCTGTCAGTCTGTCAGTCTGTCAGTCTGTCAGTCTGTCAGTCTGTCAGTCTGTCAGTCTGTCAGTCTGTCAGTCTGTCAGTCTGTCAGTCTGTCAGTCTGTCAGTCTGTCAGTCTGTCAGTCTGTCAGTCTGTCAGTCTGTCAGTCTGTCAGTCTGTCAGTTCTGTCAGTCTGTCAGTCTGTCAGTCTGTCAGTCTGTCAGTCTGTCAGTCTATCAGTCTGTCAGTCTGTCAGTCTGTCAGTCTGTCAGTCTGTCAGTCTGTCAGTCTGTCAGTCTGTCAGTCTGTCAGTCTGTCAGTCTGTCAGTCTGTCAGTCTGTCAGTCTGTCAGTCTGTCAGTCTGTCACTCTGTCAGTCTGTCAGTCTGTCAGTCTGTCAGTCTGTCAGTCTGTCAGTCTGTCAGTCTGTCAGTCTGTCAGTCTGTCAGTCTGTCAGTCTGTCAGTCTGTCAGTCTGTCAGTCTGTCAGTCTGTCAGTCTGTCAGTCTGTCAGTCTGTCAGTCTGTCAGTCTGTCAGTCTGTCAGTCTGTCAGTCTGTCAGTCTGTCAGTCTGTCAGTCTGTCAGTCTGTCAGTCTGTCAGTCTGTCAGTCTGTCAGTCTGTCAGTCTGTCAGTCTGTCAGTCTGTCAGTCTGTCAGTCTGTCAGTCTGTCAGTCTGTCAGTCTGTCAGTCTGTCAGTCTGTCAGTCTGTCAGTCTGTCAGTCTGTCAGTCTGTCAGTCTGTCAGTCTGTCAGTCTGTCAGTCTGTCAGTCTGTCAGTCTGTCAGTCTGTCAGTCTGTCAGTCTGTCAGTCTGTCAGTCTGTCAGTCTGTCAGTCTGTCAGTCTGTCAGTCTGTCAGTTCTAAGTAAGGCTGTTTAGTTAACTAAAGAACATATAAGCTAAAAATAATAAATAACATTTCGTTGTATTATTCAGCTCTTCTTTAATCTTGTGGACAAGATCTACATTCAAAGAATTCTGCAAAAAGTATTGTACCAACGCAGGCCACTGTTTCAATGTTATTGCCGCAACCTGTTCAAGAGCTAGCCATCGAGTAAGGAATTATTTTTAAAATCTTATGTTTTTCAATGTCGAAATAGTCCTGAAACTATTCAAATTCGATTTGTTTTTGGGCTATGTGCAAAGTATACATAGATGATTTTTTTTTAGAAAAAAATTAATATTCTGAGGCATTTTCTTAGCTTTGGGTGGAGAACAAATTGTGCTTTCATAATGCATGGTTGCGAAAGTTCGGCGATGCATGCATTCATAAATGCAAATGATGAATATCAGAGTTTCATAAATTTAAAACGCACAAATTTGCAGCACAAATAAGCAAATATACAATTTTACATGCATTCCAATTTTTTTCTTAAAGAAATAGATAGTAGCACGAAAACAATGGTGCACCTTCGCTTACTGTTCACATATCCAAATTTCCGCTAGAAAATTGATGGTTGAACCCAAAATTAACAATACGCATCAGAATTGCTTCTGTTGGAAAATGAAGCAAATCAGAGAAAGTATTAATAAACTTATATTAAAATGCATATGCAAATAGTTTTTCTGACGTTAACAGGGTCAAAACTGATCGAATGTAAACAAAGCAACCATGCATTAATGAAAGCACCCAAAGATTTAAGGAATGGCACACATATTATAAAGTAGGCTACACATTATCGAACCTGCGTGACATTCTTGTAGGATATCGAACATGCGTGAAAAGTTTCGGGTACACATTTATCAGTTTTTTTGTCCGTCCGCCAAACAAAATTTTCATTTTCAATCCAAGAAAATATTAGTTTTCTTATTCCAAACTGACAGAGATTCAAAAATGAACTAACTAACAACAAAAATACTTGCTGAATGTTGTTCGATGAATGATTTGCATCATCGATCAAGAACGCTGCCTGACAGGCAATATCAAAGATAATGTGTACCCTACATTAGAAAAAAATATCGAACTCCATTTTTTTGGCCATCGATGACAGCAGCATTGCCTTGGTCAAAGCAACGACCAACAAATTAATAAAGAGAGGGTAATTCCCTTTTTAATGACTTTTTAATTAAAATTCTGCCAAATTAGCATTAAATTTAAAAAGGAAAAACATTTTTAAAGGGTGACGTTTCACTTTACTGCTTGTGCAAGAGTTGTCTGACCTTTCAAAATAGTAGTACAACTGTGAAAGCAGGAGTACGGTAGTACGGAGGTGTCTAAAGTAGTACAATACTACTATAGTAGTACTTTCGGCAACGCTGCTAACACACAATAATTTTTTAATAGCAGTTTCCCGGTGACCACGCTCAATGAAACTTGATGTGAAACGTTCGGGGTGAGTACAACAAATTGCACTCTTAATTTTAATTCACGCGGTTAATCCGAGAAATATAAATAAATAATTAATTACATAGTTCTTATTGAAGTATCTGCCTGGTTTTATTTTAACTAATTAAATGAATGCAAATTTATTATACAAAAATTGAAAGTTTGGTAAGCATGTATTATTCCTAGAATGTAACTAACCGTAAGAAAACAAACTGTAATACTAAGAAGATTTACATTTGATTTGTTCCATAAATGTATTAGGTTTTTCTTTAATAAATAAGCAGACAAGAACAATATGACTTGAGCTTTGCAATCTTTATTTCAAAACAGAAGAAAAACATTCAAAATCGCCTGCCTACTCCTATCATCGATGTTCAGTGTAGAAGACCAGTTATGTTTGAAAATTAATTAAAAAGAAATGTGGTTGTTTTGAGCTTATATCGTCTGTTCTAATAGTTCAATCTTTAAGGTTAAGTTCTTAAAATTGAGGAAAAACTTGAGGTTGTATGCCGGTATAAGAATAATAAGAATGTGTCTTACTATATGTATAGCTTAATAGGGGTTTTCGACATTCTAAGGCCCGTTTGCTGATACACACATTAAGCATTTCAGTTCTACTTAGCACTTATGTGACAGTTTACGCAGTAGAAAAAGTAGCCCATAAGCATTTTAAGTTGAACATAAATATTTATGATTCGTATCAACAAACGGGCCTAAATGCAAAAGTTGATGAAAACTATCAATATTTTTAAAAACAGTATTTCACAAGCTTATTGTCCCAGCCTTCGTCTACAACAGTGCTAGCATAAGTATATCGATAAATAGACGTATACGTAAAGCGATACGGCGCCAGTATGTCTGGATTCCCTTTCGCTCACGCATACGGAGAACTTTTGAAATTAATCAAATTTACGAATAACTTTTAAAGCTTTTTTTAAGTTAAACAATTTCAATATTAAATAGTTCAACTTAGATTAGCTTAAGTTATCACTTCTGTCGGGCGTTCCGAGACGGACATGTTTTTTTGAAGTAATAACTTTTTATGGGAGGGTAAACCGATTCGTTACATTCGATAAGTATTCTCATCAATATAAACTAAAAGAATTTTATCTTTTTAAGGAGTGGACCTACACTTCTGAAATTTTCAGGAATGATAAAGTATATTGACTTGAATGTTTGGTTAAAAATTGGATTTCTGGAATGTCACTAACCCTAAGAAAACTGTAATATTGAGAAGATTACACATATCAGTCAATTACTTTGGACTAGTTACATGAATAGATGTGGTTTTTCTTTAGTTACTAAGTAGACAATATGACGATTTTGATGTATCAAACATTACTCTATGAGCTATACAAAATTTGAAATCTTAATTTCAAAAGAGTAGAAAAACATTAAAGATTGCCTGGTTACGAGTAGTTCGAAGAAGAGTTATATTTGAAAATTCATTAAAAAAGAATAGGTGTGGTGGCTGTTTTCAGCTTATATCGTCAGTTCTAGTAGATTAATCTTTCAGGTTAAGATCTTAAAATTCAGGTAAAACTTTGGTATAAAAATAATGGGGGTGACCGTGGCGCGATTTTTGTGTGTTCGCCTGTCAATCTCATGGTCACAGGTTCGATCCCTCTCGTAGTCTATGTCCTCTTATTTTTCCATTAAAAACCAATTTTAAAAATAAATGCCGTACAATGAGTTGCTGGCTTACTGATTACATGCTATTTAGGCATGGAACTAACAACATGTGATTGAGTAAAACTAGTATACCGATAAAATATATGTATATATTTTTTTTTCCGTGGGTAGGTGTAAAACCTTCAAAAGGCTCTATGAGGACCGAAAAACGCGTGCCCATAGGAGTGTGAGATTCTTACTGCACTAAAAACACCTCCTCCTCCCGATTGCAACTAAGTTGAACCTTATCTAGCAATTTATTTTTAACGAATTTAATTAACGTGTTGCAGGTAACTATCCGGTGAAAGTTCCTGCTTATACCGCGACTTTAAAGCGGATTCTCCTTAAGTGCACCAGATCGGAAGGCTTTGTCCTTCGCAGGCGGCGTACTTAATTCGTCTCATCGATAATTTCGATTATAGTACTATTGCAGTGTTGTAATAGCCGTTTTCTATGATTTCGGGCAAAATTTTTTGTTTCATCGCGAATCGTGGGAATCCTGATATCTCTGTGGAGATATTCGTTTCTTATGTACCAAGGTGCGTTTACAAATGATCTTAGGAGTTTATTTTCAAATGTTTGACAGGCTTAAGCACCTGCCTGTACAAAATTAGCTTATTTTCGATACTGAGCTTAGAGTGTTCCCGAGCAACCAGTACATATCTCTGAGTTTATTATTTAACTCTTCGGATTTCTTTTTAGCATGCGGTTTCCATTTTAGTTTCGCGTCTAGAGTCATTCCGAGATATTTTGCTTCGTTAGCAAACGGAACTTGAACCGTATTAACAAATACCGGTAATCTATTAATTTTCTTATACGTAAAATCTACATGGACGGATTTTACTTCGTTGAGCAATATCCGCCATGTTTTTGTCCAATCATTGACATTATTCAGAGCTGTTTGTAATTTTGTCGTAGAATCATTTATCGTTTGGCCAACTGCTAGTATCGCAGTGTCGTCAGCAAACGTGGCTACGATAGTGTCTTCTGTTTGGGGTATATCACGTGTAAATAATAGGTACAATATTGGACCTAAAACACTTCCCCGTAGTACCCCACCCACTATTTCTTTGAGATCCGAGTAATCGTTTCCATGTCTTACTCTAAAAATTCTATTTTCTAGATATGCTTTTAGAAGCGTATAAAGTGCTTTGGACAGAATTTGGCTTAATTTAAAATTTAGGCCTTCGTGCCACACCTTATCAAAAGCTTGCGACACGTCTAGGAAGACCGCCGAACAAATTTTCTTTTCTTCAAGAGTTTTGTCAATGATGTCAGTGATCCTATGCACTTGGTCAATTGTCGAATGCTTGCTTCTAAATCCGAACTGATGTTCAGGTATGAGGCGCTTTTCTTCTATTATTGGCTGCAGGCGCAGAAGTAATATTCTTTCAAAGACCTAAGATATTACGGGCAGAAGCAAAATAGGTCTATAGGATTTCTTATCATGTGATGGTTTTCCTGGTTTGAGAATCATTATAACTTCCGCAACCTCCCATTCGCTCGGAACGTATTTTAGCCTTAGAGTGGCATTTATTACATAAAGAAAATTAATTAACCCTTTGCGAGGCAGCATTTTGAGAACTTCGGCCGTAATTAGGTCATATCCCGGAGCTTTCTTATACTTAAGCTTTCTTATTTCTCTACTTAATTCGGCAAAGGTAACATTTCTTCTTATGAAATTTTCGCTTAAGTTAGAACTTATATTTAAATTTTCGTTGAGTACTTGCCCATCAAAATGCTTAAATGTGTTCTCCAGGTAATCCGCGAAAACGTTTGCTTTCTCTTTGTCGCTTTTTGCCCATCCGTTTTGATCAGTCTTAATCGGAGGCGCTGAGAGCTTTGGCTTCTTCGTTACTTTAACAGCTTTCCAGAGCGAGTAGTTGGATTCTTTTCCTGCTGTCAAGTTTTCAAGATAATTTCCAACTTCAGAATTTTTGAATTCTGTTATCGTCTTTTTTAGTATATTACACAAGCGATTCAAATTTACCTTGTGTTGAGGAGCTCGAGTTTGTTGCCATTTCTTACGTGCTTTTCGTTTCTCTTTTACTAAATCTTTTGTTTCCTGCGGATATTTTAGGTTTTTAAAGCGCAGCATATCTCTTTGGTACGGAGTGTTTTTCCATGCGGCTTGTTGTACGATATTGACGAATTTATCGACTGCGTCTTCAAGTTCGAGAGGCGTTTGTAGTGAAACCCTTAATTCAACGTTATCCCCTATATCTTCCTTAAAACCTTCCCAGTTGGTTTTCCCATTGGTTAGCGTGGGTGGTTTTTCATTTTTAACAAGATTTTCGCTCATAGTGAGAATAACAGCAGAATGATCTGAGAAAAAATAAAAGCTTTCTGTTATGCTAATTTTATTTGGGGATATTCCTTTGACCACAAAAAAATCAATAAGGTCAGGTATTTTCGATGGATCAGTCGGCCAGTAAGTCGGGTTGCCAGTCGAATGAAAATCGCAATTATTTTCTATTACCGCTTCGTAGAGCATTCTACCCTTTTGAGAAATAACTCTAGATCCCCAAAAGCTGTGCTTCGCATTAAAGTCACCACCAAGAATAAAATATTATTTAAGTAACTTAAGCACGTTCATAAATTCATTCTTTTCAATTTTACATCGTGTAGGAGAGTATATGGAAAATACATTCAGTACAACATTTTGAGTTCTAACCTGTACACCGATTAATTGCAATGATCCAGCCTCTATTTTTGGGCCTATCGTGTGTTCGATGTATTCTTTTATAAATAAAGATGCCTCACCTCTTACTTTGTTCGACGGATGAGTTGCGTGGTATTCTAAATATCCATTGATCTTACTATATGATTGTTTCTTCACACGCGTTTCCGATATCAAACAAATATCAATATCTTTCTCATGCATAAACATTTCTAGTTCTCCGAGTTTTTGCCATAATCCGTTGGCATTCCAAGTAATTATTTTGAGCTTTTCCATCATGTTTTTCTTTTTGCAGGGCGGTTTTGCCGAAAAATGTTTTCGAGTTTAGTTAGGCTATCAAATATAAGTTTATTTGTACCACATTGCTCCTCAATTTTGGAAAGGATTATGTTTAAGACGTTCGTAAGTGGATCACTAGCAGTATATTTTTGTACAGGTATGTTCTTAGCTATTATTTGGGCATATGTGTTTACACTACCTTCCTTTGGTGTTTGTTCTGGTTGTGTTGATTGATCTTTTGCTTTGGGTATTTGGGCATTTAACCTCTTATGGGTCTTAAGAACTTGCTTTTCTACTTGGCTTGGTGGTTTTCTTTTTGACTGCGTAAATTTTGATCGCCATTTTTGTAATTCTTTTGCTACTGCACAGCTTCTATAATTGGCCGGATGACTTTTATTACAGTTTATGCACGTTGTTGCACTCTTGCTATCTGAGGTGCAGTCTTTAGTAAGATGATTTGCGGTGCACTTTACACACCTCGGGTCTTTTTTGCAATAAGTTTGCGTGTGATTGAGTTCTTGACAGCGTTTACACTGCGGAATCAGTCTTGAATTCTTTCTTAAAGGTTCGATCTTAACAACAATATTGAGGATTGTTTTAATTTTGTAAATATCGTCTATTTTCGCTGCCTTATCAAAAGTAAGAATAAATAGTGGAAGAGCACGCTGTACCACATTTGTTTCGCTATCTTTTTTTTGTGTTTCTCTTTTGACGATGTTCAGAGCATCTAAGATCTAATAGTTCCTCCTTAGATCGTTAATAATATCGTCTTTTGGACATGATGGGTGCAAAGCAAACCTCTCGCTACAACACGTAAAGGTCTTTCCGACTTATTCTCATAAGTGTACCATTCCACATTTTCTTCGTTTACTTTCAGGATCTTTCACGCAAACTTTCCATTTGTTGTTATTAAGTGAAATAACTTTAAAATCTGATGGTGTTTAGGTATTTAATATAGTTTGCAGCCGGTTATACTCCGCAATACCGACAACATTAATTGGTGGCGGAGGGCTAATTTTAATAGGTTTTGCTTTAATATTGGCATCTTTTGGTGATGCAATATTTTCAGGAAAACAGGCGCCATCAGGTGAGGATCCAACCTTGCGTTTTTTACTCCGAGTTTTGTTTGAGGACATATCTGTTTCGTGGGCTAGCTCTTCTTCATCAGTCCCATAAATGATATTTTTCGCTTGCGATGAACCAGCATTCGAGTCATTGTGGTGTTTATTCTTCAGCACCGCATTTTCCTTACGAAGAAGATCAATTTCTTTCTTTAACTCCTGATAAAGTTTTACTACTTCATCAAGTTTCTGACGAAGTTCATTATTATCATTCCCAAGAATTACTGTTTTCATTGAGTCCTTTTTTAATCACGCATCTGGCGTTACCGGCGAACTCTTCTTACCGTTGTCACTCGATTGTGATGGAGGTGATCGAGTAACCCTTGCTTTTTTAAGAAGTAATTTATTAAATGCAATAATTGGCTCTCCCCATAATCCGTAGAGCCGACCTCCGAAGAGGGTGGATTTTCCAGTGAACCTGGATTGCCACCTGGGGAAATATATCTATTTGTTTTACTCATTGCATATTTATGTATACGATCACTCTCAGTATACGGAGGTTGGATTTTAGTCGCCTCTTACAACAAGCATGCCTTACCTCGGGTATATTCTTTTTTGTTCCCCTACCAGAAGGGGTAAAATATGACAAAGAATAAAAAAATGAATGCGAATTATAAGGGACATAGATAAAAAAGACGATTTTTATGCGTTTTTTGACATTATAAATGCAAAAGTTGATGAAAAATTTCACTATTTTTAAAAACAGTATTCCACAAAGTTATTGCCCCAGCCATTGTGCTGCAGTAAGTATATCGATAAATACATCAGAAAAGGAGTAAGGAGTTTTTCAAGTAATACAGGTAATATATATTACTTGAAAATCTCCTTACTCAACACAAATGTGTCAATTAAATTAAAGCAAAATTAAGTTGTTGAAGAGCAAGATAGTATCCTATGTCATATGCGTTTTAGGTTATTGTCTCAAATAGATTTTTGAATCGTTTTTTTAAACCGCAATATTACGGTACTTGCCGCACAATTGTTTCTTTCATCTTAATTATCTCAAAACCTGCCATACAAACATTTTTTTTTATTTTTAACTTTCTCATAAACAGCTCTACGGATTTCGATCGATGTACTTATAAAAGACGTCCTTCAAATTCTAAATAATGCTGCATTCCGAAATGTTCGGAAAATGTCTTATTTGGATTTTTGGAAAACAAATATTTTTTGAAGTGATAACTTCTTATGGGAAGATAAGCCGCTTCGTTACGTAACACGTTACGACGCTGGCGCTGTTGTCTGGCTCAATATACTCTCACGTTTAAACAATTTCAATATTAAATAGTTCGACTTAGATTAGTTTAAGTTGTCACTTCTGTCGGGCGTCCCGAGGCGCACATGTTTTTTTGTTTTCGTTTTATATTACTCAACAATTAATATATTTTTTTAATTTTAATAGCGAAAAACTTAAAATTGGACAAAGAACAATATTCCTATAATACAAATGCGCACTCTAGACAAAATGTGGACTTAGAACAAAATGTGGGAGTTAGAATAATTACTAAGAATGCTGAGGTGTCATTTTAGGAATTATATTATTGTTCGATATCCCATTAAATTATATGTTTAATCTAAAAAAGGGAACCAATATCAAAAAGAAATCCAAAGCTTAAAGCTTAGACTAAAATTTGTTTATTTAAAAAAAAGAATATATTCATAAATATATTTTAGAAAAAAAAAACAAAATAAATACAAAAAAAAAACAAAAACTAATAATGAAAATATTTATTTTACTTAAAAATTGATTTTTAAAATTCTTTATTTTCGCATGACATCCAAAGAAACAATGATTCGGTGTCTTTTTGGGTCTCTTCTTGCGATATAAATAGGTACTATATGGTATGTTTTGTATTTGAAAAAAAACGCACTCGAGATTTTAATCAAACTTCCCATTACGATTATATAGAACACCAAAAAATTGGATCCCGCAATTTCGTCTGTCTGTCTGTCTGTAGACCGATCTACAGTGGCTTAAGCGACTGAAGCGAGTTTCTTCAGACTTGGAACGCAAGCAATTTAAAATTAAATAAATAATAAATGTAAAAATTAATTAACATAATGATATAATAAAAGAAATAAATATAATAAGTTGGTACATCTTAAGAGCTCTGAAACTGTACTCTTAAGCGATACTCTACTAGACAACAGATTGAACACTGAAGAGGAATGAGATATTGGTTTAAATTTATCATAGTTAGTCCCATTAAAGGGAATACAGCGTGGCCCACGAATCGTGCTACAAGAATAAAACGTAATAACTTTGTTTCAGTGTGAGTAATCGGCCAATTTTTTTTTATTTTAAACGCTACTATTTAGATTTATCAAAATGAATGCTTATGACACTGCAAAAAGGATTTGGATAGTGCAGCGATACTATTCTTTGTAGTCCCTCATTTCGGTCGATAGGGAATTTAGGCTGGAGTTTGGCGGTACTCCCCCGAGTAGATGGACCATTATGAGGCTGGTGATCCCAATGTTCGGTTCCAGGATACAATACAGGCAAATCCAAGTGTATCGACTCGAAACTCATCGGGCCAAATTGTAGTTAGCAGACGGTCATTACAACGGATACTTCATGATGACTTACTCTTGTTACCGTACAAAGTCCAAATTACAAGCAAGTTAAACCCTCAGGATTTACCCGTTCGCCTGGAATTTTGCCGAAAAATGATTGCAATGGTCGAAGACGACAACACATTGATAAATTGTTTGCTCATGTCTGATGAGGCCCATTTTGACTTAACAAGCAATGTTAACAAGCAAAATTGCCGTATATGGAGTGAATCTAATCCATGAGACGGAACTGCACCCAGAACGAGTCACTGTGTGGTGCTCAGTTTCATCAAGGTGTATTGTCGGGCCATATTTCTACCATACTACCATTCCATTGACATAAACTGTCAATGGAGACCGTTACTTCAAGATGTTGAAGGAGTTTTCTTACCCAGAACTTCGCCGAGGACGCATCCCTTTCAGCAGGATTTGGTTTTACCCAGATGCAGTAATCGCACACGTAGCCTCACAAGTTATGGCGGAGCTCCAACGAAAATTTCCAAACAAATTGATATCCAGAAACTGCACTTTCCGCTGGCCCCCATATTCACCTGACCAGACTGCACCAGACTTTGTTTTATGGGGTTATGTCAAGCAGGAAGTGTATAAAACGAAAACCAGGAATTTGACTGAATTGAAGCAGTCCATTAAGACAATAATTGAGGCGATACCAATTTTAACCCTCAGGCCGCAATGCACAATTTTCTGATCAGGTGCCGCATATGCGTGGATTGGCGTGGAGGTCATTAGCGGTCTATCATCTTTAAAAACCATTAGTTATTTAAAATACATACATAGATTAAAATTAAAGTTATTTAAATTTCTTATTGTAGCACGATTCGTCGGCCCCCTGTATTAAAGAAGTTATAAACACCTAGAGATCTAACAGGAATATTAATGGAGAACAACTCGTGCAAGGGAGCACAGTCGATATGGTTAGAAATCACATCTCTAGCAAACATAACTAAGTAACACTGACGTCTTGAACGAAACGAAAAATCAATGAGTTGACATCTCACTTCATAAGATGGCATAACTTCATTTGTCCAATTGAATTTTCAGATCGCGTATCTTGTGAATTTTCTTTGAACAGATTCAATACGATTTATACTGCGATCGTACGAACGCACCAAATACAACACGCATATTCCAAAGCAGATCTTATTAATGAAACATATATCACTTTAAGCGTATACGGATCTGAGAATTCAATCGAATTCCTATTTTAAAAAAGCCTAAGAAGCTATTAGATTTAGATATAATATAATCATAATGCTCATTAAAACTCATTTTACTATCAAGAATAACCCCAAGGTCTTTATGAAAGTAAACTCTTTTCAAATCACATACATCAATTTTATAAGCAAACAAAGTAGGACTGCGAGATCTTGTATACGATACGAAAATGTATTTGCTGATGTTGAGGTAAAGGTTGTTCTTTATACACCAATTATAAAGCCGTTCTAGATCAGACTGTAAGAGCTTAAAATCAGACACAGATTTGATGAACGAAATAATTTTAAGTCATCAGAAAAAGTAAACAAGATGACGACAAAGAAACATTAGGAAGATCATTAATGAATATCATGGCTACTTTGATGAACGCCAAAATAATGGAAAATAGTTTTAGAGACTTTCGAACCAATAGCTACAGCCTGTTAACGTTCCGTAAGATAACATTTTATCCATCTTAGTAAAACCGAATGAATTCCAAAGATTGAAAGTTTTTGAAGAAGAAAATAATGATCAACTTTGTCAAATGCTTTGGAGAAATCCTTATATAGAGTATCGACTTGATATCCGTTTTCCATATTGCTTAAGTAGTAATAAGAAAAGATGGCGAAATAGTAACAGTTGACCTACCTCGAATGAAACCGTGCTGTACATCAGATAAACAATTTTTAAATAAATCATAAAGGAGATGGCTCATTTTGCTAGTGAAAATGGGCCCAGTGCATTCACTATTGAATCTAGTATCAAATGAAAGGTGATATTAAGGATATTATGTGGGCCAAATATTTTGAAAATCGTTCTTGGGCATTTTGAGATATTTGGGTTTGAAGTTGACTAATTCAGAAACAGAATTACACTTATTATTCCGGCAAAACTGCTTATATTCTCCGATGTAAGATACATAGGGAAATGAGTTTGATGTCAAATGAAAAGTATTTTTTCTGCCTTTTCATCGTCATAAAAATTCTTTTTTATATACACTATACTCTCCAATATTTAGTTTTAACTAGCTAAAAATCAAGTTGTTTTTTACTTACTTTTTAAACGTCGATATCTTAATACAAATGAAATAAAAATGCACGACTGGATCGCACGTACTTGCTCTTATGTTTTTTCTTTTTTAATTTATTTTTATTTATTATTAACTTAAAGCTAGACAAAATTGCTTAAAACTAGCGTAACCATCAATAATTTACAACCCATTTACTGGCTCTTTACGGGCGCTCTAAGCCAAACTATATCTCTTAAGGCTAATGTATTTCGACGTAAAAACTATTTTAATTAATTCTGATTATTTTGTTTTATTTAACCAAGAAAACTTTAGAAAAAACTCATTATCAAATCATATTTTAATTTTAACTTATAAACTACCTAAAGCTAGACTAAAAATAAATAAAACTAGATACAACTAACTGATACTAACTAAAAATATCTTAAACTACTTAAGGTACCTTAAAATCCCTAAAACTACTTAAATCTACTTAAAAACTAGAACAGCCACAGCAGCATTTTTCGTTTTTTACAATCTTAATCGACTTTATATATCATAATGCTGTTCAAAGAGAACTGGTTCTCTTGTTTTGCCATATCCCTTCGGTCCCGACCAGACACATTCGTACTGAACTGATCCATGCAAGGTACTTTACTACACTTTTACTCACCAATGGATGTCCATGTGGTCCTACGATCACCAGCTTGCGATAAATCTTTCGCATATCCCTTGAGGCGCTAGAAAACCGAGTCCTAAACAGAATAGTTTCTGATTTCTGGAAGTTGACTTTCAACTTCCAGTCATCACAATATCACTGAATCTTGTCGAAGTCATTCTGCAAAAGAATTTTGCTCAACTCAACTGTACGAGCTGTGCCGTACGCAATAAGATCGCAATTGCCCGAGTTAGAAATCATGAATAGAATCCGAGAGTTAACCGCTCCCTGCTGTAGACCATTTTTAATATTAAAAATTGCGGTAGAAGTTACATTTCCACTCTTGACACCAAACTTTCTTCCATTTAGCATGCCATAAAGCATATACAATAGAGATTAACTTATACCTAGTCTGGTAAGCTTTAGATAGAAAACTTCTTTCCATACCGTGTCAAAGGCCTTCTCTTAGTCGACCATATCAGAAAAAGAACCAGTTAAGATACGACATAAATTGTGTCATGTCCCTCCATAAAACCGAAATGATTATCCGGTATGATATTGTTGTCCTCCGCTCACTTGATTAGAGCCCTATTAATAACCTTTTCAAATAGCTTGCTGATACTCGGAAGAAGACTTATCGACCGGAGATTCACCGCATTGGAGCTGTCCTTTCCCTTTATCGGGACAGAGTGCACCACAGCTGTCTTCCACCGCACTCAATAATAGGCATTATTCAGCGCGTTGTTAAACAGTGTGGTATAAGTGTCAACTGCTTCCTGAGCCAAATGTCGTAGCACAACGTTGGGTATAACATCGACCCCTGCTTATTTCTTTTTCTTTAATAAATCAAAAATGACCTGGAGGTCAGTCTTGGAAATTAACAGGGAACTGCGCCCATTCCTCTCGGCGATTATGGTATTTGCCAAATCTTCATCATTAAAACTGGTAAAACAAAAGTTCTCAGGTCGCCATTGCGTTATGTCGTTCCGCAGCCAGCTGTAGAATCGGATATGCCATTTGATCGTAATTCGTTCAATAAGGCATTGGAGAAGAGTGGCCAGCGCACCTTACTGTGATTGTAAGTGTGCACAGGCACATACTGCTCCAGCTCCATAAGATCATTCGGAAGTTGTATTACGGCGGCGAGCAGTGGTCACTATCGTACTCAATCGCTTGTAAACAATTTCTTAGCCGTTGACCCACATTGTCAGTATTTGTTAGTCTTGCGTCTTTCAGCAATAGATCCAAATAGGCACCGCTTCTTGGAGACGATGGCCTGTCTGTAGCGAGAAGGTAAGTGCGATCATCAAGGTTATATCAGCCTATCCAACTAAATAGATAGTTACCTCAAGGATTTTGTGTTTGATTTTCCCACTCCATGTGTTTAGCGTTCAAATTAACAGCCAATATGTTAAACTTTTCTTCAGAGCTCAGTCTTAAGTATTCAAAACGTTTTTCAAGCTATGTCATAAACGGAGTGGGCTGAGGTGTTTCCGGTGGATAGGCCACGATCACATATATTCGCTTCCCCTGTTGGAGATGAATGCATATGAGACATGCCTCTAACGTCCGGAATGTTCGCACATCACTATTATCTATTACTATTATCGGTCTCTTCTTCTACAGGGGCCTGTTGTTTGTTAGAGAAAATGATGTTTTTATCCTAGACAGAGGTTTTAGGGATGCTATTTCAAGTCTAGAATCCTACCAGTACAAAGCTCACATTCCTGAAATTGATCTAGAAGGGAATAATCAGCTCACACAGCTGAAGCTTACAAGACCAGATGAGTTACAATTTAGAATGGTAGCGTTTTACTGGAGTTGGCTTTGAGTAGATTAAATACTCCTAACCGTTTAGGCGATTTTGTTAAGGAAAATAACTTAAATAGAACTAGGGCAGTGTTTCGTCGAATTAACGGACATATTCCAAGCTTAAATAACTTTCCTTTGCTTGATTTGACAAAGCTTCGTAAAATATCTTTGTGAAATTATCACATCAAACAAGCTTGCTATTATTGTGGGGCACATCTGAAAAGCAATGGAAGTTATAAATATATAATAGAAGTTTGTGAAAATGTAATTAAAATCAGTTCTGCACATCAAAGCCTGGTTGGAAACAAATATTTACTTAGAGGTCGCATTAAATCTCGACACATCAGTGGGAAAATATATTTAACATATGTATATCCTCGTGAGTAATGAATCTGATGAAGCCAATGGTTGCAATGCAATAGAAGCGTATTATTGTAATTGTCTCTAGGAATGAGAACTGTTGGTTGTTGCGCTCATGTTATGAGTATTTTGTGGTACTTGGGATTTGCTCGTCACCAAGAAAATATTAAAATAGCTCCAGCTTTATTTTTGAATACTATTTTAATAGACAATGAAATTGAAGGAGAATAAATATGAAATGAAACTTAATATTATAATTAATATAGGACGTATGTTATTATGTATGTAATAAAACCGCAAAATCATTTATAAAAAATTATAATTTCATGCAAATAACTCCATTTCGCATTTAATATAAGTTATCTCTCATATAAAAAAAAATCATTCAGTTTAAAACCTTTTTGTACATATGAATATTGAAAAAATAAAGAATATAGGTTATTACATCTACAAATTTGTGTGTCTTTTTTAAACTTCTTCTGTAAATAAAAAGAAAAGGGTAAGTTTTTTACATGGACTATATTTTCGAAGTAGCATGATGCATGTTTTCTTAAATAACATCACCTAGATTGTCATCAATATAAATGTTGGTTATCGGACTTAAAGTAAGTAATAAATAATACATATTTAGCTTCTTTGGTTTAAAGAATTATAATAAATAACGCTACACGAAAAAGTGCATAGCACATAGTGCATGTTAATATGCTTTTTAGTGTAAGTTAGTTCAAAACTAAGTTTTTATATTAGAAAGGGCACTTAATTATAAAGCAAATTAAAGGTAAATAAATAATCTTTAAAATGATTTTAAAAAATTATAAACCACTTTAAGGAAACCATCTGTTAAATTCTTCCTTCCTCATAAATTACAAGGTACTTTAATTAATATAAACTTGTGTTTTCATAAGCTATTCGTCACATTTTGAGAAAGGGATGAAATATAACCCTTGTGTAACAAAACTGGAGTTAAAAAAGTCGTATTTCTTAAGCTTAAGTTTACATTTAACGCCCTATTTCCCTTGTGCCGTTGTGTATAACCTAAAAATTATGGATTATCCCATAGTTTTTAGGTTGCACACAAGGGCACAATAGAAAGAGGGCGTTAAATGACGATCAATTACGCTGTGAACAGAATCAAGTTCCTGTGTTCTAGTTTTGAAATTAAGTGCAGTTGAACTTATATTGGAATAAATATACAACATTCCACTAAAACACTAAATATTAGATATTACTTACTCTAAAGGAAAGTTATTGTTTTCGTTGTTTTTTTTGCAGGTAGGAATCAAAACTAACATCATTTTCTTCAAAAGAAATACATAAATAGGTACAATCAAACTTGAACTATCAGAGAAAGTATTCGCAATAGAATTTTGATTTTATCTTTCTCGTGTTCACATAAAATTTCATCAAATATGTAGTTAACATTTCTTTTTCAATAAATTTTATTTTTTTGCCAAAATTTAAGATATTTTACTCTCAATCAATCAATTGAGAAATATAAAAATTGGAGAATATAGCTTCAAATCAATGTACACCGGTTCAAAAAATTAGCACCACTTTTAACTTCTTTATTTAAAGTGAATAGAAAAATATTTACAGCTTCAACTATAAGTAGGTATTGTTTGAATCGTCACCCTTCTCTATTGCATATCTCTGGCGTTAAAATAGTAACGGTTCTTTTCTTACGAGTCCATAATGCCAAAATCCCATTTTTTGTGTGGTAAAAATAATAGCACTGATCCCAGTTTTCGTTACAAAAAATATTTTTTCTTGTGCATATTTCAATGTAACTCGGTCAAGTGTTAGAATTTGCTTATATTTATTTGGTATCTTCATTTGAAACCCAAAACTTACAGTTTTTCTAAGAAAATTGGTCGTGGAAAGCATTGTACCAACGAAAAACGGGAAATTATTAAAAAAAATGGTATCGGAAGGTAAAACGTATGGAGAAGTTCGACGATTTGTTGGCTGTTGAAACAAAATGATTCGAAATGCGATAACATACACACCTTAAACCGAATCTAGTGGACGAAAGCCTGTTATGTTATACATCTCTCACCAAACGCGTAGTCCGAGAAAGCCCTAAAAATCCCCTTAAACCTGCAAATGAGCTAAAAAAAAAAAGCTGACTATTACAGCCTGCATGGAAACCGTTCGCCACAGATTGAGGTAACATCATTTAACTGCTTGTAGTCCAAGACTAGAGGAAGATATGCTCCTTTTGTGGGTCTTTTACCAGGACAATGGCCCCAAGCACACCAGTAAGAAGGCTATAACATGGTTTGGATATCATTCAATTACTGTGATGGGGTGGCCAGCGCAATCGCCTGACCTAAATCCGATTTAAAATCTGTGGGCTGATGTGAAGAAATCAGTCTCAGAAACCAAACCGACTAGTAACACAGAACTATGGGCTGCAGTAAAGGTCTCGTGGGAGAATATTCCTTTAGAAAGGGCCAACATTTGGTAAATTCAATGACCAGACGTTGTGAGGCAGTAATAGCCAACAAAGTATATTCAACAAAATACTAATTTTCCTGGACTACTCCTAAAGAATAAGATCATAGAAAAATATTGTTTATTTTTATGATGTTTTAGTTTTAAGTTGTATGATAAAGCAATGGTGCTATTTTTTTACCGCTTAGTTATTTGAGTTTTTTGGAAAAAAAATAAATTTTTTTAATAAGTTGATGAATAAAAGTTGGAATTCTTTTTTAAATGTGAATTTTTCGACTTAATATAAGCTTTTCGCATATTCAAAATGTTCCTCAAAAGATTGTCTTAAACTTCATTTTTAAACGAAATCTGGTTTTCCTAATAGTGCTATTTTTTACCGCAGCTGTATATACCTAGAACATTTTTGAATGTTCTTCACTGAAATTCTGCAAAATTGTTCTATCCTTTGCAAAAATTGGTTCTTTGAACAATTTAGAATAATTTGCCACTTACGCTAAAGTGACTACCAATTATCTGCTTAATGGAAATTTTTAGAAAAAAAAAAACGATTTTGATTTTCTAAAAGAGCGCATAAAATTAGTAGAACTGCATCATTATCTTATTTTCGATAAAAAGTGGATTTAGAGCAAGTTTGCTTTCGGCCGACGATATTTATAAAACATCTCTTGACTTTGGATAGGTATACAAGATAAATTCAAAGTTTCTTTAAATCCATACTCTGCAATGCAAAACAAACCTTGCATACGACCAACCGCGCACCTACCCCAAAGCATATAGTTTGTCCGAGCAAGGGTGTTGCACCCAAATAACTAGATTGAAACAAGTGATAATCGGACAAGTTCTTGGATTTCAGAAAACCTATAATTTCTTTACTGTAAGTGTTGCCGTTGTTTTTAAATCTTTTTTTTTAATTTAAAGTAATTTTTTTTAGTAAATTGCCTAAAATGAGGGAGATAGACCCTTTTTCCGCAAGAAAAAAATCCCTCTACAAAAATCTGTTATTATTTTGCGGTACCGTAGTTATGGTAATCTCCAGTCAAAGTGAGATTACCGTAAATACACAAAAAAATCTCATGAAAAACGTTGTTTTAGTTATTTTCAATTTTCTCGAAAATTAGAAGACATACAATTATATAAGTTTAAGATTTTCATTAAGAATTAATCAGAGCAACGAGTTTCGCAAAAAAAAATATTATAGATAGGTAGTTAGAATCTTACAGTTTTAAAAACTTACACCCTATACCTTTTTTTTCTTTCTATTCACAAAGTTTGAGTTTAAAACCCGCTGTTTTTAAATAATGTAATAGATTAAAGTATTAGCTTTAAAAAAAAATTATAACACTTATTTGTAACTATTACCTACCGTTATTTTTAAATATTTCTAGTACATTTCTTATGAAATTGCCCCTCCCGACCAAACGGGGAGAGATAGACCACAACCCCCACCCCCATCCCCACCCCAAACAAGTTACAGAAAAAATATACCTTATTGTAAGCGCAAACACTGGGGTAGTTCCTATGTATGTTCCTTTCCATTATACCTATGCTCAAAAATCTTTAGTATATTTTACAAAACCTACCGATGGTTTGGGGATTGTTATCATAGTTAAATTGTCTAACATATTCAGAACGTATGCGCACGGAGTATATTAAGAATTCCAAACCAACATACTTATATAAGATAACCCCATTTGTTGAAAAGCCACACCCTTAATTTGTAACCCAACAACCAATCCAGAATTGTGTTGTATTATGTATGCATCTACCTATATTGTTTGTTCTGAGGAATAGAAGATAAACTTTACTAAAGCTGGGTTGAAGTAAAAGCATTGAGTAATGAGGGCGACAGCCGCATACTCGTAGAATACACTAAATGTATATGTAAGTATAAGTACATAACTCGGTTATTTCCGCTGGAAATTTGAAAAGGGGGAACGAATTTAAGGGTAGGGCCAACCAAACACAACCCTGTTTTCCAATTTTCCATTGAAACTAGAAAAAAAATATTGTCATCTAATTTCGTTGTGCTTCCAATTTTGCTTTAGTTTTTATCCTGGGATTGACAATGCGGGGATCAAATTGAAACTCGTAATTATTAACAATATGTCAATGCTAAAGTAAACGTGTAAAAAACGGTCAACCTCCTAAGCGTGAAACATAAAATAATAACGTTCTTATTTACATTTATGGTGTATTGAATAAGAATTTGTGTAAATAGTTCAAAAAGTGTTACCCCTCACCCACCAAATATACCTAATTGTATAAATAATAAAAAAAATCGAATGTTATGGATACCTATATACCTAACATCACGAAAATTAATTTTTGCACTATCTTCACTGCAAAAAACTAAATGTGTTTGTGTCTTTGTTCATAGCAATTAAGCTTGTTTAATAGAATTCGAAGTTATAATGGAACTTTTGAAGTTAATGATGTACAAAAATGAATTTTTAACTAGTTGCAAGAATGAAGAGCGTGTTCCGCCAATCAATTTGGATCGGTTACCAGTGTTTTTGCTGTGTAAGTAACAGTTAAGAATATGTTGTATTAGATAAGGAGACGGCCATAAGATTTGATCGGGAGATAGAAAATATTTATTAGAATTTTTAATTTTTTTTTTGATTTTCGGAAACATTCATAAGACTCTCGGTCGGAGCATTAAGTGTGTAATTTTTCTTGTACAGTTATTTGGATACCTAGCTATCCCATCACGTCATCGAAAAAATGTATTGATGGCATGGGAACAAAATCAGGGAATAAATGTTTTACCGGCTTCCTCAAAAGACAGTATTTTCTCATTTGGGAAATGTGTAAAATGTATACGAAATCTAAAAAGTGTAATTATATTTGGTCTTCTTTTTAATCCACTTGTCGGACAAAGTCTTATTGGGAATAACCAACCCTCTGTATGACCGGTTTAAGAAAAAGCATATGCTTACTTCGTTTAACCTACCACTAAGGAAACAGATTTTTTTCACATTAATAAAATGGGTGTGACTCGGAACCTGCCAACCAGGGGCAAACGCGGAGTGGGCGAGTTTGTGGTTGAAAAACCGCAAGTAAATTTGATATGTCAATAGGGAAATAATTGTTGGGTCACAAATAACTGGGCCTGAAACTGAAATATTCAAAAATTTACTTCCCTATTTGCAAATACATTTACCAAAATCCAGTAGCCAGAGGAACCAAGCTAATTACGAAGGTGATCCTGAAAAATATTTTCGTCGATATATCTATGTTCATTTGTTAGATTTCTTGGATCATAAATGTTTGCGATTCGTGCTTATATAAAACAGTTCACTGCTTTATGCAGATCGGTGCGATACTTCCGGTATCTGTGGCTTCAAGCGATCGAACTTTTTCACGCTTGCTCTGAACGGTTTGATTTTGCTGAACATAAGTGGGGATATTGAGGTTGACTATGAGGATGTTATAAATATAATGCAAAAGTTCCAAGGCACATGGATTTTATTTTAAAAATATAGTACCTAACTAAAAATGTATTTATTTATTTTGTTCATATACGTGTATCCAAAAAACATATTATTACTATTTTATAAAGACTAAGGCTGGCAAAGAGACCGAGACTAGTCTCATACATACATACATTTAAAAAAAATAATAGCAATGTGTAGTACCAATTGTGTAATCCTCCAAATAGCTTTCAGCATTCATTTTTTAAACATTGAAATCGCTTCGTGATACAAATGAAAAAAAACTTGAATGAAGAAACAATTTTCGAGCCATTTGCCATCCGATACCTTTACTGCTTCCGCAGACACGAATATACACGAATACCGTGATAAAAAAAAAAAACAATCTGAAATCGTATGCCATTCGCGTGGAAAAAAAATTAAATATCCAATCAAAATCTGTAATTACCATAAGACTTTTAAGGGACTTAACACAATATTATATGTTGCATTACCTTTCTAGCCATAAACTGTCAAAATCAATTTGCGGGATGGCTCCGATTTAAATGGATTAACGGGTCCACACCACACATTTTTCTCACCAACAAACTGCTGAGATACCGTACTCTATCTTTTCAATATGAACACCTTTTGCTACCAAAAAACACGAAAGAAACCAAGACTAAGAATGAGTTATTTATATTTCGTTCGATGTTATTTCCATTTGAAAAAAGAAAATTCTACATTATAACCAATGGAATTCATATTTAATATTCATCTATGAAAACCTCGGCGCGTAAGGCTGGGCATGCTGCCCCCTTGCAATACCCCTGATTGGCCCAGTTATACGATCTGGGGCCTGGTCCAATTTGGGTGTATATAAAGTTATTTTTGCATTTAAATTCACAATTTCTAACAGATAGTGGAGGTAGAGTGGGAACCAAAAAATTATTTGTTTATTTGGAGTTGCGTACCTCTCCGTTTAAATACTTGGGTATATCTTAGCTTAGCTAAATTTTGGAGAACATTTTGTTTGGGAGCGAAATCTTAGCGTGAGCTGCGTACCATACAAAATGAATAAAAAACTGTTTAATTTTAAGTTTTTTTTCTTAAGATTAAAGGTACTTATTTTTAGGTTATTGACCAATTGGTTGAATTATTATATTTGTTCGAGATTTAAATATACCTCTTTTGGCAGTTTTGGTCGTAATATATTTTTAATGAAACAATTTCATTTCCTTTCCCGATGTTTCGACGGTGGTTGCCGTCTTCTTCAGGGGATCTTTTATTAACAAAAATAAAAAGAACATATTATAGACATAAGAACATTTAGTGTAAAATTTGGCAAACTTAAATTTAGTATGTATCACAGATAAACATAAATAATACAATAAAAGACAAATATAAAGCAATGGTAAAAAAAAAGAAACACTTCGATTGAAGTTTAGTCGGCTTTAAATTGTCACGAATTCTGCTTAGTCACCAAAGAGCAGTAAACTGATGAAATGTTCTGGCTGTCTTGTTTACGATTCATATTGTTTTTGTTGTTAATAATATGAAGCGTTTCAAGAGTATACCGCTTGGAGACATGTTTCTCCCTTTCCAGGATTTCCACTCTTTCAAAATCTGGTTTGTGTCCATGCTCAATGGAATGTAAGGCCAATGCTGTCTTCCCAGTACTTTTTAAATTAATGTCGGATTTGTGGTTGGAAATTCGTTGACGAAGAAGTTGTTTCGTTGTACCGATATAGGAAAGATTGCAATTTTCTTCCGCATTGCCAAGACGTCAGTTTAGCGTATAAATCCAATAGGACGCTGGCACCTCTTTTCACCAACATGAAAACAAAAACGGAAACGGATAAGTGCACAGACGTAAACTATAAAATTAACTGTATTGGCAATGCGGAAGAAAATTGCAATCTAGAACGCTCGGCCAATCTGACTTATGAACGATGGCTGGCAAAAACTGGTCTTATTTGCATTCATTTAAAAGCTAAAATAAAACCAGGCAGACACTTCCCTGACGTGTTTTGTTTTTTTTTTCCATAGTACGAGTATGTTTATTCAGTTTATGTTATTTTCTTTCTCCCATTTATAATGGGAAGTACTTCTTATTTTCAATTTAGTATGTTGCGGAATTTGCCAAGTTGGTTTCGCTCCGAATTTCACAATACTAAGTAAATCTATGTATATTAACCGCGTTAAAATTATATACAAATTTATTTTGGAAGTGCGATTCGCCCAACAATTTGTTTTTTTTTGTCGTGCATAGCAAAAATCAATGACTTGTACTCATTTTTTTATTAATAATAAAAGTGAATTCGAAAGTCGCAACCGCTCTCACAACACAAGTGCATCAAAAATACCTTGCGTCACCACCCGCTCGAAAATAAAGTCCAACATCAAATCTTTTTCTTCTCCCATGCCTTCTAAAACAATTGAAATACTTCCCTGCTACCTAGAACTACATAATGTAATGGTAAAGCAGCTTTGCTAATTCTGTAAAACCGGTTTCGTCGTCTAAATTAAACGCAATTGTAGAAACTGTTAATCCCGACGCTTTCACTAAGAGTAAGAAAATTGATGATGCTGCGTGTGTTAATGATAATGATGTCAATGACACTCTGTTGGATCCTAGCTTTCACTGTCTGTCTGCTAATGCAGATAAAGCCATTGTGAGTGCGCAGAGTTCTAAATCTGCAACCGAACTTACAACCACTATCAATGTAAATTCAACTCAAGTGAATACGAGTAATTCAAATAGCATTCTCGATAATATTCCTGTTGATGGTACTCAGGTGAGTGTTATTTCTACTGCTGATGATCTCGATGCATTTGGTATTGCTGCTGAAGTAAACGACGTTAATGTTGTTTATGTTGCTGACGATGCTAATATAAACTTCAATGTAGTTGGCGATATTGTGGATGATGTTAGTGGTGTAAGCGGGGTAGCTGATAATACTCCTATTGTCGTAAATAATGCTAGACATTCTAATCAAAATCCAAACTCTAAGATCCAGCAATCTACTAAACTAAACATACAAATTGTTGGAGCAAATAACACATATTTTTCAAATATAGACGTTTTCCGCAAACGTAAATGGCTTCATTTATCGTCTTTTGCATCAGAAACGACTTGTGATGAAATTATAAAATATGTGTAATCTGAATTTGCCATTCAAGTATCAAAATTGTGTTGTAATAGACTAATCACATCGGATAGCAATTTTAATAAGCTAAGATACATTAATTTTTAAGCTCCGAGTGCCTTCCGCATATTTTCCTCGGCTCAAATGCTTGGCAATCGGGAATTCGTGTGAGGTTGTTCAAATTCTTTTCAAAAAACATGAAAACAGTGCCTCGTTATATACGTAAAACCATTGCGTTTTTCAAAAACATCTTGTTTATTATACTACCACAATGCAGAAGGTATGAGAACAAAAGTATAAGATTTTTTCGCTGCAGCCGACTGTCCGTATGAAATGATTGCCCTCACTGAAACTTGGTTGAGTGATAACATCAACTCATGCGAACTATTTTCCTCGGATTACGATGTCTTCAGAAAAGATCGATTCGCGATTGAAACTGGATTGAATAGAGGAGGAGGAGTTCTATTTGCCGTTCGATCCGATTTTTATAAAAAGCAGACAAATTCTGCTTATGAAAATCAATAGAACAATTATCAATATTAATCAAAATAAAATAAATGTTTTCTTTTATGTATCATACATTGCACCTAATTCAGAAGCTCAAATTTATGAAAGTCAACTGATTTCTGATAGCTTAGATTCAAATTCATTTATTGTAGTGTTTGGTGACTTCAAACTACCTAACATAAATTTGATATATTCTGAAGAAGAAAAATGTATCTTTCATTTTAATGTTACTTAAGATATTGAGTTTAATTTAACTGATTCTATATCTGCTATGAATTTTCAACAATTAAATTGTATTTATAATTCTATTGGAAGAATGTTAGATTTAGTTTTGGTCCATCAAGATATAGAAAGTTCTGTTTCTGAAGCAGATTATTTTCTTCTAAACAATAGTGTTCATCATAAAGCGCTAAATGTATCTTTTAATTTTGCTATTTTAAATCAATTATAATGGTGATGTGTATGATTTTTCTAAAGCCGATTACGTGTCTCTTCTGGTCTTGATCGTACGTACGATGTTTTTTATGAGGTGATGAAATCAGCCTTTTCTAGGATTGTTCCAACTAGAGTAATAAGAAAACGAAATCAGCCAATATGGTTCAATAAACAATTAATAAATTTAAAATGTGCTATGACAAATATGTATAAAAAGAGCAGAATATATTACTCTTATGGTAAAAAATTTTGTCAATTAAGAAAAGAGTATGAGTACTTGAAAAAGTTTCTCTACAAACAATATCTTTGGTCTGTCGAATCTAAAATTAAGCAAAATTCTAAAGCATTTTGGCATTTTATAAATACAAAAAAAAGTCGCTTTGCATATTTTCTGAGTGGAGTCAAATGGTGATATTGGTGATAAGTTAAATGTAATTAGTGATATGTATATATATTATATATTGCAGAATTTTTCCAGTATAATTTCGTAAATCGTGATATTAATTGTTCTCAGTTACCTTTATTTGACACTATCACTGATATGGGACATCTTACTATAGCTGAAGATGATATTTTAAATGAACTATCTTCCCTTGAAATGAGTACATGTGTTGCACCTGATAATATTCCACCCATTGTTTTAAGGATGTGTAAATTTGGTCTTCTATGGCCACTTTAATTTTTTTTCAAAAGATCCTTGTGTTATAGTGAATTTCTTGGCAGTTGGAAGTGGTCTTATTTTGCTCCTATACACAAGTCCGGCTGTAAGAAAGATATAAGTAATTACAGGCCTATAGCAAAACTTCAAATAATACCAAACATTTTTGAAGCTCTAGTCAAAAAAAAAAGCTGTATGCTTCTGTTTCCAATTACATTTCAGACTTTCAATATGGATTTGTGTCTGGTAGATCTACTACATTGAATTTGACAATTTATATTAATTTCTGTTTATGTACTTTGGAAAATAGATGTCAAGTCGACTCAATATTCACAGATTTTTCCAAAGCTTTCGACAGCGTTCGACATAAAATCTTAATTAAGAAATTATAATTGTTAGGTTTCCACTCAAAACTGTTGCAGTGCCTCAGAAGTTACCTTACAGGAAGTAAACAGTTTGCTCAAATTGGGCCTGCAATTTCTCAAGAAATTTCTCTAATTCGTTCATCTCTCGAGTATTGTTGTGTTGTTTGGAGTCCTTTTTATGTTAATGGTCGATTACGTATCGAAAGAGTTCAAAAACGTTTTACAAAGTTAGCTATCAGGTAATTTAATTGATCTTTGCGACCATCATATAAATCCAAATATTCCTTTATTGATTTAAAACCATTGAGTATAAGACGTGACTTTTTGTCTGCTCTTTTTGCACGAGATGTATTAACTTGTCATTTACACTGTTCACAGTTGCTCACATTGTTTAATTTGTAAGTCCCTGTACGACATTTAAGGCCTAAAACGGGCGATTTCCTACATATCCCCACACATAGAACTAACTATGGTCTTAGTGATCGAATAACTATACCTTGTTTAAGTTACAATAAAACTTTAATATGAGTGGAAATACTTGTAAGAATATGATTTTGAATAGAATGTAATTTGTCGTCTTTTAATTTTAACTATTTTACCTATCTTTATTAAAATAACACTGTTTTTATCTAAGAAAGTTAATGTACTTGATGAATCCTAAATAAATAAATAAATAAGTAGTTAATTATTTATCTATTTTTCTCGGATTAACCGCATGTTCGAAAGCTCAGGTTTCTCTTCAAATGTAGACTGTATTTTTCTTACCTTTTGTTAAATTATTTTACCAAATATCCAAACACAAAGAAGATTCATTTGCATTTAAATAGAATATCTGTGTTTCCTTTTCACAATTCAAAACAATAATAACATTTTTTTTCTGATTTGCTCAATAAAACTATAAAAACAAAAAATCAATTTTTTTCAAAATAATAATATATATCTTTTTTGTAATAAAATGTTGTGTATGCGCATTACCCTTACTGTAGGACTCGGCGTCTTTTACAATTGTGTCGGTTTCAACATACTGCGCCCTTAAAGTTTCCGCTTCAATATCTACCGGAAGCCGACACAATTTTTGAACTGGCGCTCTAGTGTTTCTTTGTTTTTCCTCTTTTGGCCAAATTCCCAATCTGAAGTAGCTGTTCTTAAGCTCCTGTTTCGAACCAGTCCATCCGAGCCGGGGAATACTTTGACGACACGCGCGGGTTTCCATAATGTTGGAGGTATGTTTTCTTCGCGAATAAGAACCAGGTCACCTATCCTAAAATTTGGATGAGCTCTTCGCCATTTTGGTCGTTGTTGCAGTTCGTGCAAATAATCTCTGGACCAAACTTTCCAAAGAGACTGTGTCAGCCTTTGAATTTTTGGTACTAATTTCAGTTTATTTAGTCTGGGATTTCTTGAACATTTGCGCCAATTGGTGGGCTCGCCAATAAGAAATTGCGCTGGTGTTAGAAACGACAAACCTTCTGGATCATCTGAATGTGCGGATAATGGTCTTGAGTTCTTTACTGCACTAGTTTGAGCTAGAATCACTCTGAATGCACTGCTTGTTAATTTATGTGGACCAACAATTCTTTTTAAGTGGTATTTCATTGATTTGACTACGGCTTCCCACAGTCCTCCTTGACGCGGTGCTGTTGGTGTGTTGAATCGCCATTCCGTACCGTATTCTTGCAATTTTTTAGCCATATTCATTCCATTCCAAGTTCGCAGCGTACGTTCCAACTCCTTTTCTGCGCCCGTAAAGTTGTTCCCATTGTCACTCCATAGACGTGTACATGCACAAACAATCCTTGTAAAACAAAGGAATGCCTGAATGAAATCTGCTGTTGACAAGCTATCGAGCAATTCCAAATGAACTGCCTTGGTGACCATACACACGAATACAGCGACGTAAATTTTTTCCAAAATGTTACATCGACCTACACGAGCTTTTATGAAAAGCGGCCAGGACAATCCACACCCGAGTGTCGAAATGGTTGGCATGGCTGCACTCGATCGGATGGTAACTCGGCCATCATTTGCAGGATTGCTTGTTGGTTTTCTTGTGCACAGACAATACATCGTGAATTGTGCATGTGAATCGCCCGACGCAAGTTTGTGATCCAATG
Organism: Philhelius pedissequus; assembly: GCA_910595825.1. Lineage (NCBI taxonomy): Eukaryota > Metazoa > Arthropoda > Insecta > Diptera > Syrphidae > Philhelius > Philhelius pedissequus. The sequence continues at coordinate 199,516,152 of OU343160.1, read as the reverse complement.
CTTCCGCCGTTTAAATATTCCCATCTCACGTGGACCACCGTGCAAAGTGACTGCATGCGCTTCTTGAAGAAATAATTTTGTTAACGGGCTAATATGAGGCAAAATTATCGTGTTTTTCCGGTCTTTAGTTAAGAGTGCTCGATCTAGATGCGAAGTAAACCCTGATGGTCGATTCGTGGATTAAATTCGAATATTGAACATGTTGTATCAATGCTGCTGTTGGGTGATATTCGCAAAAATTTCTTTTTCATAGTAGAAAGCTTGTTCTTTGCGAATCCAATATTCCAACCAATTTTCAACTTCTGTGTTTGTCCGCGGGCCTTTTTTACGAAGATGTTTTTCCTTTTGGAAACTATTAGATTGAAACCGAAAAATCCATGCTGTCAATCTTCTCAATGTACTTATGCTCAATGCTGGCGACAACAAGTCGACGTTGCGAAGTGTTATGCTCATAACCAATATATCCTTGAATGTTTGACGAACTTTTGTATTTCAAAGGTTATTGTCTTTACTGGTTTTTTCCACCAGCGTTATATCCTCTTCGGTTTTTGTTGAAAGTTTTTGTTGCATCTGTGGCCAGTAAACAGATTGCCTAAATAGCCATTCGGGTCCACGCCACCACAATTGAGACATGCTCAACTCTGCTGCTGCTAAACCACGTCTAATAAGATCAGATGTGTTATCTGCCGAAGGTACAAAACGCCAATGGGCATCTGATGTTAAACGCTGTGTTTTCTGCGCATGATTGTTAACAAAGATCTTCAGCTTTGCTGGATCCTTAACCAACCATGCAAGCACTATTTGAGAATCTGACCATAGTGTAGTTTCGGCATGCATCAAGTTTGAAGCTGATTTGAAAGCAAACGTAAGTTCGCTAAGTAATTTTGCACTGCATAGCTCAAGTCTTGGTATTGACATAGGCTTCACAGGTGCGACATGCGATTTAGATATGATTAGAACCATTTGTAGTTGAAGACTACGCCATATGCTATCAATGAAGCGTCGGCAAAACCATGCAAAGAAATTTTCCTGTCGTCACTTATCCCTAACCAGCGCGGGATCCGAATTTCCGTGATATGGGACAATTGCTGCTGAAATTGCCGCCACCTGCAGTAAATTTCATCTGCAATCGGGACTTCCCATCCGATATTCGTTCGCCATATTTCTTGCACTATAATTTTCGCAACGATTACAACTGGACCAACGTAACCGTTTGGAGCTACTATCTGTAATATGTGACTCAGTACTCGACGTTTTGTTGCTTCCTTCGCTTTAAGTTTAATAGGCGGATGGAATTTAAAAATTAATTCATCTGTTCCAACGTAAACCTAGCCCGGTTGTGTCGCCAAGTTCACCTAAATCGAATGCATCTTCCAGTTGCTTCTTACCAGTACTGGATACTCTCCCAATTGATTTGAATGCCACTTGCTTAGTATAAATCCATATGATCGAAGTAAAGCATCCATCTCGTGACAAAATTCACGAAGTCACTGTTGTTAGCCAATACTTTTGAATGTCACTATTATCTGTTGGTCGCCAAAAAAATCCCACTGCTTTCGACTAAATCTCACTTGCAGAAACATTTGCTGAATGTATGCGGTCACACCTACTCGATGGCATTGAAAGCGCATTATAAGTGATACCAAATCTTCTTGCACTTTTTCAATAATGAGTTGAGCTCCATTTAGTGATAAACCACGATCAGTCGGACATGAAGCATCGTAGACTATTCGAAATTTCTTAAGTACAGCATGATGTGGAATATGATAACAGAGTGGTCCTGGTGGACGATCAGCTAAGCGCATATGATCCGCAGAAAATAACTCTCGTTTATAACTCTTTGTTTATATTGCTCATCCTTCTTAAATCGCTTTTCTAATTGACGAAAACGATGAGGTGCGATTGCTCGTGATGAACCAAGCTGCTGCATGTAACTGCGAAAGGGAATTTGGACATGACAGCGCCAATTCTGCAAGCGTTGATGCGTGCGCATAAAATTTCCTCGCATTGTTCTTGAATCATTGTGCGACACCGCAAGACTGGTACTTCTTCACTATCCCAAAATTGTTGTAGTTATTTATCTAATTGCGGGTTTGTCTCGTTACTTGTCATCATGTTGACTGCGGTTTCCTTTTGGGTGTGAATATATCCGCCGGATATTAACCAAACTAGTTTCGATGGTTGAAAGGCGATACATAAATCGTTGGCAAAACAGCCATCTTAAATAATTGTCGCCCAAACACTCGAGCCCAAAAGGACATCTATGGGTTCTGGGATAGGCGCTTTTGGATCAGCCAATTGTTTACGCAATACTGGTGGAATAATTCCGGATGATATTTTTGACTGTGGTAACCACATATCAGTTATTTTAGGCACAAAAATTAAATCTTTGGTCGCTAATGGTTTGTTATTAACTCCATCTAACAGCTGACATACATATTTGGCGAGTAATTAATTGAAGAAAACGCAAACAATATGTTTATATTATTTTTGTTTTTGTTTTAGTGGACTGTGTGGATTTAAAGCCAATTGAATGAATTTGTGACCTTTAGTCCAAAATGCGTTTCGCCCAGGTACTACAGCTGGGCTCATCAGTTAGATGCTGTAGTACCTTTCTAAGACGCATTATTTTTTGATCGATATGTACCGACTTTAAATAATCGCTGTAAGTTTTATTAAAGTCGGTACATATCGATCAAAAAATAATGCGTCTTAGAAAGGTACTACAGCATCTAACTGATGAGCCCAGCTGTAGTACCTGGGCGAAACGCATTTTGGACTAAAGGTCACAAATTCATTCAATTGGCTTTATTTGGCGAGTATGTAACCTTCCTGCTGTTGTGTTATTGAAGCCATTTAAACGAACATTACATTCATGTTTTGGCCATTGCAGTTGATTTATTTCTTTTGCATTAATAGTGTTCATCTGCACACCGGTATCACATAAGGCCCGTAGTGGAGGAGAAATTTGGTCAGCCATTCGTAAGCGTATAATGGCCCTTGCTAAAAGTGTTATATCTTTGTTTACATCCGAGTTAATTGAATTTGCCATGATTTGCACATCAGGACTGCGCCCATGACACACTGATAATTGCTGTGTTGCTGTATTTTGTGCAAGACAGCGTTACTCTGCGCTATGTTCTAAGTGATGAAGTATTTCCAATGGACCGGAAAATTTCGAATTTATTGGACATAAACAGCTATTGTGTGGTGTACGACAAGCGCGGACACTGCTTATCTGGGCACACGGCTGAAAGGTGTCATAAACTGATGCAATTGTGACACATCCTCTGTTCCTTCATGTAATTCTGTCTTCCGAAAATTGGCGTCGCCTTGAATTTGAAGCATTTGAAAGGCCAATGACGGGCTCCTGGGCATAATCTACACATTGGACGTTGTTCGTCACCACGACCATTGCTTACACCTCGTTCAACCATTGTATAACGTTTGCTAGATAGTGCACTTCGGTGTTCATTGTTTTGTTCTTACGAACGTGTTGCTGCTAGCTATTCAAGCAAGCTAGCGCACGTCTCCAAAAATGCATACATTTGGTCCAAGATAGGCAGAGTATCGGCTGAACGACGCAATTCCCATTGTGCTTGACTGTCTGCATCCAGAATACTTTTAATCTGTTACAAAAGCATAAAGTTAGCTACTTTTTCTGGTGAAATCATCATTTGTAGTGTTCGGAAAGCACTTCGAGCGGTATCTAGAACCTAGCGAACCTTTTCGCATGTATGCGACTGCAGCAGTATTAAAACTGTATAGTGCTTTTAAACGCGCTCGAATCATATTGTATTCATTACTATATTAACTACAAATAGCTGCCCATAGTTCAGGGTACTTGCTTTCGTTTTTAATCGGCCAGTTTTTATATATTTGTGCTGCTCGTCCTTGCAATGAATCCAATAAATATCGCAATTTTTGGCCATCCCATAATTGAGCACTGTTATGCATTTCTGGTTCAAACATTGCTCGGAAATTTGTCCAATCAACTTCAAGTCCTGAGAATTTTATCTTTTGGTGACTCTGATAGTTTAATCTGAATCAGCTGGCGACTATCCGAATTGATCGTTGGGGACTGATGTTTTGGGTCCAAGCTGCATTTTTGAATTTCGTTTATTCACGCACACAATTTTGATTTTAATTGTAGATATGCCTTAGCTCCTTGCCTATGACCTCAATACATTTTATCGACAATGGGTTCGACATTAGGCTAGTGCTTAGTTCCTGCCAGATATTTTGGAATATGGTCCAACACTCTCCAAATACTCCATGCGCACGTCCAGTTCTTTGATTCACCAATTCGATAGCTGACAATATTCCTCCAGAACCTGCATGATAGCTGTCAAATTCATCTCCAATGGCAATGGTATTGATTCCTCAACCCCATCTGATGTCGAAGAATAAAGCACGTCTCCATGTTGTCGCTTCAGAGAAAATCTGCCTTGTTTTGGAGTGGTTACATTGGCTGGCTGTTGCAAAAACTGATTCACATAATGGAAATCATCATTTGCGTGCTCTCTCACAACCTCTGTATCAATTTCTGCTTGCCGCGTATGAGTTTTTCGAACAAATGTGTTTGTGTAACTGAAAAACTAATTGCTAGTTGATAATTTGTTCACAGACGGCTACCAACGCTCAAGTTTGTGCAGTGCTGCTCTTTTTTTAAAAAGTATTTCATGAGACACATGTCCAAATAAAATAACTGTAAGATTGCGCTTTGCGTGCAGTGCTCTTTTATCGCACGGAAATTAAAAAATGCCAATTGCGTTCATGCAGCAAGCAAGCTCCTATGAAACAGAAATAAGACTAAACGTTCCGGCAGTGCACTCGTATCGCACGGAACATAGAACACTCTCCAAATACTCCATGCGCACGTCCAGTTCTTTGATTCACCAATTCGATAGCTGACAATCTTCCTCCAGAACCTGCATGATAGCTGTCAAATTCATCTCCAATGGCAATGGTATTGATTCCTCAACCGCATCTGATGTCGAAGAATAAAGCACGTCTCCATGTTGTCGCTTCAGAGAATATCTGCCTTGTTTTGGAGTGGTTACATTGGCTGGCTGTTGCAAAAACTGATTCACATAATGGAAATCATCATTTGCATGCTCTCTCACAACCTTTGCATCAATTTATGCTTGCCGCGTATGAGTTATTCGAACAGATGTGTTTGTGTAACTGAAAAACTAATTGCTAGTTGATAATTTGTTCACAGACGGCTACCAACACTCAAGTTTGTGCAGTGCTACTAATTGTTTTTAAAAGTATTTCATTAGACGCATGTCCAAATAAAATAACTGTAACATTGCGCTTTGCGTGCAGAGCTCTTTTATCGCACGGAAATTAAAAAATGCCAATTGCGTTCATGCGGCAAGCAAGCTCGTATGAAACAGAAATAAGACTAAACGTTCCGGCAGTGCACTTGTATCGCACGGAACATAGAAAAGCATCAATTGAGTAACACGTGTTCGTAAGAATACAATACAATTGCGTGTTCTGTACAGTGCGCTTATATCGCACGGAACTTCGAATTCGAATTATAATCTAATAAGACATCAACACATATATTTAAAAATTATATTTAACAATTGATTTATTAAACCATTTTGTGTTGATACAACAATAATCGGAAATGGGTGAACAGCTGTTCATATTCATTGTATAACGTTTGATTGATAGTGCACTTTGGTGTTTATTGTTTTGCTCTAACGAACGTGCTGCTGCTAGCTGTTCAATCAAGCTAGCGCGCGTCTCCGAAAATACATACATTTGGTCCAAGGTAGGGACAGTATCGGCTGAATGACGCAATACCCATTGTGCTTGACTGTCTGCATCCAGAATACTTTCAATCTGATACAAAAGCATATAGCCAGCTACTTTTTCTAGTGAAAGCAGCATTTGTTGTGTTCGGAAACCTTGCAAACCTTTTCGCATGTAGGCGACTGCAACAGTCTTAAGCTGCATAGTGCTTGTAACTGCGCTCGAATCATATTGTATTCATTGCTATATTGACTACAAATTCCTGCCCATAGTTCAGGATAGCTGCTTTCGTTTGCAACCGGCCAGTTCTTATATATTTGTGCTGCTCTTCCTAGCAATGAATCCAACAAATATCGCATTTTTTGGCCATCCCATAATCGAGCACTGTTATGCACTTCTGCTTCAAACATTGCTCGGAAATTGTTCCAATCAACTTCAAGTCCTAGGAATTCTATCAATTTTGGTGGATCTGCCAGTTGAATCTGAATCACTTTCCGAATATCCAACTTGATGGTTGGGAACTGATGTTTTGGATCCAAGCTGCATTTTTGAATTTCGTTTATTCGTGCACACAATTTTGATTTAAATTGTAGATATGCCTTAGCTCCTTGCCTATTGACCTCAATACATTTAATCGACAATGCGTTCGATATTGGACTAGTGCTCAGTTCCTGCCAGATATTTTGTTATATGGTCCAACACTCTCCAAATACTCCATGCGCACGTCCAGTTAATTGATTGACCAATTTGATAGCAGGCAACCTTCTTCCACAGCCTGTATGAGAGCTGCTAAATTCATCTCCAATGGCAATGGTATTGATTCTTTAACTGCATCTGATGTCGAAGAATAAAGCATGTGTCCATGTTGTCGCTTCAGAGAATATCTACCTTGTTTTGGAGCGGTAACATTGGCTAGCTGTTGCAAAGACTGATTCACATAATGGAAATCATCATTTGCATGCTCTTTACAACCTCTGCATCAATTTCTGCTTGCCGCGTATGAGTTATTCGAACAAATTTGTCTGATGTAACTGAAAAAGTAATTGCTTGTTGAAAATTTGTTCACAGACGGCTACTAACACTCAAATTTGTGCAGTGCTGCTAATTTTTTTTAAAGTTTTATACTGAATATTAAAAACAATGCCAATAGTATCTCATGAGACGGATATCCAACTAAAATAACTGTAAGATTGCGCCCTGCGTGCAGTGCTCCTTTATCGCACGGAAATTAAAAAATGCCAATTGCGTTCATGCGGCAAGCAAGCTCGTATGAAACAGAAATAAGACTAAACGTTCCGGCAGTGCACTTTTATCGCACGGAACATAGAGAGGCATCAATTAAGTAACACGTGTTCATAAGACTACAATACAATTGCGTGTTCCGTACAGTGCGCTTATATCGCACGGAACTTCAAATTCGAATTGTAATCTAATACGACATCAACACATATGTTAACATATGATTTATTAAACCATTTTGTCTTGATGCAACACTAATCGGTGATGGGTGAACAGCTGTTCATACTCATTGTATAACGTTTGCTAGATAGTGCACTTCGGTGTTCATTGTTTTGTTCTAACGAACGTGCTGCTGCTAGCTGTTCAAGCAAGCTAGCGCGCGTCTCCAAAAATACATACATTTGGTCCAAGGTAGGGAGATTATCGGCTGAACGACGCAATACCCATTGTGCTTGACTGTCTGCATCCAGAATACTTTCAATCTGATACAAAATCATATAGTCAGCTACTTTTTCTGGTAAAAGCAGCATTTGTAGTGTTCGGAAAGCACTTCGAGCGGTATCTAGAACCTTGCAAACCTATTCGCATGAAGGCGACTGCAACAGTCTTAAACTGTATAGTGCTTGTAAATGCCCTCGAATCGTATTGTATTCATTAGTATATTGAACGCAAATTGCTGCCCATAGTTCAGGGTAGCTATTTTCGTTTGCAACCGGGCATTTCGTATATATTTGTGCTGCTCGTCCTAGCAATGAATCCAACAAATATCGCATTTTGTGGCCATCCCATAATCGAGCACTGATATGCACTTCTGCTTCAAACATTGCTCGGAAATTGGTCCAATCAACTTCAAGTCCTAGGAATTCTATCAATTTGGTGGATCTGCCAGTTGAATCTGAATCACTTTCCGACTATCCAACTTGATCGTTGGCAACTGATGTTTTGGATCCAAGCTGCATTTTTGAATTTCGTTTATTCGTGCACACAATTTTGATTTAAATTGTAGATATGCCTTAGCTCCTTGCCTATTGACCTCAATACATTTTATCGACAATGCGTTCGATATTGGACTAGTGCTTAGTTCCTGCCAGATATTTTATAGTATGGTCCAACACTCTCCAAATACTCCATGCGCACGTCCAGTTAATTGATTGACCAATTTGATAGCAGGCAACCTTCCTCCACAGCCTGTATGAGAGCTGCCAAATTCTTCTCCAATGGCAATGGTATTGATTCTTTAACTGCATCTGATGTCGAAGAATAAAGCACGTGTCCATGTTGTCACTTCAGAGAATATCTACCTTGTTTTGGAGTGGTAACATTAGCTGGCTGTTGCAAAGACTGATTCACATAATGGAAATCATCATTTGCATGCTCTCTCACAAACTCTGCATCAATTTCTGCTTGCCGCGTATGAGTTATTCGAACAAATTTGTATGATGTAACTGAAAAAGTAATTGCTTGTTGAAAGTTTGTTCACAGACAGCTACCAACACTCAAATTTGTGCAGTGCTGCTCATTTTTTTAAAGTTTTATACTGAATATTAAAAACAATGCCAATAGTATCTCATGATACACATGTCCAACTAAAATAACTGTAAAATTGCGCCTTGCGTGCAGTGCTCCTTTATCGCACGGAAATTAAAAAATGCCAAATGCGTTCATGCGGCAAGCAAACTCGTATGAAACAGAAATAAGACTAAACGTTCAGGCAGTGCACTTGTATCGCACGGAACATAGAAAGGCATCAATTGAGTAACACGTGTTCGTAAGAATACAATACAATTGCGTGTACCGTAGGGTGCGCTTATGTCGCACGGAACTTCGAACTCGAATAGTAATCTAATAAGACATCAACACATATGTTAACATTTGATTTATTAAATCATTTTGTGTTGATGCAACACTAATCGGAGATGGATCAACAGCTGTTCATACTCATTGTATAACGTTTGCTAGAAAGTGCACTTTGGTGTTAATTGTTTTGTTCTAACGAACGTGCTGCTGCTAGCTGTTCAAGCAAGCTAGCGCACGTCTCCAAAAATACATACATTTGGTCCAAGGTAGGGAGATTATCGGCTGAACGACGCAATACCCATTGTGCTTGACTGTCTGCATCCAGAATACTTTCATTCTGATACAAAGTCATAGAGTCAGCTACTTTTTCTGGTAAAAACCGCATTTGTAGTGTTCGGAAAGCACTTCGAACGGTATCCAGAACCTTGCGAACCTATTTGCATGTAGGCGACTGCAACAGTCTTAAACTGTATAGTGCTTGTAAATGCCCTCGAATCGCATTGTATTCATTAGTATATTGACTACAAATTGCTGCCCATAGTTCAGGGTAGCTATTTTCGTTTGCAACCGGCCAGGTCTTATATATTTGTGCTGCTAGTCCTAGCAATGAATCCAACAAATATAGCATTTTTTGGCCATCCCATAATCGAGCACTGATATGCACTTCTGCTTCAAACATTGCTCGGAAATTGGTCCAATCAACTTCAAGTCCTAGGAATTCTATCAATTTTTGGTGGATCTGCCAGTTGAATCTGAATCACTTTCCGACTATCCAACTTGATCGTTGGGAACTGATGTTTTGGATCCAAGCTGCATTTTTGAATTTCGTTTATTCGTGCACACAATTTTGATTTAAATTGTAGATATGCCTTAGCTCCTTGCCTATTGACCTCAATACATTTTATCGACAATGCGTTCGATATTGGACTAGTGCTTAGTTCCTGCTAGATATTTTGTTGTATGGTCCAACACTCTCCAAATACTCCATGCGCACGTCCAGTTAATTGATTGACCAATTTGATAGCAGGCAACCTTCCTCCACAGCCTGTATGAGAGCTGCCAAATTCTTCTCCAATGGCAATGGTATTGATTCTTTAACTGCATCTGATGTCGAAGAATAAAGCTCGTGTCCATGTTGTCGCTTAAGAGAATATCTACCTTGTTTTGGAGTGGTAACATTGGCTGGCTGTTGCAAAGACTGATTCACATAATGGAAATCATCATTTGGATGCTCTTTCACAACCTCTGCATCAATTTCTGCTTGCCGCGTATGAGTTATTCGAACAAATTTATCTGATGTAACTGAAAAAGTAATTGCTTGTTGAAAGTTTGTTTACAGACGGCTACCAACACTCAAATTTGTGCAGTGCAACTCATTTTTTTAAAGTTTTATACTGAATATTAAAAACAATGCCAATAGTATCTCATGATACGCATATCCAACTAAAATAACTGTAATATTGCGCCCTGCGTGCAGTGCTCCTTTATCGCACGGAAATTAAAAAATGCCAAATGCGTTCATGCGGCAAGCAAACTCGTATGAAACAGAAATAAGACTAAACGTTCAGGCAGTGCACTTGTATCGCACGGAACATAGAAAGGCATCAATTGAGTAACACGTGTTCGTAAGAATACAATACAATTGCGTGTACCGTAAAGTGCGCTTATGTCGCACGGAACTTCGAACTCGAATAGTAATCTAATAAGACATCAACACATATGTTAACATTTGATTTATTAAATCATTTTGTGTTGATGCAACACTAATCGGAGATGGGTCAACAGCTGTTCATACTCACTGTATAACGTTTGCTAGATAGTGCACTTTGGTGTTCATTGTTTTGTTCTAACGAACGTGCTGCTGCTAGCTGTTCAAGCAAGCTAGCGCACATATCCAAAAATACATACATTTGGTCCAATGTAGGGAGATTATCGGCTGAATGACGCAATACCCATTGTCCTTGACTGTCTGCATCCAGAATACTTTCATTCTGATACAAAGTCATATAGTCAGCTACTTTTTCTGGTAAAAGCAGCTTTTTTAGTGTTCGGAAAGCACTTCGAGCGGTATCTAGAACCTTGCAAACCTATTTGCATGTAGGCGACTGCAACAGTCTTAAACTGTATAGTGCTTGTAAATGCCCTCGAATCGTATTGTATTCATTAGTATATTGACCACAAATTGCTGCCCATAGTTCAGGGTAGCTATTTTGGTTTGCAACCGGCCAGGTCTTATATATTTGTGCTGCTCGTCCTAGCAATGAATCCAACAAATATCGCATTTTTTGGCCATCCCATAATCGAGCACTGATATGCACTTCTGCTTCAAACATTGCTCGGAAATTGGTCCAATCAACTTCAAGTCCTAGGAATTCTATCAATTTTTGGTGGATCTGCCAGTTGAATCTGAATCACTTTCCGACTATCCAACTTGATCGTTGGCAACTGATGTTTTGGATCCAAGCTGCATTTTTGAATTTCGTTTATTCGTGCACACAATTTTGATTTAAATTGTAGATATGCCTTAGCTCCTTGCCTATTGACCTCAATACATTTTATCGACAATGCGTTCGATATTGGACTAGTGCTTAGTTCCTGCCAGATATTTTGTTGTATGGTCCAACACTCTCCAAATACTCCATGCGCACGTCCAGTTAATTGATTGACCAATTTGATAGCAGGCAACCTTCCTCCACAGCCTGTATGATAGCTGCCAAATTCTTCTCCAATGGCAATGGTATTGATTCTTTAACTGCATCTGATGTCGAAGAATAAAGCTCGTGTCCATGTTGTCGCTTCAGAGAATATCTACCTTGTTTTGGAGTGGTAACATTGGCTGGCTATTGCAAAGACTGATTCACATAATGGAAATCATCATTTGCATGCTCTCTCACAACCTCTGCATCAATTTCTGCTTGCCGCGTATGAGTTATTCGAACAAATTTATCTGATGTAACTGAAAAAGTAATTGCTTGTTGAAAGTTTGTTTACAGACGGCTACCAACACTCAAATTTGTGCAGTGCAACTCATTTTTTTAAAGTTTTATACTGAATATTAAAATCAATGCCAATAGTATCTCATGATGCGCATATCCAACTAAAATATTTGTAATATTGCGCCTTGCGTGCAGTGCTCCTTTATCGCACGGAAATTAAAAAATGCCAAATGCGTTCATGCGGCAAGCAAACTCGTATGAAACAGAAATAAGACTAAACGTTCAGGCAGTGCACTTGTATCGCACGGAACATAGAAAGGCTTCAATTGGGTAACACGTGTTCGTAAGAATACTATACAATTGCGTGTTCCGTACAGTGCGCTTATGTCGCACGGAACTTCGAATTCGAATTTTAATCTTATACGACATGAACACATATGTTAACATTTGATTTATTAAACCATTTTGTGTTGATGCAACACTAATCGGAGATGGGTCAACAGCTGTTCATACTCATTGTATAACGTTTGCTAGATAGTGCACTTTGGTGTTCATTGTTTTGTTCTAACGAACGTGCTGCTGCTAGCTGTTCAAGCAAGCTAGCGCACGTATCCAAAAATACATACATTTGGTCCAATGTAGGGAGATTATCGGCTGAACGACGCAATACCCATTGTCCTTGACTGTCTGCATCCAGAATACTTTCATTCTGATACAAAGTCATATAGTCAGCTACTTTTTCTGGTAAAAGCAGCATTTGTAGTGTTCGGAAAGCACTTCGAGCGGTATCTAGAACCTTGCGAACCTATTTGCATGTAGGCGACTGCAACAGTCTTAAACTGTATAGTGCTTGTAAATGCCCTCGAATCGTATTGTATTCATTAGTATATTGACCACAAATTGCTGCCCATAGTTCAGGGTAGCTATTTTCGTTTGCAACCGGCCAGGTCTTATATATTTGTGCTGCTCGTCCTAGCAATGAATCCAACAAATATCGCATTTTTTGGCCATCCCATAATCGAGCACTGATATGCACTTCTGCTTCAAACATTGCTCGGAAATTGGTCCAATCAACTTCAAGTCCTAGGAATTCTATTAATTTTTGGTGGATCTGCCAGTTGAATCTGAATCACTTTCCGACTATCCAACTTCATCGTTGGGAACTGATGTTTTGGATCCAAGCTGCAGTTTTGAATTTCGTTTATTCGTGCACACAATTTTGATTTAAATTGTAGAAATGCCTTAGCTCCTTGCCTATTGACCTCAATACATTTTATCGACAATGCGTTCGATATTGGACTTGTGCTTAGTTCCTGCCAGATATTTTGTAGTATGGTCCAACACTCTCCAAATACTCCATGCGCACGTCCAGTTAATTGATTGACCAATTTGATAGCAGGCAACCTTCCTCCACAGCCTGTATGAGAGCTGCCAAATTCTTCTCCAATGGCAATGGTATTGATTCTTTAACTGCATTTGATGTCGAAGAATAAAGCACGTGTCCATGTTGTCGCTTCAGAGAATATCTACCTTGTTTTGGAGTGGTAACATTGGCTGGATGTTGCAAAGACTAATTCACATAATGGAAATCATCATTTGCATGCTCTCTCACAACCTCTGCATCAATTTCTGCTTGCCGCGTATGAGTTATTCGAACAAATTTGTCTGATGTAACTGAAAAAGTAATTGCTTGTTGAAAGTTTGTTCACAGACGGCTACCAACACTCAAATTTGTGCAGTGCTGCTCATTTTTTTACAGTTTTATGCTGAATATTAAAAACAATGCCAATAGTATCTCATGATACGCATATCCAACTAAAATAACTGTAAAATTGCGCCTTGCGTGCAGTGCTCCTTTATCGCACGGAAATTAAAAAATGCCAAATGCGTTCATGCGGCAAGCAAACTCGTATGAAACAGAAATAAAACTAAACGTTCAGGCAGTGCACTTGTATCGCACGGAACATAGAAAGGCATCAATTGAGTAACACGTGTTCGTAAGAATACAATACAATTGCGTGTACCGTAGATTGCGCTTATTTCGCACGGAACTTCGAACTCGAATAGTAATCTAATAAGACATCAACACATATGTTAACATTTGATTTACTAAATCATTTTGTGTTGATGCAACACTAATCGCAGATGGGTCAACAGCTGTTCATACTCATTGTATAACGTTTGCTAGATAGTGCACTTTGGTGTTCATTGTTTTGTTCTAACGAACGTGCTGCTGCTAGCTGTTCAAGCAAGCTAGCGCACGTCTCCAAAAATACATACATTTGGTCCAAGGTAGGGAGATTATCGGCTGAACGACGCAATACCCATTGTGCTTGACTGTCTGCATCCAGAATACTTTCATTCTGATACAAATTCATATAGTCAGCTACTTTTTCTGGTAAAAGCAGCATTTGTAGTGTTCGGAAAGCACTTCGAGCGGTATCTAGAACCTTGCGAACCTATTTGCATGTAGGCGACTGCAACAGTCTTAAACTGTATAGTGCTTGTAAATGCCCTCGAATCGTATTGTGTTAATTAGTATATTGACTACAAATTGCTGCCCATAGTTCAGGGTAGCTATTTTCGTTTGCAACCGGCCAGGTCTTATATATTTGTGCTCCTCGTCCTAGCAATGAATCCAACAAATATCGCATCGCCATCCCATAATCGAGCACTGATATGCACTTCTGCTTCAAACATTGCTCGGAAATTGGTCCAATCAACTTCAAGTCCTAGGAATTCTATCAATTTTTGGTGGATCTGCCAGTTGAATCTGAATCACTTTCCGACTATCCAACTTGATCGTTGGGAACTGATGTTTTGGATCCAAGCTGCATTTTTGAATCTCGTTTATTCGTGCACACAATTTTGATTTAAATTGTAGATATGCCTTAGCTCCTTGCCTATTGACCTCAATACATTTTATCGACAATGCGTTCGATATTGGACTAGTGCTTAGTTCTTGCCAGATATTTTGTAATATGGTCCAACACTCTCCAAATACTCCATGCGCACGTCCAGTTAATTGATTGACCAATTCGATAGTTGACAACCTTCCTCCAGAACCTGCATGAGAGCTGTCAAATTCATATCCAATATCAATGGTATTGATTCTTCAACTACATCTGATGTCGAAGAATAAAGCACGTCTGTTGTCGCTTCGGAGAATATCTACCTTGTTTTGGAGTGGTAACATTGGCTGGCTGTTGCAAAAACTGATTCACATAATGGAAATCATCATTTGCATGCTCTCTCACAACCTCTGCATCAATTTCTGCTTGCCGCGTATGAGTTATTCGAATAAATGTGCCTGGTGTAACTGAAAAACTAATTGCTAGTTGATAATTTGTTCACAGACGGCTACCAACACTCAAATATGTGCAGTGCTGCTATTTTTTTTTAAAGTTTTATACTGAATATTAAAAACAATGCCAATAGTATTTCATGAGACGCATGTCCAAATAAAATAACTGTAAGATTGCGCTTTGCGTGCAGTGCTCTTTTATCGCACGGAAATTAAAAAATGCCAATTGTGTTCATGGGGCAAGCAAGCTCCTATGAAACAGAAATAAGACTAAACGTTCCGGCAGTGCACTTGAATCGCACGGAACATAAAAAGGCATCAATTGAGTAACACGTGTTCGTAAGAATACAATACAATTGCGTGTTCCGTACAGTGCGCTTATATCGCACGGAACTTCGAATTCGAATTGTAATCTAATAAGACATCAACACATATCTTAACATTTGATTTATTAAACCATTTTGTGTTGATGCAACACTAATCGGAGATGGGTGAACAGCTGTTTATACTCATTGTATAACGTTTGCTAGATAGTGCACTTTGATGTTCATTGTTTTGTTCGAACGAACATGCTGCTGCTAGCTGTTCAAGCAAGCTAGCGCGCGTCTAAAAAAATATATACATTTGGTCAAAGATAGGGAGAGTATCGGCTGAACGACGTAATACCCATTGTGCTTGACTGTCTGCATCCAGAATACTTTCAATCTGATACAAAAGCATATAGTCAGCTACTTTTTCTAGTGAAAGCAGCATTTGTAGTTTTCGGAAAGCACTTCGAGCAGTATCAAGAACCTTGCGAACCTTTTCGCATGTAGGCGACTGCAACAGACTTAAGCTGTATAGTGCTTGTAAATTCCCTCGAATCGTATTGTATTCATTAGTTAGTTTAAATTAGACTACAAATTGCTGCCTATAGTTAAAGGTACCTGCTTTCGTTGCAACCGGCCAGTTCTTATATATTTGTGCTGCTCGTCCTAGCAATGAATCCAACAAATATCGCATTCTTCGGCCATCCAGTAATCGAACACTGATATGCACTTCTTCTGCAAACATTGCTCGGAAATTGGTCCTATCAACTTCAAGTCCTGAGAATTTAATCAATTTTGGTGGCTCTGGCAGTTGCATCGGAATCAGATTCCGACTATCCAACCTGATCGCTGGGAACTGATGTTTTGGGTACAAGCTGCATTTTTGAATTTCGTTTATTCGCGCACACAATTTTGATTTAAATTGTAGATATGCCTTAGCTCCTTGCCTATTGACCTCAATACATTTTATCGATACTGCGTTCGACATTGGGCTAGTGCTTAGTTCCTGCCAGATATTTTGGAATATGGTCCAACACTCTCCAAATACTCCATGCGCACGTCCAGTTCATTGATTTACCAATTCGGTAGCTGACAACCTTCCTACAGAACCTGCATGAGAGCTGTCAAATTCATATCCAATGGCAATGGTATTGATTCTTCAACTACATCTGATGTCGAAGAATAAAGCACGTCTGTTGTCGCTTCGGAGAATATCTACCTTGTTTTGGAGTGGTAACATTGGCTGGCTGTTGCAAAGACTGATTCACATAATGGAAATTATCATTTGCATGCTCTTTACAACCTCTGCATCAATTTCTGCTTGCCGCGTATGAGTTATTCGAACAAATTTGTCTGGTGTAACTGAAAAAGTAATTGCTTGTTGAAAATTTGTTCACAGACGGCTAACAACACTCAAATTTGTGCAGTGCTGAAAATTTTTTTAAAAGTTTTATACTGAATATTAAAAACAATGCCAATAGTATTTCATGAGACGCATGTCCAAATAAAATAACTGTAAGATTGCGCTTTGCATACAGTGCTCTTTTATCGCACGGAAATTAAAAGATGCCAATTGCGTTCATGCGGCAACCAAGCTCCTATGAAACAGAAATAAGACTAAACGTTCCGGCAGTGCACTTGTATCGCACGGAACATAGAAAGGCTTCAATTGGGTAACACGTGTTCGTAAGAATACTATACAATTGCGTGTTCCGTACAGTGCGCTTATGTCGCACGGAACTTCGAATTCGAATTTTAATCTTATACGACATGAACACATATGTTAACATTTGATTTATTAAACCATTTTGTGTTGATGCAACACTAATCGGAGATGGGTGAACAGCTGTTCATACTCATTGTATAACGTTTGCTAGATAGTGCACTTCATTGTTCCATATTTTGTTCTAACGAACGTGCTGCTGCTAGGTGTTCAAGACAGCTTGCGCGCGTCTCCAAAAATACATACATTTGGTCAAAGGTAGGTAGAGTATCGGCTGAACGACGCAATACCCATTGTGCATGACTGTCTGCATCCAGCATACTTTCAATCTGATACAAAAGCATATAGTCAGCTACTTTTTCTAGTGAAAGCAGCATTTGTAGTGCTCGGAAACCTTGCAAACCTTTTCGCATGTAGGCGACTGCAACATTCTTAAGCTGCATAGTGCTTGTAACTGCGCTCGAATCATATTGTATTCATTGCTATATTTTCTACAAATTGCTGCCCATAGTTCAGGGTAGCTGCTTTCGTTTGCAACCAGCCAGTTCTTATATATTTGTGCTGCTCGTCCTAGCAATAAATCCAACAAATATCGCATTTGTTGGCCATCGCATAACCGAGCAAAGTTTTGCATTTCTGCTTCAAACATTGCTCGGAAATCGGTCCAATCAACTTCAAGTCCTGAGAATTTTCTCAATTTTGGTGGCTCTGACAGTTGAATCTGAATCAGCTTCCGACTATCCAACTTGATCGTTGGGAACTGATGTTTTGGGTCCAAGCTGTATTTTAGAATTTCGTTTATTCGTGGACACAATTTTGATTTAAATTGTAGATATGCCTTAGCTCCTTGACGTTCTTAGCGTTCGACATTGGACTAGTGCTTAGTTCCTGCCAGATATTTAGGAATATGGTCAAAACACTTTCCAAATACTCCATGCGCCCGTCCAGTTCATTGATTTTACAATTTGATAGCTGACAACCTTCCTCCACAGCCTGCATGAGAGCTGTCAGATTCATCTCCAATGGGAATGGTATTGATTCTTTAAATATATCTGATGTCGAAGAATAAAGCACTTCTCCAAGTTGTTGCTTCAGAGAATATCTACCTTGTTTTGGAGTGGTAACATTGGCGGGCTGTTGCAAAAACTGATTCATATAATGGAAATCATAATTTGCATGCTCTCTCACAACATCTGCATCAATTTTTGCTTGCCGCTTACGAGTTATTGGAACAATTGTGCCTGGGGTAACTGACAAACAACTTGCTAGTTGAAAATTTATTCACAGACGGCTACAAACATTCAAATTTGTGCAGTGCCGTTAATTTTTGTTTAAACTTTTATACTGAATATTAAAAAAAAATGCCAATAGTATTTCATTAGACGCATGTCCAACTAAAATAACTGTAAGATTGCGCTTTGCGTGCAGTGCTCTTTTATCGCACGGAAATTAAAAAATGCTAATTGCGTGCATGCGGCAAGCAAGCTCGTATGAAACAGAAATAAGACTAAACGTTCCGGCAGTGGACTTGTATCGCATGGAACATAGAAAGGCATCAATTGAGTAACACGTGTTCGTAAGACTACAATACAAATGCGTGTTCCGTACAGCGCGCTTTTATCGCACGGAACTTCGAATTCGAATTGTAATCTAATACGACATCAACACATATGTTAACATTTGATTTATTAAACCATTTTGTGTTGATGCAACACTAATCGGAGATGGGTGAATAGCTGTTCTTACTCATTGTATAACGTTTGCTAGATAGTGCACTTCGGTGTTCATTATTTTGTTCTAACGAGCGTGCTGCTGCTAGCTGTTCAAGCAAGCTAGCGCGCGTCTCCAATAATATATATATTTGGTCCAAGGTAGGGAGAGTATCGGATGAACGACGCAATACCCATTGTGCTTGACTGCCTGTATCCAGAATACTTTTAATCTGATACAAAAGCATATAGTAAGCTATTTTTTCTGGTGAAAGCAGCATTTGTAGTGTTCGGAAAGCACTTCGAGCGGTATCTATAAACTTGCGCGCCTTTTCGCATGTAGGCGACTGCAACAGTCTTAAACTGTATAGTGCTTGTAAATGCCCCCGAATCGTTTTGCATTCATTAGTATATTGACTACAAATTGCTACCCATAGTTCAGGGTAGCTGCTTTCGTTTGCAACCGGCCAGTTCTTATATATTTGTGCTGCTCGTCCAATCAATGAATCCAACAAATATCGCATTTTTTGTCCATCCCATAACCGAGCAAAGTTATGCATTTCTGCTTCAAACATTGCTCGGAAATCGGTCCAATCAACTTCAAGTCCTGAGAATTTCATCAATTTTGGTGGCTCTGACAGTTGAATCTGAATCAGCTTCCGACTATCCAACTTGATCGTTGGGAACTGATGTTTTGGGTCCAAGCTGTATTTTAGAATTTCGTTTATTTTGATTTAAATTGTAGATATGCCTTAGCTCCTTGACTATTGACCTCAATACATTTTATCGACAATGCGTTCGACATTGGACTAGTGCTTAGTTCCTGCCAGATATTTAGGAATATGGTCAAAACACTTTCCAAATACTCCATGCGCCCGTCCAGTTTATTGATTGGCCAATTTGATAGCTGACAACCTTCCTCCACAGCCTGCATGAGAGCTGTCAGATTCATCTCCAATGGGAATGGTATTGATTCTTTAAATACATCTGATGTCGAAGAATAAAGCACTTCTCCAAGTTGTTGCTTCAGAGAATATCTACCTTGTTTTGGAGTGGTAACATTGGCTGGCTGTTGCAAAAACTGATTCATATAATGGAAATCATAATTGGCATGCTCTCTCACAACCTCTGCATCAATTTTTGCTTGCCGCTTACGAGTTATTGGAACAAATGTGCCTGGTGTAACTGACAAACAAATTGCTAGTTGAAAATTTATTCATAGACGGCTACAAACATTCAAATTTGTGCAGTGCCGTTAATTTTTGTTTAAACTTTTATACTGAATATTAAAAAAAAATGCCAATAGTATTTCATGAGACGCATGTCCAACTAAAATAACTGTAAGATTGCGCTTTGCGTGCAGTGCTCTTTTATCGCACGGAAATTAAAAAATGCCAATTGCGTGCATGCGGCAAGCAAGCTCGTATGAAACAGAAATAAGACTAAACGTTCCGGCAGTGGACTTGTATCGCATGGAACATAGAAAGGCATCAATTGAGTAATACGTGTTCGTAAGACTACTATTCAATTGCGTGTTCCGTACAGTGCGCTTTTATCGCAAGGAACTTCGAATTCGGATTTTAATCTAATACGACATCAACACATATGTTAACATTTGATTTATTAAACCATTTTGTGTTGATGCAACACTAATCGGAGATGGGTGAACAGCTGTTCGTATTCATTGTATAACTTTTGCTAGATAGTGCACTTCGGTGTTCATTATTTTGTTCTAACGAGCGTGCTGCTGCTAGCTGTTCAAGCAAGCTAGCGCGCGTCTCCAATAATATATATATTTGGTCCAAGGTAGGGAGAGTATCGGATGAACGACGCAATACCCATTGTGCTTGACTGCCTGTATCCAGAATACTTTCAATCTGATACAAAAGCATATAGTAAGCTATTTTTTCTGGTGAAAGCAGCATTTGTAGTGTTCGGAAAGCACTTCGAGCGGTATCTATAAACTTGCGCGCCTTTTCGCATGTAGGCGACTGCAACAGTCTTAAACTGTATAGTGCTTGTAAATGCCCCCGAATCGTTTTGCATTCATTAGTATATTGACTACAAATTGCTACCCATAGTTCAGGGTAGCTGCTTTCGTTTGCAACCGGCCAGTTCTTATATATTTGTGCTGCTCGTCCAATCAATGAATCCAACAAATATCGCATTTTTTGTCCATCCCATAACCGAGCAAAGTTATGCATTTCTGCTTCAAACATTGCTCGGAAATCGGTCCAATCAACTTCAAGTCCTGAGAATTTCATCAATTTTGGTGGCTCTGACAGTTGAATCTGAATCAGCTTCCGACTATCCAACTTGATCGTTGGGAACTGATGTTTTGGGTCCAAGCTGTATTTTAGAATTTCGTTTATTTTGATTTAAATTGTAGATATGCCTTAGCTCCTTGACTATTGACCTCAATACATTTTATCGACAATGCGTTCGACATTGGACTAGTGCTTAGTTCCTGCCAGATATTTAGGAATATGGTCAAAACACTTTCCAAATACTCCATGCGCCCGTCCAGTTTATTGATTGCCCAATTTGATAGCTGACAACCTTCCTCCACAGCCTGCATGAGAGCTGTCAGATTCATCTCCAATGGGAATGGTATTGATTCTTTAAATACATCTGATGTCGAAGAATAAAGCACTTCTCCAAGTTGTTGCTTCAGAGAATATCTACCTTGTTTTGGAGTGGTAACATTGGCTGGCTGTTGCAAAAACTGATTCATATAATGGAAATCATAATTGGCATGCTCTCTCACAACCTCTGCATCAATTTTTGCTTGCCGCTTACGAGTTATTGGAACAAATGTGCCTGGTGTAACTGACAAACAAATTGCTAGTTGAAAATTTATTCATAGACGGCTACAAACATTCAAATTTGTGCAGTGCCGTTAATTTTTGTTTAAACTTTTATACTGAATATTAAAAAAAATGCCAATAGTATTTCATGAGACGCATGTCCAACTAAAATAACTGTAAGATTGCGCTTTGCGTGCAGTGCTCTTTTATCGCACGGAAATTAAAAAATGCCAATTGCGTGCATGCGGCAAGCAAGCTCGTATGAAACAGAAATAAGACTAAACGTTCCGGCAGTGGACTTGTATCGCATGGAACATAGAAAGGCATCAATTGTGTAATACGTGTTCGTAAGACTACTATTCAATTGCGTGTTCCGTACAGTGCGCTTTTATCGCAAGGAACTTCGAATTCGGATTGTAATCTAATACGACATCAACACATATGTTAACATTTGATTTATTAAACCATTTTGTGTTGATGCAACACTAATCGGAGATGGGTGAACAGCTGTTCGTATTCATTGTATAACTTTTGCTAGATAGTGCACTTCGGTGCTCATTATTTTGTTCTAACGAACGTGCTGCTGCTAGCTGTTCAAGCAATCTAGCGCGAGTTATGTTTCATATAACGGGTGATTTTTTTGCTACTTGGTTTTTGACGTTTATATTTTGACAGATCACACATGACAAATTCCACGAACATTTGAAATTTCGATTCAGTATTGTTTGCCATTTCATCATGAATAGACTTACGCCTGAACAACGTTTGCAAATTATTGAAATTTATTATCAAAATTCGTGCTCTGTGAAAAATGTGTTTCGCAAGCTACGTCCGTTTTTTTTCCGCTCATTTTTGGCTAAATGGATACGTGAATAAGCAGAATTGCCGTATTTGGAGTGAAGAACAGCCAGAGGCAATTCAGCAGCTACCATCCCGAAAATTGCACTGTTTGGTGCGGTTTATGGGCAGGCGGCATCATTGGGCCGTACTTCTTCAAGGACGATGAAGGCCGCAGGGTTACGGTCAATGGAGAAAGGTACCGTTCGATGATAACAGATTTTTTTTTGCCGAAAATGCAAGAATTGAACTCGGTCGACATGTGGTTCCAACAGGACGGTGCCACATGCCACACTGCACGCGAAACCATGCATCAATTGAGAGGCGAATTTGGTGAGCAGTTGATCTCACGTTTTGGCGCAGTCAATTGGCCACCAAGATCATGTGATTTGACCCCGTTAGACTATTTTTTGTGGGGCTATGTTAAGTCTATTGTCTATGGGGACAAGCCAAACACGATTGCTGCCTTGCAAGCCAACATTGAACGCGTCATTGGTGAGATTCCGGCCGAAATGTGTGAAAAAGTTTGTCAAAATTGGACCTTCAGAATAGACCACCTGAAGCGTAGCCCCGGGCAACATTTAAGTGAAATTATTTTTAAAAAGTAAATGGCAGAAATTGATTTAGCGATCCAAATAAAAATTTCATTCACTTTTTACAAGTTTCTGTTTTTTTGAATTTTCAAAAACCAAGCTCTTAAAAAATCACCGTTTATATCTGTATAAATATCTACATATCTTTATATTAAGTCATGAATCATATATTTGTATATCTATATATCTTTATATTTGTATATCTGCAATCATAACCTTTTTATCAAATATCATTTTCATTGTCATCAAATTATTTCCATTAATATATTTTTTTCTCCACACAATGTAAATTAAAACCATAAAATTCAGGTGTGAGATACACTTTTGATTTCCGTTCTCATACCTTAAATAAATTCAATATGTAAGTCCAGGTTATGAAAAGAAACTTTAAGAATTGTGCATTTGAATTTGGGATTTGATCGAATAAAGTTGTTTTTTTTTTAACAAGTCTTGTCTATCGAGTACTTAATTGGCGCAGTCGTGCGGATTTCTTTTTTTTTTCACATGAAAAACACAAAGGTTTATTGTGTAAAAAATACAGTTAATCGTGTTCAATAAAATAGAAAAATGCAACGGTTTATTGTGTAAAATCAAAAACACTACTGTTAATAGTGAATAATAAAATAAGAAAACCACAAGGGTTTATTGTGAAAATCAAAAAACAATACAGTTAATCACAACGGTTTATTGTGTAAAATCAAAAACACTACTGTTAATGGTGAATAATAAAATAAGAAAATCACAAGGGTTTATTGTGAAAATAAAAAAAAAAACACTACTGTTAATCGTGAATAATAAAATAAGAAAATCACAACGGTTTATTGTGAACACTGAAAAGAAAAAAAAATATTTATAAACACCGGTTAACTGTGAATACTGTGAAAAAAGAAATAAAGAACTTACAACAGAAGTACAAGACTTTCATCAAACCAGGAACCTGCTACAACAAAGAAGAACTATAACCAGACCCAAATTGAGGATAGGAAACAATGTTCTACTGGATTGTTTTAATGTGAGTTCTGTATTGATGAATATTGTTCATTTCCTTATTCAAATTGCCATTTTAATTAAGATATAAATAATAAAATAAATTAATTTAAGCCTAGAAAAAAAAGTTATAAATTTAGATATAAAAATATGCCTAAAGATAAACAAAGTCGTGTATCTAATACAGCTCCCTACGAATCCAAAATAATTTTGGAAGAAAATCATATTAACATAGAAACTGAAAACTTTCTAAATCTCTCTGCTAATAACACAACAATGTCTTATCCAACAACTATAACTGCCCCAGACATGAACGCTATATTTCATAGTCTCCGCATTCCGGATGCTATAAAGGACCTACCACACTATGATGGTAACCCTAGGTCACTGTATAACTTCATTAAAAACGTAGAGGAAATACTAGTTTTACTACCGCAAATAGATGGGACACCGTATGCGAATGTTATTTTACGTGCTGTCCGAAACAATATTATGGGAGATGCCAATGAAGTGCTAAATATGTATGGCACCCCAACAAATTGAGATATTATAAAAGCCAATCTCATCCTGCATTACGCAGACAAGAGAAATGAAACATCCCTGATAAGAGACCTTCACGGTCTTAGACAAACAACAGAAACTACTGAACAGTTTTACGCGAAAGTAATAGAATTACTGTCCACGATAGTAAACCATGTTCAAATTCATGAAAAATCACCATCAGTTGTTACAGCAAAAAAAACACTTTTTACGGATATGTGTCTAAATACCTTCCTAATCGGATTGAAAGAACCACTAGGTTCAACAATTCGTGCAATGAGGCCTAAAACGCTAACAGAAAATGTTTCTCTGATTAAACCTTTATCGAGTTCTAATTTGCTATTCTCCAGACCTAATAAACCAATGCAACCTAATTTTAATAATTCTTTCCCACAACATCCTTTTTAAGACCTTCAATACAACCAATTACCACAATATAGACCAATTCAACAGAGTGCCCCAAGATTACAATATCCACCACAACAACAATTTAATAATAGATTTTTTGTTCCATCAAATAATATGCTTACTCCCAAACCATTTAACCAATTTCAATATAATTCTACTCCTAGACCAAATTTCAATTTCAATAAACAACACACTAATTCTACACCAATGGAAGTTGCAAGCGGCCAAGCTAGAACGCTTCCAACTCCCGTACAAAATCATCCCTATCAAAGGAATTTTTCTCAACCAATACCCAGATATTCAATAAAAGAAGTACATAACATTGATTATGAGTCAGAAACAAATAATGACTACGATTATTACCAATATTCCAATAACTATACCAATTACGAACCAAATTTAGATTATTATGTTGAACGATATGAGGATAATATTAGTTATGAATACGACACCAATATATCAAATCAGGAAATTAAGTCAGAAAACAAAAATGAAATAGATGATTCAAATTTTCCTATTAAAAGCCTCGGAAAACAATACGGTTTCTTAGAATTAAATAATCATGGAATTAATCAATTACCATATATTAATATAGCTTCACCCTATGGAAAACATTTGAAATTCTTAATAGACACCGGTGCTTGTGCAAATTTTATTAACCCAGAATATACTAACCCTCAATATCATGAAAACATCGAAGACGTCACTATCAAGACAGTCTTAAATACGCATACACTTAACAAAAAAATTATCTTTGATGCATTCCCCGAATTCAATAGTAAAGAACCTATAACATTTCTTCTTTTTAAGTTTGATAATTATTTTGACGGATTAATAGGTTTAGAAACTCTCAAAAAACTTAATGCGACTATTGACCTTCCTAATAAAATACTTAAAACTAAATATACAATTCTGCCCTTGTTATTCAAACCAAACTTAATGTCTAAAATATACAATATTCCAGCAAATTGTAGAATGATAGCAAAATTGCCCGTAGATTACAAAGATAGAGATATATATATAAAACCAACTAAAATTAATAATTATTTAGAAATACCTGAAGGACTCTACCTGTCCAAAGACTGGTATAGTGATATTGAAGTACATAATATTTCAAACACTGAACAAACTTTTTTTTTGGAACAACCTATTGCAGTAGAAAAATTTCAACACTTCATAGAAATCAATAATGTTAATATTTAACATTAAAATTTAACGAAGAAATTCAAAATACATCATCTGAAATAGATATTACCAAACTAATTCGATCAGAACATCTCAACACTGAAGAACAGAGATCAATTTTTAAATTGTGTAGGAAATATGATGATGTTTTCTTTCTTGAAGGTGAAAAACTATCTTTCTCAAATACAATTAAACATCGTATTCAAACATCAGACGATATACCGATTTATACAAGATCGTATCGCTATCCAGAAGTACACAAACAAGAGATAAAATCACAAATCGAAAAACTTTTAAACCAAGGTATAATAAGGCCTAGCTTTTCTCCTTGGAGTAGTCCTATTTGGATTGTTCCAAATAAACGTGATGCGTCTGGAATACAGAAATGGCGGCTTGTCGTAGACTACCGTAAATTAAACGACAAAACTATTGGCGATCGTTACCCTCTACCGAACATAACAGAGGTATTAGATAAACTTGGAAAATCTATGTATTTTCCCACACTTGATCTTGCATCTGGATTTCACCAGATCGAACTAGATCCTAGGGATATAGAAAAAACCGCTTTTACTGTTGATTACGGACATTATGATGATATCCGAATGCCCTTCGGGCTCAAAAATGCCCCGTCAACATTCCAAAGAATAATGGATAATATTCTGCGTGAATTAATAGGTAAAGTGTGTCTTGTATATATGGACGATATTATCGTTTACTCAACGTCCTTACAAGAACATACGGGAAACTTAGAAAAGGTTTTTTCAAAATTACGTTCGTCCAACCTTAAAATTCAATTGGACAAATCAGAATTCCTACGCAAGGAAGTAGAATTTTTTGGTCACCTAGTGACATCTGAAGGTGTCAAACCGAATCCTAGTAAAATCCATGCAATAAAAAACTATCCAATTCCATCAACTCAAACTGAAATTAAATCCTTTTTGGGGTTGCTTGGATATTACCGCAAATTTATAAAAGACTTTGCAAATCTTACGAAACCTTTAACAGAATGCTTAAAAAAGGGAAATAAGATAGTTCTTAACGAACAGTAGTTAGAATATCGGACTTGAGCAATAATTGAGTGCTCCCCAGTGTAAAATTTTTGCTCCTTCCACCAAAATTGCTCCTCGAGGAGGAGAGCTAGTGATCGGGGGAGCCTGCTGTAGAATGCGTTTAGTGTAAAATTGGGTGCTCATAGTAACAAAATTGCTCCTAGTGAAAAAGGGTCAGTGTTGGTGTAGGAGCCTGATTAATATGCATTGTGCGTCTTGAGTGTGCGTCGTGTGCATGGAGAAAAGGTGGATGAAATGGGTATAGGATCTTGATTAGAATGCATTGTGGTCTGTGCATGGCAAAGAAAAAGGTGATTGAAATGTAAAGGATCTTGTGGCTAGAAATTTGTACCTGATAAATCGATGGAAAATGTAAGGAGAATGTGTTTAGTGTAAAATTGGGTGCTTGTGGCATCAAAATTCCTCCTGATGGAAAAGGGTCAGTGCTGGTGTAGGATCTTGATTAGAATGCATTGTGGTGTGTGCATGGCAAAGAAAAAAGGTGAATGAAATGTAAAGGATCCTGTGGCTCAAAATTTGTACCTGATAAATCGATGGAAAATGTAAGGAGAATGTATTGTGAGAAAAAACTGTTGTCGCGACTGTAAGAATACATCTTTTGGGCGTAGAAATAGAGATGGGAAAATTTTATGCTTTATAATTACAACAACTATACAGAGAGTAATATATCCTACTTGAAGAATAGAGCAATTTTTGAATAATTTTGGTGGTTAAAAATTATAATATTCGGGGTGAATCTAGTTTTTGTGACTGTTTTTATGTCTAGTGATGTACAGAAATATTTATGTTTTTAGGAATGAGGGTTGACATGGTGGATGTGTACGTAGTAGGTATATGCTAGAAAAAAGGAAATCTTGGATGGTATGGTAGGTAGGTTTAAAGTGGGTATGTTGATATGGTTTTTGAATGGTATAGTACAGTATATAGGTTCATTGACTTTAAGATGCATTTGTAGGCTGTTGGGCGAAAATGTAGACGAACTAATTTATGAATAGAAAGGAAAACCAATATTGTATGTGTGTTTTATAATAATTGAGATTTATTAATCCATGAATTGTTAGCCTGTGGAAAGCCAAGCCATTTAACATATACATTGTCTCACTTACTTTTAAGTACTTTTTCAACAAGATAAACATAAGGGTATTTAGTTTTTTGTAACTCTTTTTCATAAAAACATCCGCTGATAGTTTGACCTTTAAGATCTTCAAGGAGATATGTTGCTGGATTTGTTAGGTTTACTTTTCTTATCTTAAAAATTTCCGTTGTCCAATTAGGTGTGTAGCCTTTCTCGAAAACGTGTTTGAACTTGCTTATTCTAACATTGTCGTCAACTTGAAATTTACCACATGGAGCGATTTTAATTCTATTATACGCTGTAGATAAAATTTTTTTAGAGTTTTCCTGATTCACATCGATTGGGCACATTTTTATAGTTCTATGCATAGAATGATTGTATTCATCCACCAAATCATCAATAATGGATATCCATTTGTAATTACCATTAAGACTGAATTCCTTCCACATTTTGTCTTTAAGTGTGCGATTAAAACGTTCAACAATTGATGCCTTGAGTGAGCTGAATGTAGAGTAATGATTGATATTGTATAATTTCATTAAATTATGAAGCATGTTATTAAAAAATTCTTTTCCATTATCTGTATGTAGGTTTTTAGGATGTCGCGATGATTTGAAGAAAATTAATTTTATTGCTTTTGCAATAGATGAAGCAGTCTTATTTTTTAAAGCAATTGCCCATGCATATTTCGAGAATGTGTCAATGACCGTCATTAAGTATTTGTAGCCATTATTTTCTCTATAGTAGGGTATCATTTCAACCAAATCAGCTTGCCACAGGTCATCAATCCCTTTGATAACAACCCTACGCCGATTGAACTTCTTTCTTGCTGATCTTTGAAGCTCTTCAACAACTTGTCGTTTACTCATTTTTTTATTGAATGAAAGAAAAAACATTTTTGTATGGTTTTATAATATAATTACATTTATTTTAATCTACTATACAATAGCATTAGTTTTTTTAATCTTATCAAACGCAGTTCAATCAAACAGCATCCACAAGTATCTGGCCCCACTTTACATGTATTTGAAGACCATGAACAGTTTGTGAAATGACATCCATACTTAGATTCAACTTGATCAACATTTTTATAATTACTAAAAAACGATATATTTCTTAAAAATTCTTCACGATGTTCTTCAAGCATATTATCTTTATGAATCCTTACAAGTCAAAAATTCATTTAAAATTAATGGTATGTTGATATTGGATATGGTTGTGATATCGTGTCTGACTTACAAATATTAACTGAATTTAAGATTGTCTTTTTAGGTTTTCTTATATGAAAAATATTTAAGTTCCCGCTCTTGATTCTCTTTAATTTTTTCTATTTCAAGAAGAAAATATTTTCGAAGATCATCCAGCAAGCGGATTGTATTAAAATTTTGTAGATCAATGTATTCTCTTAATATTTTGTCTTTATTTTTCAATTCATCATCTATGTATGCTTTGTTTACTGCTTGATTAGGCAGTATAGGGCAGCCAACATTGTGTATACGTTTTCCTTCAATATCAAAGTCACCATTCGCAGTTTGCTTAAATCCATCACCAGGAGGTCCTTGAGGACCAACGATTGTTCTTTGCAATTTGCTGGAGCTTCTTCCGAACTTGTCAACACTCATTTTGCTAATAAATTAAATTTTGTTCACGCAACTCTTCCACAATCGAATTTATCTCATTTTTATGGTTGTTATGTCCTGATGTTTCAGATGCAATTAAAAGTCTCAACCTATCAGCTAGCTCATTTGGATTGTCCCAATACACATAATCAATTGGATTAGCTGAATAAATCATTGCAGGTGAATTCCTTCTGTATGCATTTCCAACTTTCTTTTCTTTACTTTGTGACACATCCTGAATTAAAGGTTTAATGATTTTCTTGTACTTTTGTCCTCTATTGCCTTTAACCTGTGAATTTATATCATGATTTCTCAAGTGAGCGCACGTTTTTTTTTAATATTCTCTGATACTGTCTTAAATCTTCAGTATTATAGATTTTCTTTCGAGGATTTTTATGCAGAACAAGTTGAAGCAGGCCTTCTGTTCCATGAAAAATTTCATCATCAATTATAATATTATTCCCATCGTCAATTTTGAAATTCGATCTCCCTAACTTATTTGTATTCAATTTAGCGTCAAAGTATGGGCCATAG
This sequence comes from Philhelius pedissequus, assembly GCA_910595825.1. Classification (NCBI taxonomy): domain Eukaryota; kingdom Metazoa; phylum Arthropoda; class Insecta; order Diptera; family Syrphidae; genus Philhelius; species Philhelius pedissequus. The sequence continues at coordinate 199,485,712 of OU343160.1, read as the reverse complement.
ATCTTATCGTGATCTGAATTTGAAATTAATGCTCCGTTGATCGGAGTACTCTCATTTAAACTGTTTGTAGGTGTTTTAAAAGAAGAGTCTTCTTCGACCGAATCTGAATTCAATAATGATAAATTTAAGTCTATCTCTGGAGAAATATTTTCATATTCATCTTCTTCTGCTTCTTTTCTATGACTTTTAAATTGAAGACGACGTTTTACAATGGGTGATTTCAGTTTCTTTAACTCATCATTCATGATCTCATTATTTTCCACATTTTTCACGATTTTACGTAAAGGTTCAACAATTGGCCTGAATGTGTTTTCAATTTCAGTATCATTAATGAGTTTTCCAGTTTTTAGGAGCATATACTTTTTCTTCAAAGCTTTTTTTGTCTTTATTAGACTTTTAAGTGTATTTATATTAGTATCCATGTCTGTTGTAGGTATAGGTAGATGGAGAGGAGATAACCAGATCGGTTTAATACAGGGTTGTGCAATATAGGGCTGTTTAATACAGGGCAGTTCTATACAGGGCAGTTCAAAGGTTCAACAATTGGCCTGAATGTGTTTTCAATTTCAGTATCATTAATGAGTTTTCCAGTTTTTAGGAGCATATACTTTTTCTTCAAAGCTTTTTTTGTCTTTATTAGACTTTTAAGTGTATTTATATTAGTATCCATGTCTGTTGTAGGTATAGGTAGATGGAGAGGAGATAACCAGATCGGTTTAATACAGGGTTGTGCAATATAGGGCTGTTTAATACAGGGCAGTTCTATACAGGGCAGTTCAATACAGGTCTGTTCAATACAGGGCGGTTTTGATATAGGTCTATTAATACGCGTAGCAGTTTAACGACTGTGACACTTTATAAAACAACAGTTTCTTTAAATAATTTTTTATAGCGACCATTTTTAACACAACTATCTTTATCAATAACTAAAAACCCATACAATTCTTTCCAACATTCGGAACAGAGCTCTTTAAATTGTTTAAATGACATATCTGAGTTTATATGATCATTATAAATATGTTTCAAATTAAGATCATCTTGCTTAAAGACAATTATATAGTTAGCGTTATCTCGAATCAAATGTTTTGGAATGTGTGTATATGATTGACATAAGTAAAAGCTATCTACATCATTATGACGCCCCATACACAAATAGTCTCTTATGGTATTTTGTTTTTCACAAGCTACATCATCAAATATAAAAACTGAATTTGTTTTAGCCTTAGAAGGCAGCATAACTTCGCAATTATTCAAAAATTCATAATACTGCATTCCCTTTATTGATTTTATGAGTTTTTTTAGGTAGGCATATTTGGGTTGATGTAGTGATTTCGAATATATGTAAATGTTTTCAAACTTCAGTCCATTCTCATCTAAAAGAATGCTTAACATAACGTTAGTTTTTCCACAATTAGATGGGCCTACAATTATCCCGCGAATACTATTAGGAAATAATTGTCCATGCTTCTTTTTTTGTTTTACATTTCCATCAAAATTTTGGATAAAAATAGATTCTTGCTGTCTTACAAACTTCATTTTGGTGAATGAATCATTTTCATATATATCACCATGTCTTATAAACAGTATTTCATAATCGTCCCTTACCTCTAATGCAACAGTTATATAATGATTGATTTTAAAACATCATCAGTTAGTTCTAATAATTCAGCGAGAGGAAACGGATTAATTCATTCTTTAATAAACAAGCTTCCATTTGAGTTACACCTCCCATCTTATAACTTTTGCGGCCCCGGAACTAAACTTAAGGAGCGTCTTGCTAGAGGAGATCGGGGAATAAATCAACTAGATGAAGCTTGCCGTGAACACGATATAGCTTACAATAAAAGTAATAATATAAATTACAGACATACAGCCGATAAAATTTTAGCTGGAAAATCCTGGCAGAGGTTCAAAGCTAAGGATTCAACTTTATCAGAAAAACTAAATAGTCTTTTAGTTACTAACATGATGAATGCTAAATCTACTCTTGGAATGGGTATATCATCAAAAACAAAGAAGAAGAAGAAAAGACGCCAGTGCCATAGAATTAAGAAAACTGATTTATTTAAAAATGCAGTAAAAGAAGCGAAGGCGGCAATCAAAAATTTGAATTCTGTAGATACAAATAAATTAGCAACGACTGCTTTACATGCAGCTAAACAAATTATTAAGAAAAAACGAAGCAGTATTAAATTACCCAGAGTAATACCAATTCCAAAAGTTGGAGGATTCTTACCATTGCTTCCTATTTTACCAGGATTATCTGCCGTAGGTTCTCTAACTGGTGGTGTTGCAGGAATGGTAAAAGCCATAAGTGATTCAAAGATCGGAAGAAAACAGTTAGAAGAAAATACCCGACATAATAAAGCTATGGAAACAATAAAATTAAAACAAGGAAAGGGTCTCTATCTAAAACCATATAAAAGTGGTTTGGGATTATTTTTAAGTTCAAAAGAATCAAAAAACTAATAAAAATGCTACCCAACAGTCCTCTCACAAACATAGATATATTTAATTTTGGTAAAAAGTATATTCCAAATTTCCGAGGTGTTTTTATGAAGGATACATTGCCCAAAAAACCCTTTAAAATTGAATGTGGGGTCGTAAATTTAGATAATAATAGCGGGGTCGGTACACATTGGGTAGCTTATAATAAAAATAAAAATAATGTTAAATATTTTGATAGTTTTGGAAATTTAAGATCTCCACAGGAAATAGTAAGATACTTACATGCAAATAATATCTATTACAATCACAATTGTTTACAACGTTTTAATACCTTTAATTGCGGTCACTTATGTTTAGAGTTTCTTCTAAATCAAAATAAATAAGATATACACTATAACATTTGTTTCATTTCTTTCACACCGGTAATGTCGGTAACATTAACGCTGAGCGGAAACAAGTCTACTCTCACCACAGAGTACTTCCCACCAATAGTATTAGATTCATATTATGTGTGTGGATTAGTGGATTTTCAAACCTACAACTCTATACCTAACGTAGATGTAATGAATAACTTATTTCATTTAGGTAATGATGTAATAGTTCTTCCAGTTGGCTCTTACGAAATTGAAGACATAAATAATTCAAGAAGGACTTAAAGAGAAAAATAATACAGCTAGTGTAAAATCAGAGCAAATAACAACACTTTGAAATGTGAATGTGAAATGTGAAATATATTGCACTCAAGATATAGATTTTTCACATCCTTATTCCATTGGCTCACTGTTAGGGTTCAGCAAGAGAAAACTGATTGCAAAACAATGCATGAATCGGACCTTTATGTTGATATAAATCGTGTAAATACAGTGAGAGTCGAGTGTAACTTAATCGATGGAACTTTCATAAATAGTCAACCTGCGCATATACTTCATCAATTTTCAATCAAAGTCAGCCCTGGGTATAAAATAATCGAGGTTCCTAAAAATGTTATTTATTTACCAGTGAACGTGAAGAAGATAAGTTCAATAACAATAACTTTATTAGATGAAGACGGAAATCTTATTAATTTTCGAGGTGAATTAATTACGATTCGTTTACACCTTAATCATCAAAAATGATAATTTATAATGCTATTCCTGACTCTACTAATTTCTATAAAAGACATGGTTTACCGAGCTCTACAATCAATACTTCATTAACTCGTAAAGAGAAAGTACAATCGTTATCAAAAGAAAGCCAATCGTTATTACTATCATTAGGATTCACATTGAAGTAAAGAAAATAATAATTTCAACTTAACAAAGTAAGATATGTTGAATATTTTTCAAGAACCAACATTTGATGATAGTATTTCAAAATACGAATATCATTCCTATTCGCCGTATTTAAATAACTTTGCTAAAAATGACATCATCCACATCTGCGTGCAACATCAAAATCTCAATATATTACCTTCGGAAAGTTACATTTATGTTGAGGGGACTGTATCGAAAAATGATGGATCGGAAGTTAAAAAAACAAACCTTGGAAACAATTGTATAGCATTTTTATTTGATGAAGTCCGGTATGAACTGAATGGTATTGAAATAGATAGCAATCGTAATGTTGGGATCACAACTTCTATTAAAAATTATGTTTCTTTGAGTCAAAATGAAAGCGTAATGCTGTATAATGGAGGATGGTGTCCAAATTCTTCAGTAAATTTAGATGGATTACATTTTAATTTTTGCTTACCTCTTATAAGCTTTTGGGTTTTGCAGAGGATTTCAAAAAAAAAATTCCTAACGCTCGACATGACTTAATACTATCGCGCTCTCATACTGATGAAAATTCACTTATTGGTGATGCAGATGAGCAAGCGAAAATTACATTACTCAAAGTTCAATGGAAAGTACCACATGCTCATCTTACTGACTCTTTGAAATTGAAACTCTTCAAATCTATAAATGATAATGACACTATGAAAATTGCCTTTCGCAATTGGGATTTATATGAATATCCAACCTTACCTACTAGCGACCATCATATTTGGAATGTAAAGACAACATCACAAGTTGAGAAGCCTAGATACATTATTATTGCCCTACAAACCAACAAGAGAAACCAATTTAATGAGAACCCTACTTATTTTGATCACTGTGATGTGGTGAACCTTAAGGCATATTTAAATTCTGACGTTTATCCCTATGAAGATCAAAATATATCATTTGAAAAAAACAACTTCAGTATAATTTATCAATTGTACACTGAGTTTAGAAGAAACTATTATAATTGCTCAGTTGCAGAACCATTGCTGACAAGAAATCTCTTCAAGTCACAAGCACCTATTTTTGTGATTGATTGTAGGCATCAGAATGAAATAGTGAAAACTGGACCGGTTGATATACGTTTGGAAATTAAAACAGCTAAGGAACTACCCTCAAATACATCAGCATATTGCTTAATGTTGCATGATCGAATTATAAATTACAATCCTCTAAGTCAATTGGTATCTCGAAATATTTAAATGCTTTAGTTCAATATAGCTCTTAATTAAGAACACACCAGCTCTAGCAATGGCATTCATCATTGATATTCAAGGCTTTAGAGGACCTAATAATAAGTTTATAGTTAAAGAAATAGCTATTCTGCGTGGACGTAGTCATTACCATTTCATAATCACACCACCATTTGACTTTACACATTTACCAACATCATTAAAAAGACAAGCAAAATGGTTGTATCGAAATCATCATGGAATGGCGGATTCACTAAATATCGTCAAGTACAAGAATTTCTTCAAGATAATATCATAAATCACACCGTTTATGTTAAGGGTGACGAAAAACTACAATGGATAAAGAAACTCCTAAATGAAAACGTTGAAGTATTAAATGTTGAAGATATAAGCTGCCCCAGCTTCAAAGAACTAAAAAGTATTTTTCCAAGTGAGACAAGATGCTTATCACATAGCAAATGTTGTGCCCTCCAGAACGTGTTTTTATTAAATAATTTCTTACACAGTCAGCAATATTTTTCCTGAATTTTTAAAGAAATAAGAACAACATTTATTTTTTTTTTATTTTTTCTAGTTTATTTTCGTTTTATATATAAGTTTTCTTTTCTTTTACAATTTTTTTTAATTTTTTTGTTTATTTTTACGTATAAGATTTTTATGTACATTTCTTTTTTACAATTTTCTTAATAAATTAAAATATGTAATAAATAAATATAATTTACTTAAAACTAGGAGGACTGTTTTTATTATTTTATTTTGAAATGACCCCAAGCATAGGTACTTATACCATCTTCCCTTATGAACCTTTTATCATTAAGGTGACTTAAGACAATCTTATTGAGCTGTTGGGTGTATATTTGATGAGCAATAGATCGAAAAACAAACATTTCTCCGTTATATACTCGTTTGTTATATAAACAATCTTTATAGCTAGCTAAATGTATGTCTTTAGGGCTATCTTTTTGACACCCTTAGCTTTCTTTACTTCTATTTCTTCAACAGAAAAGGAGTACATTTTCGACCTAAGCCCGATAAACTCCTTCATTATTTTACCCGAATTTTCATCCTTCATCATACCCAATACTTTTTTATTTTTCAATTGAATATTATAAGGATTATCTATTGGGTATGCAGACGTGTCGAAATATAAATCGATATCTTGCTTAATATCATTATAGAAATCTTCAGTTTTAATGGTATAAATAAAAGAGTCCGTATCCATATAGTTCAATTTTAAACATTTATCATATTTAGGTTGCATATAGCTATAGTGGAAGTCATACATTTTCCACTTTGAAAATTCTAGGACACAAAATCCTAAATATAAAGGTTTGTTGTAATATGTATTAACTCTTTTCATTTGAATGGCCACCATGTTTTCGGTGATCTTAGTCAAACTATGGAAATTTGGCTTTGCAATTAGAGCTCTAGCTCCTAGACGTTTTTTATAACTTTCCAAAGAGGTAACAATTTTCACATCTTTTCTTTTATCTATGTTCTCCATAGTTTTACCAAAAACACTATTATTCATCAGTTTGAAAAAATTTTTCTCAAACTCGCTGGTAGCTAAAGTTCGATGCTGATTATTTAAATCAATATATTTTTGTAGCCAGCGAGTTTGTTTAAATTCTAAAATTCTATGTATACGAATGAGTTTTAAACCATTTTTAATACATTGTTGAAGATTTTTATAATGTATAATATATTTCTGTTTAGGTGTCAAATCTGCAATTAATTTTGAAAATTTTGATTGATTTACTTTTTTGTTTTGAACACAAAATGGTAAATCGTTATGACTTTCATGTAACGAATCTGGGTATTCTAAGTCTACTTCATATATATAACCGACTTCCGAATCATCTGAAATATTCATCAAATCAATGCTCTGAAAATCGTTAACCCATTTAATAGAAGAATATGGTAGAGGAGATGACATTGCCCATCCATATAAATTATTAGGATCAACGTGCATCAAATACTGTGAATCTTTTGTTTCATCATAGTTTTTCATGTATTTATTGTTAGCTACGGAGTGTCGATGTGAACATTGGGAAATGCCTCCTCTAATACCATTTTTTAAGAAATTATAAATTTCAATATCTTGAATAAGATCGAGTTTGATTTTTGTTGTTCTTAGCATAGCATCCCAAGATAATCCTGGTGCTGTATAGTAATGACAGGGGTCTAGTTTATAAATGTTTTTACAAATACTCCTAAAATTTTCAAAAATATCTGCTAAGAGAAGAACATCAGTTTTCAAATATAATTCCATATAGTCTAAAAGATGTTGACATTTAAAAGTGTTCCATACTTCTTTTGCATGATTATAATCATCTAAAGAACAAGGTTCTCCAGTTAACTTATTATCAAAGTTATTTTGAGGGGGGAGGTTTGTTTCTTCTAAACTTTTCCATGACTTTATATAATCATATGGAAATACACCTTTCCTAGTCAGAAGCTTAAATTCTTCTTCAATTGGAAAGTCGGAGTTAATTAATTTGAAATCACTAACCGTTAGATTCCTAGCTAATGAATCCAGACTAGAAGGCACGAATCGGAATGAATCTAAAAACCTCAATTCAAACGATTTTTTATCAGGTAAATAGATTGTCTTTGAAACAGAAACATACTTTTCCTTATTTAGGGGGATTAAAGAAATATTACCCTTAAGTAAAGCAAGTTCTTTTATTAATAAATGACAATCATAACCCGAAAAGTTGTGGAAGAAAATAGGGAAGAATTTTGGTTTTTTATATGCTAAATTACATGAATTATGTGCCGGACCATTATATTTACCAGTATAATGACAGTGGTCAGCAACTCGATCTACACCTAACTCTTTATTACAAATATAACAAACCCGACAACTCTGATGATAGTTTAAATCAATTTCGGTGAGCTGGTTCATAGGTTTGCTTTTAATGCTAACTAATTCAATACAGTCCTTCACTAGACAATTCAAAAAATCTTTAGTACAGTTTCTACCTCCAAATGCCTTAAATTTATTTAGAGTACTATTATATGCCTTAATATAATATGCGCTAGCACACGGAACATGTGTTTTAATAAAATTATTCGTAGTACCTGTATCAGATGTATCAACATCTTCCAGAATGCATTCGAAGTCTGCATAGACAACGAATGGGACATTCATCTCCCTTTCAGGATGATTATAGCTTAAGTTCTGTTTCTCATCTGTTGGCATCTTTGTGACCATCCTACAGCATTCACTTTTATGCAATAATGCTTTAGCCTCTGTCCTAAAGCCCAGTAAACACGTGTTGCAAAACCAAGTCTTTTCCCTATAGTTCTTGACTTGGTTTGATATTAGTCTGGAAATAAAATAGAAAATATAAGTTTAATTTGCAGATAAGGATTTGAATTTTATATGAGTAATTTACCTTGATATATTTTTTATCCACACATAATGGCACACCTCTTCTTTTTGTAAAAGCAGCAAATTTATATGCGTTTGCTTCTCCTGATTTGTTATGTAATATGGCCCTATTACACTCTTCTTTTCCTCATCAAGTCCAAACACGTTAATACTTATGGTTGGGTTCAACCTTTCGAATTCACAAATGTCTACTAGTTTTAGTGGGCTTCCAAAGTCCAACCGCTGACCATTTTTATATATAACTCTTCCCGAAATATCGTTTATTCGATATGTTTCCGGTTTTTCCACGTTGTTTTTGCCTTTGCTGAAGAGAGCAGAGATTATAGCCCATTTGAAGCAATACACATCCTCGTTTCGGATATTTATGCATGCTCTTTTTCTTAAGACGAATTCTGGTAATTGCAGATACCTTGATTCTCTTATGGGCGTATACTGGTTTATGTTTATTTCCACATGCAGTATTCTGAGTAATGCCCATCCACTATCTTTCTCCTGGAACTCCTGAGTCTTATTGTCGATTTCATCTACCATATCAGAGTACGCCTGGGAGAGTTTTGTAGTTGAGAGCGCTATTTCCATTTTTGTATTAAAGGATTTAATGCTGAGCTGCATTTCATCTTCAGAATTTAGCTTTATAAATTCTCCAAAAAGTTCTAAATTGAATTTAATACATGTTCGTTTATTCAAATGATCTTCCAGTTTCTCTATAATAGCCTCTTTTGCTTCGCTTAAAAATTGAGTAGGACTTAAATTATCCTCCTTCTTATTTTCGAAAATAAGCGTTTCAATTCTACCTTTAAAGCAGCTCCTTACAACGCGAAAGTTATCTGAAAGTAGTTCAGCAACGAGTCTTTTATGTTCGTATCGACGAACGTGCTTACTGAGGTCACCTTCCACTTCTACTTCACAGATTTCGCAGTATTTTCTGGTTGGGGTAGCTTGTTCACCACCTTCCACTGCATCAAAAATTCCATCGATGAGTTCCAAATGCATCCTGTCCTCCTTAAGATGTTCATCCCATTGACATAGGATTATATTTTTTTCACACACTACACAATATTTTTTGGCTGGGGCAGCTCTTTCATCACAATCCATCTCATTTAATAGTTCCCGAGCTATCAAAGCAAGGCAATTGGTTTTATTGTGATCACACCACTGCCCCATAGCAACACTTTTTTCACACAAAGCGCAAAAGTCTTCATACACCATTGATTTTTTAACGGGAATGGCATGAACATTCGTCAAATGCCTTTTTAAGTTAAAATTTTTTGCAAAAATTTTACCACAGATTTCACATAAAAACGACTTCATGATGATTTTTATTTTTTTTATTTTTTAAAAAAGTAAGGGCGAAACCGAACAGTCGAGCGTACTAGTTGAGGAATACTTTAAGAATAAGAATATTTTGAATAGGACAACAACTCTAAACTCATTTTTATCAAAATAAATTCCCATACTTTCAAAGTAAGGAGAACCCCAATAATGTATGAGTTTTCCGATAATGTAATCTTCTTGACACCTGCATCAACCTAACTCATAAATTTAATACTTAACGACTTTCTAACATTATATACTTACTATTGAGTTTTAAGAAAGGACGTGACTCTACTTACTACTGAATTTCAGAAAGGACGTGACCGGGTAAATACCAGCAGTGTGACAGAAAGTAGAATTTATGACTTTCCGATAATGGAATATTCTTGACACCTTGATGCACCAACCTAACTCTTAAATTTAATTCTTAACGACTTTCTAACATTATATACTTACTATTGAATTTTAAGAAATGACGTGACTCTACTTACTACTGAATTTCAGAAAGGACGTGACTCGGTAAATACCAGCAGTGTGACAGAAAAGTAAAATTTATGACTTTCCGATAATGGAATCTTCTTGACACCTTGATGCACCAACCTAACTCTTAAATTTAATTCTTAACGACTTTCTAACATTATATACTTACTATTGAATTTTAAGAAAGGACGTGACTCTACTTACTACTGAATTTCAGAAAAGACGTGACTCGGTAAATACCAGCAGTGTGACAGAAAAGTAGAATTTATGACTTTCCGATAATGGAATCTTCTTGACACCTTGATGCACCAACCTAACTCTTAAATTTAATTCTTAACGACTTTCTAACATTATATACTTACTATTGAATTTTAAGAAAGGACGTGACTCTACTTACTACTGAATTTCAGAAAGGACGTGACTCGGTAAATACCAGCAGTGTGACAGAAAAGTAGAATTTATGACTTTCCGATAATGGAATCTTCTTGACACCTTGATGCACCAGCCTAACTCTTAAATTTACTATTTAACGATTTTCCCACGAATATCTTTTGTATACTTAATATTCCAAAAATGAATACCCAAAATCCGTTAACGACACAAGTTGTCAAGCAAACATTTAATAACAAAAGAAAAAAAAAGATAATTATTATAAAACACAAAATATATATGAATGTAGTACAAATATGATTTATTCGATATTTTTACAATTGTTCTTCAATTTTTATACAACACGTACGTCCTAATGGCCACATATACGTAATATTAAATGCCCCATTATTTATTTCCGCTATGCCAGCGTCTGATAATTTGCTGTACCGCTGGGGTAAGAAAGTCTGGAAAGTAAAAAGTCTTTAGTTTCTCTATTCTATATATGTATTTAAAAAAACTAATAATATAAAAATTACCTGAAATTCACCTAAATCAGCTACAATTCTTTCACCATATTTAGTTATACAACGTTTAATTTTGTTAATATGATATTTTTCATTTTGGTTTAATTCAATTAATTTCCTACAAGGCTTGCTCAAAACCTCTTCTTCCACTTTTAAAAGTTCTTCTTTGAGATTCATCGTTGACGTTATGAGTTGAATCCTAAACTGAAACAGCTATTTATATGGAAATTTGAATATACATTTAAATGTATATGTACATTATGTACTTAACTCGGAATAATCATGAATGGTTCGACTTATAAAAAGATACGAGATACAAATATATACACGAATAGGGGGAAAGCACTATGTTGTGTGTGAGTGCGAGCTCATGCACAATGCATTCATGCTCAGATAAGCATGATCGATCATGCACAATTTATATGAAAAAAAAAGGAATTCAGTCTTAATGGTAATTACAAATGGATATCCATTATTGATGATTTGGTGGATGAATACAATCATTCTGTGCATAGAACTATAAAAATGTGCCCAATCGATGTGAATCAGGAAAACTCTAAAAAAATTTTATCTACAGCGTATAATAGAATTAAAATCGCTCCATGTGGTAAATTTCAAGTTGACGACAATGTTAGAATAAGCAAGTTCAAACACGTTTTCGAGAAAGGCTACACACCTAATTGGACAACGGAAATTTTTAAAATAAGAAAAGTAAACTTAACAAATCCAGCAACATATCTCCTTGAAGATTTTAAAGGTCAACCTATCAGCGGATGTTTTTTTGAAAAAGAGTTACAAAAAACTAAATACCCTAATATTTATCTTGTTGAAAAAGTACTTAAAAGTAAGGGAGACAATGTATATGTTAAATGGATTGGCTTTCCACAGGCTAACAATTAATGGATTAATAAATCTCAATTATTATAAAACACACATACAATATTGGTTTTCCTTTCTATTCATAAATTAGTTCGTCTACATTTTCGCCCAACAGCCTACAAATGCATCTTAAAGTCAATGAACCTATATACTGTACTATACCATCCAAAAACCATATCAACATACCCACTTTAAACCTACCTACCAAACCATGCAAGATTTCCTTTTTTCTAGCATATGCCTACTACGTACACATCCACCACGTCAACCCTCAATCCTAAAAACATAAATATTTCTGTACATCACTAGACATAAAAACAGTCACAAGAACTAGATTCACCCCGAATATTATAATTTTTAACCACCAAAATTATTCAAAAATTGCTCTATTCCTCAAGTAGGATATATTACTCTCTGTATAGTTGTTGTAATTATCAAGCATAAAATTTTCCCATCTCTATTTCTACGCCCAAATAGTATTCTTACAGTCGCGACAACAGTTTTTTCTCACAATACATTCTCCCTACATTTTCCATCGATTTATCAGGTACAAATTTCTAGCCACAGGATCCTTTACATTTCATTCACCTTTTTTCTTTGCCATGCACACATCACAATGCATTCTAATCAAGATCCTATACCCATATCATCCACCTTTTTTCCACGCACACGACGCACACTCAAGACGCACAATGCATATTAATCAGGCTCCTGCACCAACACTGACCCTTTTTCACTAGGAGCAATTTTGTTACTATGAGCACCCAATTTTACACTAAACGCATTCTACAGCAGGCAGGAATCTAATGGTTCGAACTCTATTTTACAAGCCTCAAATATATCTATTCAAAATAACGCAAGTCTGTCAGAAAATAATTCTAATATATCAACTGTTCATTCTGCTTCTGAAAATCTAAACGATGGTATATACATCTCTGAAAGACCACTTAATGAGTTTACTGAACAATTAGTTTTGAACAAAACTAACTGTGTAGTGAAACCAAACATGGTTTACAATGTTCTCTTTGAGACCAAACATAGACGCATTTTTAGACAACCCGACTTAGACAAAGAATCTGTTATAATTTCAATCTTTAAAGAATATCTCAACCCTAAAAGATTAACAGCTGTTTATACTGACAATGATACATTCAGACTAGTGCAACATGTATTTTCAAAATATTTTGCAAGTAATAAAATATTTAAACTTATTAGATGTACAGTAAAATTAAACGATGTTACGAATTCTGACCAACAAGATGAAATTATAAACAAATACCATGAAGATAGCAATCATCGTGGCATCAATGAAACTTTTAACCATCTTCGAAGAACTTACTACTTTCCCAAAATGAAAGAAAAAATAACCAAAACAATTAATAACTGCGAAAAGTGTAAACTTCTTAACTACGACAGACATCCACCGAAAATTCAATACGAACATTCAGAAATACCTAACAAACCCATGGACATTTTACATATTGATGTATATAACATCCATAACGTACAAATTCTAACCATTTTAGACAAGTTTTCGAAATTTGCTTCTGCTTTTATTCTTACCGCACGTGACAGTATGTGTATATCAAGTTCATTAAGACAGTTCTTTTCGCAACACGGCACACCAAAAAAAATAGTGTGCGACTCAGCTGCTGAATTTAAATCTAACCTATTCAAAGATTTCTGTACCCAATACGATATAAACTTACACATAACGACAACACAAAATTCTACTGGTAACTCACCGGTCGAACGTTTTCATTCAACATTGACCGAAATATGTCGAATTATTTACGATAAAAACAACAAACAAATTCCGACTGACATATTAAATGAAGCACTAATAACCTATAACAACTGCATACATTTTGTGACAAACCTAACACCATTCGAACTAATGACGGGAAGAACACATAAATTCAAGCAATTAACACGTGGTGATTCAGAACATGATTATATTAACAAACTAAAAATCTATCAAGACCAATTGTATAGAGATATTAAAAACAAAATCCAAACCCATAATAAATTAAACATAGATAAAATTAATAAAAAATAGAGAAATTCCACCTTTATTCCATAAAGATGATATAATCTTCGAACGGAATAACAGAACAAATAAAATGGCTCCTAGAGCGAAAAAACTAACGGTAATTAAAGACAATAAAATAACAGTACTAACCAAAAAAAATAGAAAAGCTCATAAAAATAAATTAATAAAAAACGAAAATTTCAGGGTAACCCAAGCCATGAGTCAACGCATGGACATACAAGACCTATCCAAGAGTCAAGGGCTGCTTCCCATGAAATTAGGTCCGAGCCGAATAATTGAGTCAAATATAAAAATCATCCATATAGTAAATTTAACTGCCTATGAAGAAAATATTAGCAACATTAGGAAATCTGTAGAGTTCATAAATAAAAATAGAAATCTAGGACTAATGAAAGACGTCACTAGTCTCAAATTCAAAGAACTACAAACAAAATTGTTGTCTTTACTTCCCCGATACCGAAAAAGGAGAGGCTTAATAAACGGATTAGGTTCCTTGATCAAAACAATTACAGGCAACATGGACAATAATGACGCAGAACAAATAAATAAAGACATACACAATTTCAAACTTAATGAACATGACATGAATAAAGAATTAACAAGACAAGTAAAAATCAATGAATCATTAATACACAGCAAAAAGGTTTAGAAGAGTATTTGAGCAAGTACCAATTAGTAATCTCGCAAAAAATTCGAACCGATGAAGACAAATTTCAATATATGCAATATATACATCAGATTAATTAATTTACAAGAAGTAATTGAATCAATTAATTTGGCTAAAGTTAATATAATATCCAAACAAATTTTGAATCCGAGTGAGCTTGATCTGATACACGAACATATGAATTCACAAAATATTAAAACTTCTTCTGACGAACAACTTTATGAGTTTTTATCTCTACAAGCTTATTATAATAATACAAACATAATTTTCAGTATAAAACTACCCATCCTTCTCCAACAACCTTTCAACCTATACCACTTAATAAAACTTCCTATAAACGAAACTCTCAATATAAATTTAAATCAATCCTATATCATTATGAACGAATATTTCATTGAATACATGAACAAACCTTGTACATCCATTGAGCATACGTTTTACTGCCCAAAAGGAGAGCTGAAGAACCTAACTTCCGAAAGATGCATTCCAAAAATTATTCAACACAAAGAAGCAACCTGTGACGTCATTGAGTCAACCATCAAAAGTAGCATCACCCAACCAGAGGGTCAATTCCCGATCTGTGAAGATGTGAAGTGATAAATTTTATCACGCTTTCACGTCTAATTCGATTCTCGATTCGTGAAAAAGTGAAGCTAAATGCCAAACATTTTTCATATGATAATTTTTTTATCACAATCAATTGTTTTGTGAAGAAAATGTTTCTAATCGAATATTAAGAAGAAAAACAGGATTTGGCACATGACAAGTAAGCAACAATTATATTTATACACAAATTTATTTTGTATAACAGATTCACAACAGCCGACGCGACGGTGCTCATTCCCGCGACATATCGTTGGAAACTACCCATTGCAAAAAAATGCAGAGCACTTTACCATATTTAAATGGCTTTGAAGCGCACTTATAAGTTGAGTGTTTTTCAAGAATGCTCTCAATTCACGCATTAAATCCATGCATAAATGTTTTGGGAATCTATTAAGTTCAATAAAGTGCTCCTAGTTGCAACTTCGAATAGATTCTGCCCATCTCGAAGGGAAAGCCTCAATACCCTCACATGAAAAAATAATAAATCTTACTCAAAACAGAGATACTATTGAATATAATATAAAACCCACAATTGTTCAGTACGACGTCTTTTATTAATTTATTAAACGAATTATTATTCCGGACAATATTCCTAAGCAAATTTGGAAACTGAAATGAAATATTTACCTTTCCCAACAAAAAATCTAATCAGAAATGACAGAATTTATCATTTAGTACTTTTTAGTACAAACTTTATCACAATGAGTTCTAGAATCGCATTAGGCGTGTGCGTGAAGTTGGAAAATGATAAACCTCTGTGAAAACTGAAATGATATTTTTTTTATCACTTCATAATTTCACACATCGGGAATTGACCCCCAGAAGAAGGGTACATACTCGTAATTAATTCCCCCATCACGAAGATGACTTCAACATGCGGAATCGATGAAAAAATTATCTCCGGAACCCTGCTTTTACATTATGAAGAGTGCGAAATAAAAATTAATAATATCCTTTACAAAAATAAATCAACCATGTTTTGGGATCAAATAAAGATTATTCCATCAATATTTATAAAAATTAATAACTCTCTTCATTTAATAGATACA
Source organism: Philhelius pedissequus (assembly GCA_910595825.1). Classification (NCBI taxonomy): domain Eukaryota; kingdom Metazoa; phylum Arthropoda; class Insecta; order Diptera; family Syrphidae; genus Philhelius; species Philhelius pedissequus. The sequence goes on along the minus strand of OU343160.1, from coordinate 199,469,429 downwards.
TTTAATAGCAGTACATTGAAAGCAAACGAAATAATCAATACCGAAGTTATCACCTTGGCCAAAGATGTTCCAGACCACCGACCAGAGTTTTCGATTTACATCATCATCATCATCTTTATCATAATTACAACCATACTTTACCTCAGACGTCATCGAAACAATAATCATGAAGAAGAAACAATGGACCAAGAAGTTCCGAATGATAATGTAACATTATCATGGCCGTCACTTAACACTTAGGAGGGAGGAGTTATGTTTCATATATATCTGTATAAATATCTACATATCTTTATATTAAGTCATGAATCATATATTTGTATATCTATATATCTTTATATTTGTATATCTGCAATCATAACCTTTTTATCAAATATCTTTTTCATTGTCATCAAATTATTTCCATTAATATATTTTTTTCTCCACACAATGTAAATTAAAACCATAAAATTCAGGTGTGAGATACACTTTTGATTTCCGTTCTCACACCTTAAATAAATTCAATATGTAAGTCCAGGTTATGAAAAGAAACTTTAAAAATTGTGCATTTGAATTTGGGATTTGATCGAATAAAGTTGTTTTTTTTAACAAGTCTTGTCTATCGAGTACTTAATTGGCGCAGTCGTGCGGATTTCTTTTTTTTTTCACAAGAAAAACACAAAGGTTTATTGTGTAAAAAATACAGTTAATCGTGTTCAATAAAATAGAAAAATGCAACGGTTTATTGTGTAAAATCAAAAACACTACTGTTAATAGTGAATAATAAAATAAGAAAACCACAAGGGTTTATTGTGAAAATCAAAAAACAATACAGTTAATCACAACGGTTTATTGTGTAAAATCAAAAACACTACTGTTAATGGTGAATAATAAAATAAGAAAATCACAAGGGTTTATTGTGAAAATAAAAAAAAAACACTACTGTTAATCGTGAATAATAAAATAAGAAAATCACAACGGTTTATTGTGAACACTGAAAAGAAAAAAAAATATTTATAAACACCGGTTAACTGTGAATACTGTGAAAAAAGAAATAAAGAACTTACAACAGAAGTACAAGACTTTCATCAAACCAGGAACCTGCTACAACAAAGAAGAACTATAACCAGACCCAAATTGAGGATAGGAAACAATGTTCTACTGGATTGTTTTAATGTGAGTTCTGTATTGATGAATATTGTTCATTTCCTTATTCAAATTGCCATTTTAATTAAGATATAAATAATAAAATAAATTAATTTAAGCCTAGAAAAAAAAGTTATAAATTTACATATAAAAATATGCCTAAAGATAAACAAAGTCGTGTATCTAATACAGCTCCCTACGAATCCAAAATAATTTTGGAAGAAAATCATATTAACATAGAAACTGAAAACTTTCTAAATCTCTCTGCTAATAACACAACAATGTCTAATCCAACAACTATAACTGCCCCAGACATGAACGCTATATTTCATAGTCTCCGCATTCCGGATGCTATAAAGGACCTACCACACTATGATGGTAACCCTAAGTCACTGTATAACTTCATTAAAAACGTAGAGGAAATACTAGTTTTACTACCGCAAATAGATGGGACACCGTATGCGAATGTTATTTTACGTGCTGTCCGAAACAATATTATGGGAGATGCCAATGAAGTGCTATATATGTATGGCACCCCAACAAATTGAGATATTATAAAAGCCAATCTCATCCTGCATTACGCAGACAAGAGAAATGAAACATCCCTGATAAGAGACCTTCACGGTCTTAGACAAACAAGAGAAACTACTGAACAGTTTTACGCGAAAGTAATAGAATTACTGTCCACGATAGTAAACCATGTTCAAATTCATGAAAAATCACTATCAGTTGTTACAGCAAAAAAAAAACACTTTTTACGGATATGTGTCTAAATACCTTCCTAATCGGATTGAAAGAACCACTAGGTTCAACAATTCGTGCAATGAGGCCTAAAACGCTAACAGAAAATGTTTCTCTGATTAAACCTTTATCGAGTTCTAATTTGCTATTCTCCAGACCTAATAAACCAATGCAACCTAATTTTAATAATTCTTTCCCACAACATCCTTTTAAAAACCGTCAATACAACCAATTACCACAATATAGACCAATTCAACAGAGTTCTCCAAGATTACAATATCCACCACAACAACAATTTAATAATAGATTTTTTGTTCCATCAAATAATATACTTACTCCCAAACCATTTAACCAATTTCAATATAATTCTATTCCTAGACCAAATTTCAATTTCAGTAAACAACACACTAATTCTACACCAATTTAAGTTGCAAGCGGCCAAGCTAGAACGCTTCCAACTCCCGTACAAAATCATCCCTATCAAGGGAATTTTTCTCAACCAATACCCAGATATTCAATAAAAGAAGTACATAACGTTGATTATGAGTCAGAAACAAATAATGACTACGATTATTACCAATATTCCAATAACTATACCAATTACGAACCAAATTTAGATTATTATGTTGACCGATATGAGGATAATATTAGTTATGAATACGACACCAATATATCAAATCAGGAAATTAAGTCAGAAAACAAAAATGAAATAGATGATTCAAATTTTCCTATTAAAAGCCTCGGAAAACAATACGGTTTCTTAGAATTAAATAATCATGGAATTAATCAATTACCATATATTAATATAGCTTCACCCTATGGAAAATATTTGAAATTCTTAATAGACACCGGTGCTTGTGCAAATTTTATTAACCCAAAATATACTTACCCTCAATATCATGAAAATATCGAAGACGTCACTATCAAGACAGTCTTAAATACGCATACACTTAACAAAAAAATTATCTTTGATGCATTCCCCGAATTCAATAGTAAAGAATCTATAACATTTCTTCTTTTTAAGTTTGATAATTATTTTGACGGATTAATAGGTTTAGAAACTCTCAAAAAACTTAATGCGACTATTGACCTACCTAATAAAATACTTAAAACTAAATATGCAATTCTGCCCTTGTTATTCAAACCAAACTTAATGTCTAAAATATACAATATTCCAGCAAATTGTAGAATGATAGCAAAATTGCCCGTAGATTACAAAGATGGAGATATATATGTAAAACCAACTAAAATTAATAATTATTTAGAAATACCTGAAGGACTCTACCTGTCCAAAGACTGGTATAGTGATATTGAAGTACATAATATTTCAAACACTGAACAAACTTTTTTTTTTGGAACAACCTATTGCAGTAGAAAAATTTCAACACTTCATAAATAATGTTAATATTTGCCCATTTAACGAACAAATTCAAAATACATCATCTGAAATAGATATTACTAAACTAATTCGATCAGAACATCTCAACACTGAAGAACAGAGATCAATTTTTAAATTGTGTAGGAAATATGATGATGTTTTCTTTCTTGAAGGTGAAAAACTATCTTTCTCAAATGCAATTAAACATCGTATTCAAACATCAGACGATATACCGATTTATACAAGATCGTATCGCTATCCAGAAGTACACAAACAAGAGATAAAATCACAAATCGAAAAACTTTTAAACCAAGGTATTATAAGGCCTAGCTTTTCTCCTTGGAGTAGTCCTATTTGGATTGTTCCAAAGAAACGTGATGCGTCTGGCATACAGAAATGGCGGCTTGTCGTAGACTACCGTAAATTAAACGACAAAACTATTGGCGATCGTTACCCTCTACCGAACATAACAGAGGTATTAGATAAACTTGGAAAATCTATGTATTTTTCCACACTTGATCTTGCATCTGGATTTCACCAGATCGAACTAGATCCTAAGGATATAGAAAAAACCGCTTTTACTGTTGATTACGGACATTATGATTATATCCGAATGCCCTTCGGGCTCAAAAATGCCCCGTCAACATTCCAAAGAATATTGGATAATATTCTGCGTGAATTAATAGGTAAAGTGTGTCTTGTATATATGGACGATATTATCGTTTACTCAACGTCCTTACAAGAACATACGGAAAACTTAAAAAAGGTTTTTTCAAAATTACGATCGGCCAACCTTAAAATTCAATTGGACAAATCAGAATTCCTACGCAAGGAAGTAGAATTTCTTGGTCACCTAGTGACATCTGAAGGTGTCAAACCGAATCCTAGTAAAATCCATGCAATTAAAAACTATTCAATTCCATCAACTCAAACTGAAATTAAATCCTTTTTGGGGTCGCTTGGATATTACCGCAAATTTATAAAAGACTTTGCAAATCTTACGAAACCTTTAACAGAATGCTTAAAAAAGGGAAATAAGATAGTTCTTAACGAACGATATATAAAATGTTTCAATCATTGCAAGGACATCCTAAGTAATGATCTCTTATTACAATATCCCGACTTTACTAAAGAATTTAATTTAACAACTGACGCTAGTAATGTCGCCATAGGAGGAGTACTTAGTCAAGGCCCAATAGGATCTGATAGACCAGTTTGCTACGCTTCAAGAACACTCACGAGTTCGGAACAAAATTACAGTACAATCGAAAAAGAGCTCTTAGCTATTCTCTGGTGTACCAAATATTTCCGACCCTATTTGTTTGGTCGTAAATTTAAAATCATAACGGACCATAAGCCTCTTAATTGGTTATTTTCCCTAAAAGAACCAAATTCAAAACTTGTGAGATGGCGTTTAAAATTAGAAGAGTTCGATTATGAGATCATGTATAAAAAAGGTAAGGCAAACACAAATGCTGATGCCTTAAGTCGGATAGAAATTCATTTTAACGAATCTAATGGTTCGAACTCTATTTTACAAGCCTCAAATATATCTATTCAAAATAACGCAAGTCTGTCAGAAAATAAATCTAATATATCAACTGTTCATTCTGCTTCTGAAAATCTAAACGATGGTATATACATCTCTGAAAGACCACTTAATGAGTTTACTGAACAATTAGTTTTGAACAAAACTAACTGTGTAGTGAAACCAAACATGGTTTACAATGTTCTCTTTGAGACCAAACATAGACGCATTTTTAGACAACCCGACTTAGACAAAGAATCTGTTATAATTTCAATCTTTAAAGAATATCTCAACCCTAAAAGATTAACAGCTGTTTATACTGACAATGATACATTCAGACTAGTGCAACATGTATTTTCAAAATATTTTGCAAGTAATAAAATATTTAAACTTATTAGATGTACAGTAAAATTAAACGATGTTACGAATTCTGACCAACAAGATGAAATTATAAACAAATACCATGAAGATAGCAATCATCGTGGCATCAATGAAACTTTTAACCATCTTCGAAGAACTTACTACTTTCCCAAAATGAAAGAAAAAATAACCAAAACAATTAATAACTGCGAAAAGTGTAAACTTCTTAAATACGACAGACATCCACCGAAAATTCAATACGAACATTCAGAAATACCTAACAAACCCATGCACATTTTACATATTGATGTATATAACATCCATAACGTACAAATTCTAACCATTTTAGACAAGTTTTCAAAATTTGCTTCTGCTTTTAATATTACCGCACGTGACAGTATGTGTATATCAAGTCCATTAAGACAGTTCTTTTCGCAACACGGCACACCAAAAAAAATAGTGTGCGACTCAGCTGCTGAATTTAAATCTAACCTATTCAAAGATTTCTGTACCCAATACGATATAAACTTACACATAACGACACCACAAAATTCTACTGGTAACTCACCGGTCGAACGTTTTCATTCAACATTGACCGAAATATATCGAATTATTTACGATAAAAACAACAAACAAATTCCGACTGACATATTAAATGAAGCACTAATAACCTATAACAACTGCATACATTCTGTGACAAACCTAACACCATTCGAACTAATGACGGGAAGAACACATAAATTCAAGCAATTAACACGTGGTGATTCAGAACATGATTATATTAACAAACTAAAAATCTATCAAGACCAATTGTATAGAGATATTAAAAACAAAATCCAAACCCATAATAAATTAAACATAGATAAAATTAATAAGAATAGAGAAATTCCACCTTTATTCCATAAAGATGATATAATCTTCGAACGGAATAACAGTAGAAATAAAATGGCTCCTAGAGCGAAAAAACTAAGAGTAATTAAAGACAATAAAATAACAGTACTAACCAAAAACAATAGAAAAGCTCATAAAAATAAATTAATAAAAAAACGAAAATTTCAGGGTAACCCAAGCCATGAGTCAACGCATGGACATACAAGACCTATCCAAGAGTCAAGGGCTGCTTCCCATGAAATTAGGTCCGAGCCGAATAATTGAGTCAAATATAAAAATCATCCATATAGTAAATTTAACTGCCTATGAAGAAAATATTAGCAACATTAGGAAATCTGTAGAGTTCATAAATAAAAATACAAATCTAGGACTAATGAAAGACGTCACTAATCTCAAATTCAAAGAACTACAAACAAAATTATTGTCTTTACTTCCCCGATACCGAAAAAGGAGAGGCTTAATAAACGGATTAGGTTCCTTGATCAAAACAATTACAGGCAACATGGACAATAATGACGCAGAACAATTAAATAAAGACATACACAATTTCAAACTTAATGAACATGACATGAATAAAGAATTAACAAGACAAGTAAAAATCAATGAATCATTAATACACAGCAAAAAGGTTTAGAAGAGCATTTGAGCAAGTACCAATTAGTAATCTCTCACAAAATTCGAACCGATGAAGACAAATTTCAATACATGCAATATATATATCAGATTAATTATAACATTGAAATTCTTACAAACCATTTACAAGAAGTAATTGAATAAATTAATTTGGCTAAAGTTAATATAATATCCAAACAAATTTTGAATCCGGGTGAGCTTGATCTGATACACGAACATATGAATTCGCAAAATATTAAAATTTCTTCTGACGAACAACTTTATGAGTTTTTATCTCTACAAGCTTATTATAATAATACAAACATAATTTTCAGTATAAAACTACCCATCCTTCTCCAACAACCTTTCAACCTATACCACTTAATAAAACTTCCTATAAACGAAACTCTCAATATAAATTTAAATCAATCCTATATCATTATGAACCAATATTTCATTCAATACATGAACAAACCTTGTACATCCATTGAGCATACGTTTTACTGCCCAAAAGAAGAGCTGAAGAACCTTACTTCCGAAAGATGCATTCCAAAAATTATTCAACACAAAGAAGCAACCTGTGACGTCATTGAGTCAACCATCAAAAGTAGCATCACCCAACCAGAAGAAGGGTACATACTCTTAATTAATTCCCCCATCACGAAGATGACTTCAACATGCGGAATCGATGAAAAAATTATCTCCGGAACCCTGCTTTTACATTATGAAGAGTGCGAAATAAAAATTAATAATATCCTTTACAAAAATAAATCAACCATGTTTTGGGATCAAATAAAGATTATGCCATCAATATTTATAAAAATTAATAACTCTCTTCATTTAATAGATAAATTTAATAGCAGTACATTGAAAGCAAACGAAATAATCAATACCGAAGTTATCACCTTGGCCAAAGATGTTCCAGACCACCGACCAGAGTTTTCGATTTACATCATCATCATCATCTTTATCATAATTACAACCATACTTTACCTCAGACGTCATCGAAACAATAATCATGAAGAAGAAACAATGGACCAAGAAGTTCCGAATGATAATGTAACATTATCATGGCCGTCACTTCACACTGAGGAGGGAGGAGTTATGTTTCATATATATCTGTATAAATATCTACATATCTTTATATTAAGTCATGAATCATATATTTGTATATCTATATATCTTTATATTTGTATATCTGCAATCATAACCTTTTTATCAAATATCATTTTCATTGTCATCAAATTATTTCCATTAATATATTTTTTTCTCCACACAATGTAAATTAAAACCATAAAATTCAGGTGTGAGATACACTTTTGATTTCCGTTCTCACACCTTAAATGAATTCAATATGTAAGTCCAGGTTATGAAAAGAAACTTTAAAAATTGTGCATTTGAATTTGGGATTTGATCGAATAAAGTTGTTTTTTTAAACAAGTCTTGTCCATCGAGTACTTAATTCGCGCGTCTCCAAAAATACATATATTTGGTCCAAGGTAGGCAGAGTATCGGATGAACGACGCAATACCCATTGTGCTTGACTGCCTGTATCCAGAATACTTTCAATCTGATACAAAAGCATATAGTCAGCTATTTTTTCTGGTGAAAGCAGCATTTGTAGTATTCGGAAAGCACTTCGAGCGGTATCTAGAACCTTGCGAACATTTTCGCATGTAGGCGACTGCAACAGTCTTAAACTGTATAGTGATTGTAAATGCCCCCGAATCGTTTTGCATTCATTAGTATATTGACTACAAATTGCTACCCATAGTTCAGGGTAGCTACTTTCGCTTGCAACCGGCCAGTTCTTATATATTTGTGCTGCTCGTCCTAGCAATGAATCCAACAAATATCGCATTCTTCGGCCCTCCCGTAATCGAACACTGATATGCACTTCTGCTGCAAACATTGCTCGGAAATTGGTCCAATCAACTTCAAGTCCTGAGAATTTTATCAATTTTGGTGGCTCTGGCAGTTGCATCTGAATCAGATTCCGACTATCCAACCTGATCGTTGGGAACTGATGTTTTGGGTCCAAGCTGCATTTTTGAATTTCGTTTATTCGCGCACACAATTTTGATTTAAATTGTAGATATGCCTTAGGTCCTTGCCTATTGACCTCAATACATTTTATCGACACTGCGTTCGACATTGGGCTAGTGCTTAGTTCCTGACAGATATTTTGGAATATGGTCAACACTCTCCAAATACTCCATGCGCACGTCGAGTTCATTGATTCACCAATTCGATAGTTGACAACCTTCCTCCAGAACCTGCATGATAGCTGTCAAATTCATATCCAATGGCAATGGTATTGATTCTCCAACTACATCTGATGTCGAAGAATAAAGCACGTCTAGAATATCTACCTTGTTTTGGAGTGGTAACATTGGCTGGCTGTTGCTAAAACTGATTTACATAATGGAAATCATCATTTGCATGCTCTCTCACAATCTCTGCATCAATTTCTGCTTGCCGCGTATGAGTTATTCGAACAAATGTGCCTGGTGTAACTGAAAAACTAATTGCTAGTTGATAATTTTTTCATAGACGGCTAACAACACTCAAATTTGTGCAGTGCTGCAATTTTTTTTTCAAGTTTTATACTGAATATTTAAAACAATGCCAATAGTATTTCATGAGACGCATGTCCAAATAAAATAACTGTAAGATTGCGCTTTGCGTGCAGTGCTCTTTTATCGCACGGAAATTAAAAAATGCCAATTGCGTTCATGCGGCAAGCAAGCTCTTATGAAACAGAAATAAGACTAAACGTTCCGGCAGTGCACTTGAATCGCACGGAACATAGAAAGGCATCAATTGAGTAACACGTGTTCTGAGAATACAATACAATTGCGTGTTCCGTACAGTGCGCTTTTATCGCACGGAACTTCGAATTCGAGTTGTAATCTAATACGACATCAACATATATGTTAATATTTGATTTATTAAACCATTTTGTGTTGATGCAACACTAATCGGAGATGTGTGAACAGCTGTTCATACTCATTGTATAACGTTTGCTAGATAGTGCACTTCGGTGTTCATTGTTCTGTTCTAACGAACATGCTGCTGCTAGCTGTTCAAGCAAGCTAGCGCGCGTCTCCAAAAATACATACATTTGGTCAAATGTAGGGAGAGTATCGGCTGAACGACGCAATACCCATTGTGCATGACTGTCTGCATCAAGAATACTTTCAATCTGATACAAAACAACAGTCTTAAACTGTATAGTGCTTGTAAATGCCCCCGAATCGTTTTGCATTCATTAGTATATTGACTACAAATTGTTACCCATAGTTCAGGGTAGCTGCTTTCGTTTGCAACCGGCCAGTTCTTATATATTTGTGCTGCTCGTCCTAGCAATGAATCCAACAAATATCGCATTCTTCGGCCATCCCGTAATCGAACACTGATATGCACTTCTGCTTCAAACATTGCTCGGAAATTCGTCCAATCAACTTCAAGTCCTGAGAATTTTATCAATTTTGGTGGCTCTGACTGTTGAATCTGAATCAGCTTCCGACTATCTAACTTGATCGTTGGGAACTGATGTTTTGGGTGCAAGCTGCATTTTTGAATTTCGTTTATTCGTGGACACAATTTCGATTTAAATTGTAGATATGCCTTAGCTCCTTGCCTATTGACCTCAATACATTTTATCGACAATGCGTTCGACATTGGACTAGTGCTTAGTTCCTGCCAGATATTTAGGAATATGGTCAAAACACTCTCCAAATACTCCATGCGCACGTCCAGTTCATTGATTGGCCAATTTGATAGCTGACAACCTTCCTCCACAGCCTGCATGAGAGCTGTCAGATTCATCTCCAATGGGAATGGTATTGATTCTTTAAATACATCTGATGTCGAAGAATAAAGCACGTCTCCAAGTTGTTGCTTCAGAGAATATCTACCTTGTTTTGGAGTGGTAACATTGGGTGGCTGTTGCAAAAACTGATTCATATAATGGAATTCATAATTTGCATACTCTCTCACAACCTCTGCATCAATTTTTGCTTGCCACTTACGAGTTATTGGAACAAATGTGCCTGGTGTAACTGAAAAACAAATTGCTAGTTGAAAATTTATTCACAGACGGCTACAAACATTCAAATTTGTGCAGTGCCGTTAATTTTTGTTAAAACTTTTATACTGAATATTAAAAAAAATGCCAATAGTATTTCATGAGACGCATGTCCAACTAAAATAACTGTAAGATTGCGCTTTGCGTGCAGTGCTCTTTTATCGCACGAAAATTAAAAAATGCCAATTGCGTGCATGCGGCAAGCAAGCTCGTATGAAATAGAAATAAGACTAAACGTTCCGGCAGTGGACTTGTATCGCATGGAACATAGAAAGGCATCAATTGAGTAACACGTGTTCGTAAGACTACAATACAATTGCGTGTTCCGTACAGTGCGCTTTTATCGCACGGAACTTCGAATTCGAATTGTAATCTAATACGACATCAACACATATGTTAACATTTAATTTATTAAACCATTTTGTGTTGATGCAACACTAATCGGAGATGGGTGAACAGCTCTTCATACTCACATGCACTTGATTGATTCAGTTGATCATCGCTTTTTTCATTATCGCTGCTACCATTCGAGAAATTGATTCGCTTCATATTGTCTCTATTTCCTTATTTCTAAAACAAGTTTGTATTCAAAAACAAACGAAAACTAATAAAAATAAAAAAAATAAAAAAAATGACTATATAATGTCCTTTTAAAATATCCCCAATTAACTGCTGGTCTTTACCGATGTTCGAAAACTCAGGTTTCTCTTCATATGTGGACTGTATTTTTCTTACCTTTTGTTAAATTATTTTTCTAAATATCCAAACACAAAGATCCTGATAATTATATTAATTTGGATTTAAATAATATATTTTATTCGGTTTTGTATGATTACATACTTGCTTTTAATGTACTTTTTTGTATCATTTAATGGCTTTGAATGCCCAACAACAACTTGAGTGTGCTACCACAAATTTTTTCTCAATTATTTTTGGCTGGAATTATACCTATTTCGAGACTTGCCAAATAAAATATGACCACTGCCAAAATCCTTCACATAAAAAATCTCCCTCCTTATATTAACAACAAAAATGTAGGCCTATAAACGAGTAAGGAGAAAATAAGAAAGAACCCGAATAAACAACAACAAACTTGTGTGGATAATTAAGCGCTAGTCGTTTCAATGCAATTGATACACAGAAAACGTGCATTAGGTTGGATCTGATCATGTGGGCTCGGTGGCGTGATGCGAAGTGCGTTGGCTACTAAGCGGCTGGTCATGGTTCAATACACGATAAAGGCACAAGAAGTTTTTCAATTAAAATGAAAAAGTAGACCAGCACCACTAGAGCAAAGGAATCTGATGATCGACTTTGGCAAGTCGTGTGCTAGCTATAATTCCAGCCAAAACAATTAAGAAAAAATAGGTGGTAGCACACTCAAGTTGTTGTTGGGCATTCGAAGTCATTAAATGATACGAAAAAGTGCTTTAAGAGCAAGTATGTAATCATAAAAAACTGAATATAATACAAATAAAAAAATACCAGTGTCAAAATCTTTCACATAAAAAATCTCCCTCCTTATATGAACAGCAAAAATGTTGGCTTATAAACGAGTAAGGAGAAAATAAGAAAAAACTCGAATAAACAACAACAAACTTGTGTGGTTAATAAAAGCGCTAGTCGTTTCAATGCAATTTATAAACAGAAAAAACCTGCATTAGGTTGGAGATCATGAGGGCCCGGTGGCGTGATGCGAAGTGCATTGGCTATTAAGCGGCTGGTCATGGTTCAATACACTATGAAGGCACAAGAAATTTTTCAATTAAAATAAAAAAGTTGACCAGCACCACTACAGCAAAGTAATCTGATGATCGACCTTGGCAAGTCGTGAAATTTCTATAATTCTAGCCAAAAATAATTGAGAAAAAATTGGTGGTAGCACACTCAAGTTGTTGTTGGGCATTCAACGTTATTAAATGATACGAAAAAGTGCTTTAAAAGCAAGTATGTAATCATAAAAAACTGAATATAATACAAATAAAAAATGACCAATGTCAAAATCTTTCACATAAAAAATCTCCCTCCTTATATGAACACAAAAAATGTTGGCTTAGAAACGAGTAAGGAGAAAATAAGAGAGAATCCGAATAAACAACAACAAACTTGTGTATTTAATAAAAGCGCTAGTCGTTTCAATGCAATTTATTAACAGAAAAAACCTGCATTAGGTTGGAGATCATAAGGGGCCGGTGGCGTAATGCGAATTGCGTTGGCTATTAAGCGGCTGGCCATGGTTCAATACACGATGAAGGCACAAGAAGTTTTTCAATTAAAATGAAAAAGTAGACCAGCACCACTAGAGCAAAGGAATTTGATGATCGACTTTGGCAAGTCGTGTACGAGCTATAATTCCATCCAAAAATAATTGAGAAAAAATTGGTGGTAGCACACTCAAGTTGTTGGTGGGCATTCAAAGTCATTAAATGATACGAAAAAGTGCTTTAAAAGCAAGTATGTAATCATAAAAACCTGAATATAATACAAATAAAATATTACCAGTGTCAAAATCTTTCACATAAAAAATCTCCCTCCTTATATGAACAACAAAAATGTTGGCTTATAAACGAGTAAGGAGAAAATAATAAAAAACCCGAATAAACAATAACAAACGTGTGTGGTTAATAAAAGCGCTAGTCGTTTCAATGCAATTAATAAACAGCAAAACCTGCATTCGATTGCGGCTGGTCATGGTTCAATACACGATGAAGGCACAAGAAGTTTTTCAATTAAAATGAAAAAGTAGACCAGCACCACTACAGCAAAGGAATCTGATGATCGACCTTGCCAAGTCGTGAAATTGCTATAATTCTAGCCAAAAATAATTGAGAAAAAATTGGTGGTAGCACACTCAAGTTGTTGTTGGGCTTTCAACGTTATTAAATGATACGAAAAAGTGCTTTGAAAGCAAGTATGCAATCATTCAAAACTGAATATAATACAAATAAAAAATTACCAGTGTCAAAATCTTTCACATAAAAAATCTCCCTCCTTATATGAACACCAAAAATGTTGGCTTAGAAACGAGTAAGGAGAAAATAGGAAAGAACCCGAATAAACAACAACAAACTTGTGTGTCTAATAAAAGCGCTAGTCGTTTCAATGCAATTGATAAACAGAAAAAACCTGCATTAGGTTGGATATGATCATGTGGGCTCGGTGGCGTGATGCGAAGTGCGTTGGCTACTAAGCGGCTGGTCATGGTTCAATACACGATAAAGGCACAAGAAATTTTTCAATTAAAATCAAAAAGTAGACCAGCACCTCTAGAGCAAAGGAATCTGATGATCGACCTTGTCAAGTCGTGAAATAGATATAATTTCAGCCAAAAATAATTGAGAAAAAACTTGGTGGTAGCACACTCAAGTTGTTTATTGGCATTTAAAGTCACTAAAATGGCTCGGAGCTTTTCGATAGTTCTTACCAAGTATTCAGACGTGATTTTGCAATCGAAAACTCTCTCATATGCTGCCTGGTTGATTAATTGAGCTCCAAACTATAGAAAACTCTGGGGATAATTAACGTGTTAGATTAAAAAACATAAGTTTTGTTTTATTACTGACGATAAGCTCATATTTCGCAAACCAACATCCAAGCATATGAATATGGTCATTTATGTCACAAATTTGATTCATTGTCTAGAAGAGCAATATGCAATTCTAAGGTCATCCACAAAAGCGGCAATTTGTCGTATTAATGGAAGTGAGAAGGGAGAATTATTGTAAACATGAAATAAGATTAGGTCAATTACTGAACCCTGTGGAGCTATAATTAAATGAATCTTCCTTACTTCGGTTCTTGAATAGGGGAATAACAATACCAACTTTAAGTTCATCTGGGAATGTTTCAGAACGAATACTTAAACTGAAAAGTTGCGATAATATTTCAACTATGTTTGGTCCAATATGTCTTAAAAGTGTATTTGAGATTTGGGAAGATGAATTATTTATGGAATTAATAGTTTTCAATACATCGAGTTCAGTTATTGGTTCAAAAAGAAACTATGTATTTCTTAGCGGTATTTGTTTTTTGAAAAAATGCTCAAGGAGTTAGTGCTTTGAGAGAAAGAGTTCTGTCGAAATGACGCAAAAAAATTACGGAATTCGTTCGCAATATCTACCGGATTCGAGATTTTGAGGCTATCTTTTTGTTAACATGATATAATTGGGATTAGAATAACTTTTACGGTTTAAAATGCTATTAATTACTTGCCATTCTTTTATAAATTGCCTTTCGCTGAATTTATTAGAGAGCGATAGTAGTTAAGCTTTGCGGTTTTAATTTTTTTTTGTTTAGTTTTTTACATAATCGCTTATACCGAATTTTCAGATTTGAGTTAGAATGATATTTGAGACATTTTTTCCTGAATTTATTTTTAAGTTAAATTTGTTTGTCACTTTATCCAAGGTTTGAGACGAATTTCAGATTTCTTTCTTGGCATAGTAGAGCTAGATTGTGTTACATGATCAATCAAAGCTTTTAAAAATGTATCATAAGCTGTTGATGCATTATCTTCAATGAAATCCAATCCTAATATCCAAAGTACCGATCAGCATACCATCGGCTGCACATCGATGCGCGAAAGTGATCGATAAAGTGAAAAAAATAGAAAGAAAAACAAAAAATAAAAAACTATCTTGTGTTGTGCTACCTGTTTTTGTTTTATTCCTACAAAACCCCTAAAATCGAAATAGATTAAAAAATAAAAGCCGATAACAATACGAGTACAATAACAAGATCAGTAAAAAAATAATCAATAACAACGCGCCCTTCCCATAATAATAATTCAGTGTTCAAATATTATAATAACCAAAAAATAAAACATCACAAATAAGCATAACGTGCGGTAAATATTTCCTCCTCCTTTTCCTTGTCACTTCTCGCAGTTGTATTAGCTTGATCATTGTAGGTACTATGTGGAGCTTATCACATAGTGCATGCAATGATTAGGTTAGTATAATGTCAGATAGATTACTGTTTGTTTTTTTCTATTTAACCAGGGGCGGATCAATATAAATTGTCACTAAGGCATAACACTAGTGACAATTTGTTATTGAAAAGTTCAAATTGGAATATAGATCAAATATTCATTATAGTTAATTGCCTGACTTGTGTTTTATTTTTTTTTAAATGTTAAAATGGTTGGTAGTTTTAGAGTCGATTATACCAATATTCGCGGGCTTAGGAAAAAATTTTATCCCGCGTATGTTCACACTGTCAAAAACAGGCCAGCTGTTTTGGCACTGAGTGAGACCCAGATAGGCGAAAATCCTGATCAATCAATTTCGTCTGTTTGGGTACAACTTAGTGCCATTATTCTTTTCCCACCATGGTCTCGCCGTATACGTAAGAAATGAAGTAGCGTACCAACTCCAACCACAATATGGCTTGTGCTCAAACACAAATTTTAATTTCATGTGGTTACAATTCACGGTAAATAAGCACATCATACACACATGTTTTATTTATCGGAGCCCAAATTTGGATAGAGTTTCAACTTTTAACGAATTTGATGCTCTGTCCGACTCCATTCAAAGAATTGTTTACCATTATCCTCACACTGAAATCGTCATTGCGGGCGATTTCAATGTACACAATTCTAGTTGGCTCCGCTTTTCGAGCCAGACAACACCCGAAGGAAGGTATGTTGAGGTCTTTGCTGAGTTAAACCAACTGACTCAGATTGTTGACGAGCCAACCCGAATACCTGACGTTGCAGGTCAAACCGCAAACACTCTGGACTTGTTCCTTACCTCTGACTCTAATAAATACACGCTAAATATATTATCGCCTCTAGGTACATCAGACCACTGTGTCGTATCTGCAAATTTCTCATGCCAACAACACTCAGTTAAAGAAAAACCACCTATGAGAACCGTTTGGCAATATGGGAAAGCCAACTGGGACAGTCTCAATAATTTCTTCAGAAACTTTAACTGGTCATTATGCTTCCTCGGTAGTGACATAGACTCCAGCGCAGATATGATAACAAATTTAATCCTCTACGGAAAGAGAAATTTTATCCCGAATAGGGTGAAATCTATCAAACCGAAAGAAAATGCATGGTTTGATTTAAGCTGTTAAGAGGTTATTAGGGTTAGAGAAGTCAGTTTCCGGAATTATAAAGCCAACCCCACTGAGGAATAGCGGAAGAAGTTTCAGCAAGCTAGAAAGACTTGCAACGTTCACATTCGTAGAACCAAATTTTTGCATGACCAAAAATTGAGGCAAAAAATACTACAATGTCCCAAAGGTAGTAAGAATTTTTGGTCATTTGTAAAAACTATTCGAAATTCAACTTCTTCTTCGGTTCCAACGCTCGTTTTTAATGACACCCCTTTTGTCAGTTCTCGCGAAAAAGCGAATTTACTTGCAGCGCAGTTCGCTGTTAATTCGACGCTGTCAGAAAGTGTTATGACTCCTCCAGTACTTGAGAGCGTAAACGATTTTATGGGACGAATCTTCTTTCGCACTCGTGCAGTTGCTAGAGTCCTCAAAGATCTTGACATAAACAAATCCGCTGGCCCGGTTAGTATCCCTCCCATCGTTCTGAAGAGGTGTTCTTCAACGCTGACAAAACCACTGCGTAAGCTTTTCTATCTGTCCTACTCTACAGGTCTCTTTCCGAGTGGATGGAAAACAGCATTTGTCCAGCCTGTCCCTAAAAAAGGCGCATCTTCTTCACCATCTAATTACCGTCCAATTGCACTTACGTCCCTTCTTTCCAAGGTCATGGAAACGCTGATTAATTATCAGCTCGAGAAATATCTTGAAGAACGAAAGCTCCTTAATGACCGGCAGTATGGCTTTCGTAGCAACAGGTCCACTGGCGATCTGATGGTATATCTCACCGAACAGTGGCACAAGTCTTTACATCGTTTTGGAGAAAGTAAGATTATTGCGCTTGATATTTCAAAAGCATTTGATAGAGTTTGGCATCAAGCTCTCCTATCGAAAATGCGTGCATTTGGTATCGATGAATGTCTTCTTCGTTGGATTAGAAATTACCTTTCGGACCGTTCAATACAAGTTGTATTGGTCGGTTTCAAGTCTAATATTCACAAAATAAATGCTGCTGTACCCCAGGGCTCCGTATTGTCTCCGACCCTCTTTCTCATTTTTATTAATGATCTCTTATCTGGAACTTCTAATCCACTTAATTGTTTTGCTGACGATAGTACTCTCAGCTTTTCATATTCGTTTTTAGATACACCTCCTTGTTTTTCGGATGTGCAACTGGAACGGCAGCGTATGATAAGCTCATTAAATTCTGATCTTCACAGCATTGTCCAATGGGGAATTAAGAACCGTGTAGAATTTAATGCTTCAAAAACTCAGTGCTGTCTTCTGTCGTTAAAGCAGAAACCTACCCCCATGCCGCTATCCATGAGCGGCACTAGCATTGAAGAAACCGATCAGTTTTCAGTCCTCGGCATGTGCATCACAGACCACCTCTTGTGGTATGAACACATATTTGATGTCGCCAAAAACGCTGCAAAGTGTTTGGGCTTTCTTCGAAGGTGCAAGAAATTCTTCTCCCCGTTTGATCTGGCTGTAATCTATAAGGCCTTCATTCGTCCAAAGCTGAAGTAAAACTCGCACATTTGGGCAGGAGCTCCCAAAACTCATCTGAATCTATTGGATAGAATTCAAAATAGAGCTCTAAGAATGATTGGCGATAGAACTATAGTGGAAACATTTACATCTCTAGAACATCGTCGAAATGTTATATGTCTCTCACTATTTTATCGCTATTTTTATAAACACTGTTCCAGCGAAATAGCCAGTTGCATTCCTCCCCTTAAATTTTTCAACCGTAATACTCGCGCTTCTAGGAATGCTCATCAGTTTACCCTTGAGCCCAACCTCGGACGTACTGTCAAGTACAGAGATTCTTTCTTTAGCCGTACAACGCGAATATGGAATACTTTACCCGGCTCTATTTTCCCCTCCCATTTTGATATTCAGAAATTCAAAACCTATGTGCATCGGTATCTCCTCTTGCATTCTTCCCTACTTTCCTAACGCTCGAACTGTGCTTGTTCATTTTAAGGGTAGTCAAAACCCCTTTAGTGCGCGCATCCGTTATGATTTGTGAAGAAAACTATTGTCAACTCTAAGGTTACTAGTTATATTAAACACTTTCAAGATATAAATCTGTCATGCTGTGATCGGTTATATTCAGGTCAAGGTTGATTCCAAAAGGGAGATTAGGTGGAATATTTCTGAAACGTGCTCAAACATGATCAACACAACCCAACTAACATACTCTCCAGAGCTAAGCTTTCGAAATCTGAAAAACAATCTTGTAAGCCTCTTTTAGGTACCATTACTACAGTGTTGCCATATCGTGGGGAATTCCCATTTTCGTGGGAATTCAAGTCAAAAATTTGGTGAAAGGTGAAAAGAGTAATCCGGTGGCTTCTAGAGCAAAATATGGGGACAAATAAGAATCCTACTTACTTTAGTTTGAGTTATAAAAAATGTAATGAGCTCACAAAATACTCATTATTTAAACATGACAATGTCATTTTTATTGCATTTACTGGAAAGGTATTTGTCTGTTCTCGTTTTCTGTGTATTTACCATATTTGTTTTGTTCCTTTTTTTCAATTTTTAAATGTTAACCAATCTTTAGATCCTTGAGACTTTGAGTTGATCGTTATTTCTTTAATGATTGCGTGTTTTTTAAATCCAAACGAGAGTTAGAAAATCAGTTTTTGATAACTCTTACTAGTTATATTATTAGAAACATATTAATTATTAATTGCAGATAATGAGTAATGTTAAAAGAAATTTAGAATTTTTTTTTTTTTATAATCTACACGCGCTCAAGGGATTATGAATACCCTTTAAATGTTTCAACACAGCGCGGGCGTGAGGGTGAGGTTAAGGAAGAGAAAGAATGATGGGAAAGATGTGTGGCGCGATTTTCGGAGATTATAGGTGGTTGTTGTCTCAGGTTTTATCTCCAGGGATGGCGGCTAAACTAATGCGGAGAAATTTCCGTGTCTTATTTATCGATGTCCCTTATTATTCACATTAATTTTTTTATTCTTTGTCATATTTTATCGGTATACTAGTTTTTCTCAATCACATGTTGTTAGTTCTATGCCTAAACAGGTTTTAATGAGTAAACCAGCAACTCATTGTAAGACATTTTATTTTTAGAATTGGTTTTTTTAATGGAAAAATAAGAAGACATAGACTACGGCAGGGATCGAACCTGTGACCATTAGGTTGACAGGCGAACACACAGCTATCGCGCCACGGCCACCCCCAAGATATTTCTTTATCCTCGAAAATATTTCAAGACTCTGGATTGTATCTTCCTGATTTCAATAATTTGAAGGGCAATCTATTAAGTCGCATTGCCGGAGCCACAAACAATTTGATTATTTATTTTATCTGTACAAAATAAAAAGTTTAGAAAAAATTATTTTTACGTATATTTTTTTATTGTTATTATCGAGGGGAATTTGTGGGCAATGCCGCTGACAGAAAATGGGAAAAAGGGGAATTGGAACACCTCTAAAGAGGAATTTCCCTTGAAGCGTTTGGAAACACTGCAATACAATCCTTAGGGTAAAGTTCTTGTTACGAAACTTAAATTATTCTCATAACGTTTTTTTTTTAATAAGAGCTTGGCTCAATATAAAACAATTTAAATCTTATACTTAAAACAAATTAAACTCCTTTATTAAGATTCCGAGAACTTATAGTTAAATTCGTAAACAAACCTTATTGAATTTAAAGTATACAAAATTTTATCACAGTATTCTAATAGGACTTGCAGTTTTCCAATTGTCAAATATAATCACAAACTTCTTCGTTATATGCCAAAACAGAGACGTAGTCGAGATTGTTAAATGGATTTGAATTGTCTTTTTTAATTTTCCGAAAGTTTTTATGTTTTTTTTTTCAAATGTTTAAGGTTTTTTCAAATATTTGAAAATGCAAGTGTTTCACGACTATTCAAACATATTATTTGAATACAAAGGTTTGTTATCTTACGGTTCAAAAAATTATAAAATAATAAATAAAATAGCATAAGAATTCAACAAAAGTCTTCTCCTCCTTATCTTTATAGGGTGAGGGAGAATATAATATTAAGCGTGTTATCTGTGACTTGCATTCTTTGTTATGTTATCTTTATATTTATGACAGTGCGAAAAAGTCCGAACTGCTCATTGTTATCTATGAATGTAACATAGAATTTAGAATTATGTCTTAGAGATAAGAAATTTTTATAAATTGTAGTGTTAATAGAAAATACAATTCAGTAACTTACAACTACTGAACTCAAAAGTATTTACTTCGTAAATTTGTCGGTCCTTCGAGCGCTAGAGACTTTAAGTGCAATAATAAAGCGAACTTTTATACAACTGGAAAAAACAGTTAGACATTTGTTAGAAGGTATAAAAAAGTGTACCGTAGAACAATTTAAAAAAATCCTTGCCTGAAAATGGATGTCTAAGCCGTTGCCGAGGCTATAACAGCGGTTATTGTTAAATAAAACTTGAAAAAAAGGTATTGGTGCAAATCACGATCAAAACAGTGATTTAAGGCGTAACCGACGCTAAAATATCGGTGAAGTGAAGTGCAGTGTGAAAAAAATATATATTAAAAATGCCAAAGTCTAACGACGTTCGTTTTGGCAAACAAAAAAAGAGATTGACAATGAATTGGCTGCAGTTAAAATAAAACTGCTGGAGAAAGGCTACATAACAGCTGCAAAGGAGGAAACAAGTAAGCATGTGGATACGCTGGTTTATGAGTTGCAACAGAATCATACAAACCTTCTTGACCAATGAGCTTACAGTAGTAACGAATACGTAAATAAAAACTACTTTGATGCCATACACAAATTGGTGTTGGAAGTTAAGGAATTGCTGAGCAAAATAAATATAGATGGCGGATCGAAAAAATTGGTTCATCAACAAGTGGCTTAGAAAACGTTAAATAAAAATTCTGTTATAAAAAGATCCCTGCAAAATGTTTTTTTTAATGGAAAAATAAGAAGACATAGACTACGGCAGGGATCGAACCTGTGACCATTAGGTTGACAGGCGAACACACAGCTATCGCGCCACGGCCACCCCCAAGATATTTCTTTATCCTCGAAAATATTTCAAGACTCTGGATTGTATCTTCCTGATTTCAATAATTTGAAGGGCAATCTATTAAGTCGCATTGCCGGAGCCACAAACAATTTGATTATTTATTTTATCTGTACAAAATAAAAAGTTTAGAAAAAATTATTTTTACGTATATTTTTTTATTGTTATTATCGAGGGGAATTTGTGGGCAATGCCGCTGACAGAAAATGGGAAAAAGGGGAATTGGAACACCTCTAAAGAGGAATTTCCCTTGAAGCGTTTGGAAACACTGCAATACAATCCTTAGGGTAAAGTTCTTGTTACGAAACTTAAATTATTCTCATAACGTTTTTTTTTTAATAAGAGCTTGGCTCAATATAAAACAATTTAAATCTTATACTTAAAACAAATTAAACTCCTTTATTAAGATTCCGAGAACTTATAGTTAAATTCGTAAACAAACCTTATTGAATTTAAAGTATACAAAATTTTATCACAGTATTCTAATAGGACTTGCAGTTTTCCAATTGTCAAATATAATCACAAACTTCTTCGTTATATGCCAAAACAGAGACGTAGTCGAGATTGTTAAATGGATTTGAATTGTCTTTTTTAATTTTCCGAAAGTTTTTATGTTTTTTTTTTCAAATGTTTAAGGTTTTTTCAAATATTTGAAAATGCAAGTGTTTCACGACTATTCAAACATATTATTTGAATACAAAGGTTTGTTATCTTACGGTTCAAAAAATTATAAAATAATAAATAAAATAGCATAAGAATTCAACAAAAGTCTTCTCCTCCTTATCTTTATAGGGTGAGGGAGAATATAATATTAAGCGTGTTATCTGTGACTTGCATTCTTTGTTATGTTATCTTTATATTTATGACAGTGCGAAAAAGTCCGAACTGCTCATTGTTATCTATGAATGTAACATAGAATTTAGAAGTATGTCTTAGAGATAAGAAATTTTTATAAATTGTAGTGTTAATAGAAAATACAATTCAGTAACTTACAACTACTGAACTCAAAAGTATTTACTTCGTAAATTTGTCGGTCCTTCGAGCGCTAGAGACTTTAAGTGCAATAATTAAGCGAACTTTTATACAACTGGAAAAAACAGTTAGACATTTGTTAGAAGGTATAAAAAAGTGTACCGTAGAACAATTTAAAAAAATCCTTGCCTGAAAATGGATGTCTAAGCCGTTGCCGAGGCTATAACAGCGGTTATTGTTAAATAAAACTTGAAATAAAGGTATTGGTGCAAATCACGATCAAAACAGTGATTTAAGGCGTAACCGACGCTAAAATATCGGTGAAGTGAAGTGCAGTGTGAAAAAAATATATATTAAAAATGCCAAAGTCTAACGACGTTCGTTTTGGCAAACAAAAAAAGAGATTGACAATGAATTGGCTGCAGTTAAAATAAAACTGCTGGAGAAAGGCTACATAACAGCTGCAAAGGAGGAAACAAGTAAGCATGTGGATACGCTGGTTTATGAGTTGCAACAGAATCATACAAACCTTCTTGACCAATGAGCTTACAGTAGTAACGAATACGTAAATAAAAACTACTTTGATGCCATACACAAATTGGTGTTGGAAGTTAAGGAATTGCTGAGCAAAATAAATATAAATGGCGGATCGAAAAAATTGGTTCATCAACAAGTGGCTTAGAAAACGTTAAATAAAAATTCTGTTATAAAAAGATCCCTGCAAAATGTTCAAACATTTAAGCAAATGCTAAATCAATATAAACTGGAATGTAAACTTAATTCAAAATCAGAACTAAATTCTTCCAAATACCACATGGAATGGAAAATTCAAGCGACAATGGCAGCTTTCAATCAGATTTAAATGAAAAATTTACTGGAAGATGATGAAGTAGATTTCAATCGGAAGGAAATAACAACAGAGTACTACACTGTCGTTAAAACAAATTGCCAGGCAACTAGAATCACTTGAGTCCCAATCACATCACAGATCATCTGCTCAATTAGAGGACATCAAAATTCCAACATTTTATAGTGACATAGGAGGTCAGACATTGCATATATGTCTGAGGAAGGAGAAGGGCACTTCACGACGGGCGATAGTACTGCCTTCGTGAACCTCTCCTCATCAGAGGCGTCATCTGAGGAGGACGAGGAACAAAGAATGATCGCTCAAATTGAAACAATGGAGGCAGAAATCCAAAAGTTGAAAAGTAAAGTTAAGGCCAGCCAAGAAGCGCGCCGAGCGAAATAACTAAAAGAACTCGACGAGCAAGAACAACAACAGAAAAAAGAACAATTACAAAAACAACAGCCACAGCAGCAGCCAAAACAACAACGGCAAAAACAACAGCAACAGCAGCAGATACAAGCCCAGAAACAACCGCAAGAAAAACAGCAGCAGCAGATTCAAAAGCAGCAGAATCAACAGCAGCAGAAAAGTCAGTCTCAGCAGCAGCAGCCACAGCCGCCAATTACGAAAAAAGAAAAGGTGCCACCCATAAATACTTACAAAATGGAGTTACAGGATACCATAATTCTATGTAAGTTAAGTAACCATAAGTCAAAATTTTACTATTAAATGATTAAATAACGATAGGCATGCTATCCAGTGCTTCACACTGGAACAGCACAAGAAAATTAAAGAGTTGCTAAAAGAAACTACTACTGAATTCTTTAGTTTCACCCCTAAAACCGAAAAATTTCAAACGTTCCTTTTGAAGGGCATAGATTCCTGCACGGAACCACAGGTGTTCTTAAATGAACTCCGCCAAAAAGCGAATGACGATCTCGACTTTATCGGGGTCAAGCCGTTCGCTACAGTTAGAGCTAGGCGGGAGAAGCGGAGTCTTCCATTCTTCCTTGTTCAACTCTCACCCAGCAGCAAACTGGATAGTTTGAGGAGTATATCCGTCCTCAACTACCAGGTTGTAACTTGGGACAAATTTAAAAGGCACGGCGACATGCTTCAAAGCATGCGCTGCCAAAGGTTCGGCCACACCGCACCAAACTGCAAACTGCAGTCACGCTGCGTTAAGTGTGGAGAGAACCACAATCCAGATGAATGCAAGTTAGGAAGGGAACGGGTCGAAGATAGGACCCAGCTTAAATCTGTACTCTGCCGAGGCGGCGGACAGCCCGCTATTTATCGGGGATGCCCGACGTGTCAGCTTATAAAGAACAATAAAGCAGCAAAGCAAACAGTGGTAGAAAAGCGTCCAACAGTGCGCCCTCCTACAACAACGCCCGTCAAACCCCAAATTTCTTACGCCCAAATGAGGTCAGGAAGGGGAAGTACGGTACAGCCTACACCAAAGGTCGGCCAACAGGCCCCCGTGCCTAAGGCGCCGGCGGCACAGGCGGATATTATGGGCATTCTACTGGCCATCCAGAGCCAGTTGACTGGCCTCCAAAACCAGATCAGGGAGCTAAGCTTAACCAGAAACATAAATTGATTAACACCAATTACAATATCTTAAGAAGAGACCGACCCAACTCCAGTCAAGGAGGAGGCGTCGCAATCTTTATACGTAAAAGCATTAGTCATAAGGTAATATATAATAGTGATGTGCGCAAATTTCGGACGTTAGAGACATGCATCATATGCATTCATCTCCAACAGGGGAAGCGAATGTATGTGATCGCTGCCTATGCACCGGAAACACCTCAGCCCACACAGTTTATAACAGAGCTTGAAAAGCTTTTTGAATGCTTAAGATTGAGCTCGGACGAAAACTACTATATATTGGCTGGTGATTTGAATGCCAAACATATAGATTGGGGAAATCAAATACAAAATCCTCGTGGTAACCATCTGTATAATTGGATGGGTCGATACAACCTGGAGTATCGCATTGAACTTCTCGCTACAGACAGGCCATCGTTTCCAAGAAGCGGTGCCTATCTGGATCTATTGTTGAAAGACGCAAGACTGACAATTACTGATACTGTGGGCCATCGGCCTAAAAATTGTTTAAGAACGATCGAGTACGACAGTGACCACTGCGGACTCGCCGCCGTAATACAACTTCCGAACGAACTTATGGAGTTGGAGGAGTATGTACCTGTGCATACTTACAATTACAGTGAGTTGCGATGGCCACGCTTCTCGAACGTCTTATTGAGCGAATTACGTTCAAATGGTATATCCCCACCAAATGACAGGAACCAGACAAATATTGAAATTGACAGATACTTAGAATAAATGGACGAAATAATTCAACGAACAATGAACAGGACAATACCGAAATACAAAGAACGTAACGCAACTGACATGTACCGTAACGCGACAATTGATGCATTACACAGACAAAACAGTGGCTTACTGACAAGACTAAAACGCTTGTACAGACGGTTTACTGACACACGAGATCTGGAGATAAGGACACTGAAGTCGTCCATCAAAAACATCAACCAATTGATGAAAGAAAATTATAGGTTGTCCATTAATTTGTTTTGGGACAGTAAAATTCGGGCCGTGAACGCTTCCGACCCGAGTATTTTCCCACAAATTAATAAGATATTCAGAATAAAAGAACGACCTTCCGTGTCTTAAGCTCCAGAGGACGACACAAAACAGAGACGTACTTCTGACAGCAGGCATAGACCCAGATGACGCCGTCTTGGACGATGACCTCTTCATAATCGAAGATACGCAGGAGAAGGTGGTGGCTGTGGGGGCTGCATTCCAGCAAGTGTACAAGGTGAATGCTAGCAGGTCTCTATCTAAAGCTCGCCAAACTTGGGATAAGTAAACCGCTATTGTACATGTTTTATGACATGCTAAATGGTGGAAAGTTTTTTGTCAAGAGTGGCAATGTAACTTCTACCACAGTTTATAATATTAACAATGGTCTACAGCAGGGAGCGGTTAACTCGCCGATTCTCTTCAGCATTTACACCAGCGATCTGATAGGTAGTCTAATTCAGGCAATTGCGTACGTCGACGATCTAATTGCATACAGAACTTCGACAAGATTCAGCGATATTGTGATCACTGGAAGTTGAAAATCAATTTCCAGAAATCAGAAACAATTCTGTTTAGGACTTCGTTGTCTAGCGCCTCAAGGGATACGAGAAATAACTGGCGCAAGCTGGTGATCGTAGGACCACATGCACATCCACTGGCGAGTAAAAGTGTAGTAAAGTACCTTGGCATCTGGTTGGATCAGTACTTGTATTTCGACAGACATAGAGGTGCTGCTCTGGGCCAGGGCTACGGGAGCCTTTGCCCTGACAAAACGATTCTTTTATAGCAGTCGTCTTGACAGCAGGGTGAAGGTGATTTTCTACATGGCCCTCATCAGGCCGATGATTGCCTATGGATGCCCGGTGTGATTCAACGTTGCCCCATCTCAAATGGAAAAGATTAGGGTGTTTGAGAGGCAGTGTCTTCGATGTTGCCTTGGATTACACAGAACACCAGAGTCGGAGTACAAACGATATTATTCCAACCAGGCTCTATACAACGGAGCCAACATAAACAGAATAGATATTTTTTTGTTTAAGCTGATTCGGGGGCACGTTGCAAGAGCGATGTCCTCAACTAACAACTTAATTTTTGGGGCGTATTACCCCAATAACGAATATTTCGAGAGTGCGCGGTTAAGTGGCTACATTCCTCCCGAGGCATTCCTCTATTTAGACAGTCAAGGGCTGATACAGGATGGAGGGGCGATTCCGCTCATCTACCACGTCAGCCGGAAAACTGTGGATAGGCGACTGCTGTATGGTCGAGACGTCATCGCTCAAGGTGGAGAAGAGCGCCTTCGGTTCAGTAGGACTGTGTCCGATCGGGACCGGAAGGATAGGGTGAAACAGGAGAGCCAGTTCTGGTGGCTCTCTGAACAGCATCATTATATTTAAAGTCGATGAGGATAGTATATCTTGGCCGACTTACATAGATTTAGGTAATTAGGTATAGGGAACAGTCGGGGTGGCACCAAAAAAAATTTTTTAAATATGTATGTATGCGGGGGCATACGTGCATGTATCTGCGTGTTTGTACATGTATGTGCGTACGTATATGTATGTGCGTATGTACATCTATGGGTGGGTTGCATGTTGGTGTGTGTCTGCATGCATATAAAAAATAAACAAAACAAAAAAAATTAAAAAACGAAAAAAATGCTGCTGTGGCTGTTCTAGTTTTTAAGTAGTTTTAAGTATTATTACGGATTTGAAGTAGTTTAAGTTATTTTTAGTTAGTATAAGTTAGTTTTATTTAGTTTGAATTATTTTTAATTTTTATTTAGGTTTAGTTTATAAGTAAAAAAAAACAAAAAAAAAATAAATGATAAGATACCAATTTTTTTTGTAAAAGTTTCCTTGAAATATAAAATAAATAAAAAAAAATAAATTAGATTTAATTAAAATAGTTTATAGGTCGAAAGACATTAGTGCTAAGAGTTATTGTTTAATTTAGAGCGCCCGTAAAGGGAGAGTAAATTAGTTGTAAGTTATTGATAATTAGGCTAGTTTTAAACATTTTTGTCTAGATCTTAAAGCTATAAGTTAATATGAAATAAAAATTAATTTAAAAAAAAAAAAAAAAAAAAAGCATTCCCATAGATCAGCGAAATCAAGCATCGTTGCGCGTGGTTAGTACTTCGATGGAGG
The DNA here is from genome assembly GCA_910595825.1 of Philhelius pedissequus. NCBI lineage: Eukaryota > Metazoa > Arthropoda > Insecta > Diptera > Syrphidae > Philhelius > Philhelius pedissequus. Next base: position 199,440,999 of record OU343160.1, on the reverse strand, counting down.
ACCGTTCTTCTGTTGTGTGTTCTTTCTTTCTCTGTATCTCTCTGTTGTATTAATGTATGTGATGTTTAAAGCCAATTGTCTCGTTGCCAGTGCTTCAGTGTCTCTACTTCGTAGATTTATCTACTGAGTAGTATAATATGTAATGTAATTTAATATAAGAATTAAAAAATTCAATAATAGATTATATTATGTATCTTATATTAAATTTAATTTGAAAAGTGCAAAAATAGATTAATTAACTTGAGAAGTGCAAAAATAGTTTCCTCCTAAAAGCTACAGGTGCGATAGTGCTTTGCAATTCGTTAGGAAGTAAATTCCACAGACGAATTGATGCTACGAAGAATGAGCGTTCCGCAGTGCCATGTCAAAAACGAGGTAAGATTAACCTTAGGCTTCTCTGCGAGTGAGCAAAGTGGAGAAATTCACTAAGATACCCAGGACCTCTACCATGGATAATGCCATGGAGTCTAAGGAGACGCCTGAATTTCAGGTAGTCATCAAGGTTAATACCAAATATATTGTGAGGTAAATGTGGAACACTAGTATATCTCGCTATAGAGTAAACAAATCGAACACAATCATTTAAGTCAACATTCAGTTTTCTTCTACACACACAATCAAGAACAGGATAAACACTAAAGTTATAAGTAAAATCGGGCATTAATAATGATTTATTGAGATGTTTTTTCAAACTGGGTGACAGGAGATCCGAGGAAGATCTCAAGATTCATAGACCATAGTACATTTTCCTTATCGTATTAGAGATAGCTTTTCAACAACTGATATTACTACTTATTTTGTAACCCAAATAAGTGACGTCTTTAACATATGTGATTATTTTGTTATCAAGAATGACAGAGGGAAAATCAACAGGGTTAATCTCATATCTAGTACATATCATAGTAACACACTTGGTAGGATTCAGGGTCATACGATATTATTAGACCACATAAAAATTCGGTTAAGATCATAATTTAACCTAGCAATGCAGTCTTCATTCATACCAATGGGACGAGAAATGTAAAGTAGTACATCATCAGCATACAAATGTACCTGACTGTTGTAAATGCAATCCGGAAAATCATTTATAAATAAAGAAAACAGCAATGGAGATAGTAAACGGTGTCCATTAAGGTAGAGACTGCATCTGATCGTACATTACTTTTTCAAATAACTTTCCTAGAAAAGATAAAATGCTAATAGGCATGAATGCAGAGGGAGTTAACTTTTTTTGGTACAGGTATTGTGTTTGAATTTTTCCACTCCTTTGGAAACTAACAAAAGTTAAATATATGGAGCACGTAGTTCATTATAAGAGGAAAAATAACCCTTATAAATTTTGATGAAATATCATCAGGACCAATCGCATTACATTTAATATATTTGATTGAATTAAAGATCTCAGAAACACCGATACAATCAAAACGAAAATAATTTTCACTATCTGGCATATCAAAAATACTTTGGGGAGTTTCTGTGCTAGAATAGAAGGGAATAAGAGCATTAACCATCACATCAGGGCGAAAGGGACATTTACCTTTGCTTTTGCCATCTGTTACTCCATTTTTTTTTTCAAATTGTTCGAAAGCTCTCTGGAGCTAAGTGATGGATCAAGTTTTTATAGCAGATATGAACGTTTGGCATTACCAATAGTAGAATTGACCTTCATTCGAGTATAAATATACTGGTTTTTGTTAAACTCCGTTGGATTAATCTTAAATCTACCGAAAAAGCGTTCCCTTTCGCGTATAAGAAATTTAATATTGCAAGTAAACTTTAGTAACTAATAGGACATATGAATCCAACAAACTTAGAACCAGGTTATTAAACAAAAGTACTTTCTGATCAATATCCGGTGTGAAGAAGATCTCATTCCATACCGAGCTATTAAAGTTAGACACCACCTTATCATATCTAAAGTTTCCATGAGACCTATAACTGAACGTTCTCATAGGATTAGTTCTATCTAAATCGAATTGGAAAGAGCAGAAAATGAAATCATGAATAAACTCAGAATTTGGTCTAATTTGGTCATGACCTAAAATTCTTAGCCAAGAACTCGTTAAAAACATATCCAGAAGAGACGGATTCACGATGGACTTGAAACAAGTTGGCCATATACCGTTTACCACTGAAAATCACATTTTGTCACAGAAATGATTTAAAAGTCGTGAAGAGCTGTTATTGATTAAGAAATTCACGTTGAAATTACCTCGAATCAATATATTATTGTACTTCGGACTAAGTCAGAGCAAAGTTTCCTCAAGCTCCGATAAGTTTTCCTCTTTGAACATGTTAGGCGGGCAATAAATGGTGACGAGTAATTATTTTTCAACTGCATCCTTTAATTCAACACAGATAAAGTCAAAACTTCTTTCAACTAACTTAAAAACTGCATTACCAAGCAAATTTTCACGTATATATATACAAGCACCACCCCCAAGCTTATCTTTCCTATCACTCCTGAAAATATTAAAACCAGTTAACGAAACAAGTGCATCCGAAATACAAGGATTCAACCACGATTCCGAAATCATAACAACATCCAACATGGCGTTTACAGAGCATCTGATATAAAACAGTACATTTTTTGTCCTGATACTTTCAGCATTAAGACAACAAATCTTAGACCAAGATTATAAACAGCACACAGCACATTTAGAACACATCTTACATTATCATCCATGCCCATTGGGATAATGTAGTAAGTAAGCAACTACCCCTATCAACAACAAATAAGAGGAAAACATTTGCACCACCAGAAAGATATGTAGATTACATAAAATCAAAATAAATTTAATTAAAATAATAATAATAATAATTAGGAAAAAAATTAAGTTAAAATTATTTAGGTATGAAAAATTACTATCAACATATGAAAAACATTTTTGAAAATCAAGAAAATATTGCAATATTGCATAGTTGAGTCTATCATAGAAGTTTGTTGTCGTATGGCCTGACAACAAACTTCTATGATAGACTCAACTTCTTACATTATCAAAAGGACAAGTGATGAAGTGATTTTAAACTTTCTTAAAATGATTGAACAGCTCAACAAATTCTATTATTAAAATATAAAATATCAAGACTCTGAACGCATGGCTTCATTGTTTCACACAATGACAACACAAGTCAATTTGATGATAGAGGATTGCAAAAATATATAAGAATTAATAATGAACTTTTTGATTGATATTAATCATGGCCGAATTAATCCAAAATTACTACATCCTTCACAACTTAAACGAGAGATAGCTTTAGTAAAGATAAACTCCCTTCAAAACCAACAATACCTGGAAAACAACAATAAACACGGAAACGAATTGAAGACAGTCTACAATTCCATAAAATCTAAAGGATTGGTGGTAGGATCATGTATAGCGATTAAGGCAGAATTACCACTTCTATATAGCGATGCAGCAACTATTTACAAATTAATCCCGTTACCGCTCAAAAGAAGTGACAAGCTTATTATAGCAAAAATTGAGGCTGAATATAGGAGGCTTTACATGGATCTGCATATGCAGATATGAAGAAAAGTAGAGCAGGACCATAATATAAAACAAACATAAAAGTAAGACAGGGAACACACTAATAACTTACTCGAACTCTGCTATAACTTTCTTGCCACACCTCACAATCACATGTTCTTAGCGTTCAGTAATGTAGTTTAGAGAAGAAAATGTTCGCTATTTTCGTTGTTTTTAAACAAACTGAGGTGAAATGGTAAAAAAAACTTGAAAATTCGTTACCTGAACGGATTAAATTATGGTGCAGGTGAAAATGCTATAATGCAGATGAACATGTTCATCTTCACTATAATCTGCAATCTTCGCATTCATACTTCCTATAATCTTCATACATGAGAATGCTTTCCATTTTGGTCTTTGCTCTTTTTTCCTCTTTTTTTGCAGATGTCGATGCAGATGAAGATGAAGATACATGTAAAGCCTCCATATACCATATTTAGTTTTGGATTAAATGCATGTTTCTAAATGATAGAATCGGAAGTGAACATGTGCACAAGAAGTCTAGAAGGCCATTTTCAATGTGTGGGGAATTGGCCCTGGAATCCCGCTTAGCGTTACCATTCGTCCCCCTTTTGGATGGACTGTCTCTATTTTTTACCTTAAAATGTCTATTGTCCACCAACACCAAAAATTACGAAGGATAACAACAAATGTACCTCCTTTTTGCGCATATGTAATAGTTTTTACACCTTAAAGCAATATTTGTATACTACCTACTCTTTCATATATAAAAAACAAATTCTTAGCAAATTTCAAAATTAAAGCTATGAATATTTCCATCATAGTAAATACAATTTTCACAACTGTATACATCCATTTACTTCACTCATGAAACGCTCCAAGCTTCACTTCAGTTATTCTGTACCTGTCACCATCACTAGATGTTCGATAATAATTGGTAGATAATATTATTTTTCAGCTTTTTGAATAGATAAGGGCAATCAAGTTCAAGTTCTACCTTATCCGAGAATGAAAAGAAAACAATTGCAGCAGAATTAACTTTCTCCTACTATTCAATAATTCATGTAATCATAGTTATAACTCTACCACTTGTATAAGCTCTCTGTTTCCGACCATATTCACGGATTCCGAAATTTGGGGTAAATAACCCCAATATAACGTTCTAAATTAGTTTATCCGATAGTTTATTTTATTAGGCCAGTTTACTGTCGCACGAACTGCCAAAAAATTAGTAAAATTCTTGCAAAAGAAACTTAAAACTCAATCGCCGAATTGTTGTCACTAGATCATCCATTTGTAATCGCCACGGACTCATCCAACAAAGACATAATTAATGATTCGTCTCATTATTCAATATTATACTAAATAAAAGGGAACAGGAATGAAATTATTTAGATTTTAGGATTTGCTAGGTGAATTTTCAAAGACATATAAAAATGTTGTTACTTCACTTTTTTTTTTGTTTTTTTTTTATATAATCTACACGCGCTCAAGGGATTATGAATACCCTTTAAATGTTTCAACACAGCGCGGACGTGAGGGTGAGGTTAAGGAAGAGAAAGAATGATAGGAAAGATGTGTGGCGCGATATTCGGAGACTGTAGGTGGTTGTTGTCTCAGATTTTATCTCCAGGGATGGCGTCTGAATTAATGCGGAGAAATTTCCGTGTTTTATTTATTGATGTCCCTTATAATTCACATTAATTTTCTAATTCTTTGTCATATTTTATTGGTATACTAGTTTTATTCAATCACATGTTGTTAGTTTTATGCCTAAACAGCATTTAATGAGTAAACCAGCAACAAGTAAAATTAAATAACACAAAACGTGTTTTATTATTAAAAGAACAAATTAATGATTTGAAATCGGAAAATATTGATCTGAAAAAAATTAATTATCATCACGTTAGTGGGCAATTTTCACTAATTTTTCTTTTTATTCTTAAAATAATTTTAATATTCATAGACTTAAGATCACATAATAATAATATATAATAATAAAAAATGGATTTCAATGTAGCATCTGTTTAAATTTATAAGATAATTAAAATAGTAATTAATGTGGCCGCAGAATGTTCAAACATATTATTTGAACACAAGGTTTTTTATCTTACAGTTCAAAAAAACTATAAAATAATAAAAAAAAACACAAGAATGCCACAAAGGATAAGGCATCGACACTCTGCTGCATGAGCATAATCTTCTCCTCCTTATCATTATAGGGATGAGGGACAATAGGATCTTAAGCGTGTTATCTGTGGCTTGCATTTTTGTGCTTAATATCTCTACTAATGTAACATAGAAATTAGAATTAGGTTTTAGATATAAGAAATTTGTATAAATTGTAGTGTTAAAAAATAATAAAATTTAGTAACTTATAACTACTCAACTCGAATGTACTTATTTCGTATAATGATAAAAAATTAACAAATAGCAAATAGCAAAGAACTCAGAATTTGTTTTCAAGGATTGTAGATTTTAGTAAAAGATCGGCCCTCGGCTTCGGCTTAAACGTGTCATCAAAAAAGAAACATTTTTATAATTTTGTAAATAAAATTTATTAAAAATGTATGATGGGTACCTCACCTTGAATATTTTTTTAAGAAATGTAGGAAATCTCGACGAATATTTCACACTTTTAATGGCAAACAACTGTAATAAATTGGCATTTTTCTAGCGTCATGCTATGATAAGAACAAATTAATGTTTTACTTTTGTAACTGAGACACACTTCCCTTACAACGTTTGTGATTAATAGTTTACTATATATGTAAATTTTTATATTGCTCGCTTTTTTTAAATAATCCCATAATATAATGAATATTCCTATAAGAAGACTTAATAAGTAGGTACGTGAAACTCTTATGATGGCCTTATTGTGGGTATTAAAGGATTCTCTCCACAGCAGCCATATTTAACTACGCAGAAAATATTTTCAGAATATTTTAAGGGTTACAAGAACATACAAAATGTGGATATGTTGAAATCAATTCTAAAAATTATTTATTTTAAAAACTCTTTTTTCAAAATTTATAATGTAATGTAATAATAGCATTAATTGTATAAGCTTGTCTCTGGTCTCGGTACAAAATATTTGACAATCGAAATGGGTATTACTTTAACTTTTCGACGTTTCTCTATTGAAACCTTATCTGCGATGAAAAATGTTACTTGCGTAATGCCAAATTCCAACAATTACATTTTGTGATTTGTATAAATGCAGCATAAGGCTCTTAGTGTGTCATATGAGTTGCGCTCAGATTTAATTTGACCCACAAGAAAGTTTTTTGCATTTAGGATTGCATATCATCCACTATAATTTCAAAAATTAATTGATTCCCAAAAGTATCCACGGTAACCCTCTTAATGATAAAGGGTATAAATTAAATTATTTAAATAGGCATTATTTTGAATGCGCTTTGTTTTTTTTCGAGGTAAGATCCATAGAGAAAATTTACTACATAGAGCCGGGTAATTTATGACACATTCGCGTTGTACGGCTAAAGAAGGAATCCCTGTACTTAACAGTACGTCTGAAGTTGGGTTCAAGTGTAAACTGATGAGCATTCCTAGAAGCGCGAGTATTACGGTTGAATAGTTTAATGGGAGAAAGGCAACTGGCTACTTCGCTAGAACACTGTTAATAAAAATAGCGATAAAATAACGAAATACATACATGAAATATTTAAACGATGTTCGAGAGATGTATATGTTTTGACTATAGTTCTTTCACCAATAATTCTTAAAGCTCTATTCTGAATTCTCCTCCTGCTCAGATATGAGAGTAAACTTTGGATGAATGGAGGAATGAAGGTCTTATAGATTACAACCATATCAGACGGAGAAACAAATTTCTTGCATCTTTGAAAAAAGCCAGAATACTTCAGAGCATTTTTGGCGACATCGAATATGTGGTCATTCCACACAAGGTGGTTTTTAATGCACATGCCAAGGACTGAAAGCTGATCAGTTTCTTCAATGCAAGTGCCACTCATAGATAGTGCCATGAAGGGTGGGTTCTGCTTTAACGACAATGCTATAAAGATCAGAATTTAGTGATCCTATCATACGTTGCCGTGGCAGCTCCACATCCGAAGAAGTGCACTGCAAGCAAATTGGACGTTTCACGAGAGCTGACAAAAGGCGTGTCATTAAGGACGAGCGTTGGAACCGAAGAAAAGATGAATTTTGAATGTTTCTTACAAATGACCAAAAATTCTTATTACCTTTGGGACATTGAAGTGTGTTTTCCCTTAATTTTTTGTCATGCAAAAATTTGGTTCTACGAATGTGAACGTTGGAAGTCATTCTAGATTGTTGAAACCTTTATCGGTTTTCTTCAGTGGGGTTGGCTTTATAATTTTGGAAACTTAATTCTCTAACCCTAATAACGCCTTTAGAGTTTGAATCAAACCATGCATTTTCTTTCGGTTTGATAGATTTCAACCTATTCGGGAAAAAAAATTCTCATTTGGTAAAGGATTAAATTTGTTATCATATCTGCGCTGGAGTCTATGTCTCTACCGAGGAAGCATAGTGACCAGTTAAAGTTCCTGAAGAAATTATTGAGACTGTCAAAGTTGGCTGTCTCAAATTGCCAAAAGGCTGTCTTAGGTGACGTTTCTTTAACTGAGAGGTGTTGGCATGAGAAATTTTCTGATATGACATAATGCCCTGATGTGCCTGGGGGCGATAATACACATACAGTGTATTTATTAGGGTCAGAGGTTAGAAACAAGTCTAGAGTTTTGGCGGTTTGACCTGCAACGTCAGGGATTCGTGTCGGCTCGTTGTTAGCAAGCTAAGTCAAGATGTGTGACTCCAAAAGCGGAGCCAGCAATAATTCTGTGCGTTGAAATCGCCCTTAACGACGGTTTCAGTGTGAGGGTAATGGGAAACAATTCTTTGAATGGAGTCGGACAGAGCATCAAGTTCGTTAAAAGTTGAATCTCTGTCCAAATTTGTGCTCCAAAAAATAAAACAAGTGTGTATGATGTGCTTATTTACTGTGAATTTTAAACACATGATGTTAAAATTTGTGTTTGAGCACAAACCATATTGTGGTCGAAGTTGGTACGTAATTTCATTTCTTATGTATACGGCGAGACCATGGTGGGAAAAGGGGCGAAATTCCGAAGAATTAGAATTTTCACCTATTTTCACTGTGTGCCTGTTTTAAGAAAACTAAAATGCATTTATTTTCACATTCAAATTTGCTAAGTTTTATTTGTTGATTTATTAAGTATTCTTTATTCATTTTAATAAAAAAAATATAATACATTGTGTGTGTATTGGCTTCGTAATAGGAAAATTATTCGTGTATAACACTCAAGCAAGAGACTCAAGCATCTCAAAAAGCAGCTAAACGTGCTGGCCGTGGTCAACATGGACAAAACAAAGCTGCTGGAAATGCAAGAAAATGTACTTTTTTTATATCTATTAATTTCCATGAAATATGTAAGTCTGTATAAACATATTTTTTCAGGGATGACATTAGAAGAAGGCAAACAGATTCTTAAAGGACCTGAAACCAGAAGAATTAAAAAAAAAGATCGAACATCTATTTCAAATGAGTGATAAAGGCAGAAGCGGCTCATGTCATTTGCAATAGAAAATCTTTCGAGCAAATGAACACATAAAGAAAGGATTGTTTTTTTCTTGGATTTGGCAATAATTCAAGTGATCATGATTATACAAAGACAATTACAAATTCATTTCTACCTAAGACGGGTTCCTACGGTAAACTTATATTTGATGAAAAATATGCTGTAGTACCCTGTTCGACCTTTTTAAGTAAGCTAATATTCTAAAGATATATTTGGACCTACATGATCAATTGTTTTTTACTATTTTTTACTATTTACCTATGAAAAATTCTTCAATAGATATCTCTTATTTGGAAGAAATATGTCTGTTTGTTGACAATGAATCATGGACGGTTGTGGATTCATTTAGTAATATCCTTCAACTACATGCATGTTATTTTTATATATTCATTTTTAAATAAAAAAAACACCTATTCAAGGAATTTCACTTGGTTCGTAACACCCTGTGACGGCACAAATGTAAGCACATTTCAATCCTACCCACAGATCCGAACAACTGCGCTAATAGTAACAATAACTGTGATGCGTTTGTTGATACTTTCTTCGATTTTCAGAAAAAAACCTACACCATTCGATGGTGGATACAGCTATGCGTGATGAAGACATTTTTACGGGTATCGTTGATGAAACATCGCGCTACTTTTCTGAAAAGCGACGATAATAAAAGTACACAAAAGCAGCCTACAATGGCAATGCCCAATTTTAAAACCAAGGATTTTGTAACACGCTTCATCCGATTGCTGGAATACACCCTACACTGCTAGTTATCAGGTCACCTAGTCCGAAATATATGAATTTGAATACCATCTATAATGGAGAAGTTATCGCAGCACCATCTACGACTGCCTTGGACTATCTGGAATAATTAAATCCCGCTGCCCTATCAGGAAATGTAGGCCAATCAAGTAACTCGATTTTCATGAAACATGCAAAGTAGTCACTAAGAAACGCATATAACCCAAAGACAACAACTCTACCACCGCCACTTCAATTCCCAAACTTCAATCAAGTGAAGAAGCAGTTCATCCTGATATAATACCCGAAGACTTAGACCATTTTAACTTTCCCGAAGCTGTCATATTCGACGAATCGGGTTCGGATGACGATATGATTATGTTTCAAGATGATTTTAATGCCAGTGCAAACCAGAGTGGTAATACTACCTATAAAATGTATGGAATGGATTGAACCTCAGCCGAAGGCCAAAATGGTAAAAAACGACGTTAAAACTAGTATCTCCAGTAGTTGAGAAGAAGCGACGTTTTGCACCTAACGCAAGGGATCGCCGATGGATGCAAAACCTTAATCAAGCATTCCACAGACTCCGCCAAATGAGCGTCAGCTATCAAAACTTGAAAACCTTCAAATCTCAGATGTATGAGGTTTGCTATGATAATTCGAATAGATACTTTCTAATCTAATATTTGAAATAAGGCAAAGAGTAGATGGTTGGATTTAATAGCAAAAATGGATGCAGTGCGAGTAGAAGATGTAGGATTAGAATGTCCGCTACGGACTCTATAGCATGTTCGTGAAGCGCGGCTCATCTCGCCGTATTTAGCAGCTAACCTTCTCCTTTTTCAAAAAAAAAAGAAATAACATGTCGTTATAAAACAAAAAAAAATTCAACCCCTTACACAATTTACACCTTGGGAACGCTGCAATTGTTAAAACAACACGTTCTAATCCCACCCTGCCTCGAATTCATTCGGCCATGGTTCAGAATTCCCATTTCCGTAAGGATTACTTAGCGTTGTTGATGTGGACCCATACTTTACCTACGGGGTTTTAGCCCACCGTACCTCACCCCCATAAAAATTACCTCAAAATTTCATTAAGCCTTTTAAAAGCTCAGTAAAATTCCATTTGACAGCATCATTATTAACGTTTACAAATTTTATTTAATAATAAGAATTGTATCCACCTAACTACATACTCAACCTTTATTCCTAATTCATTCAGTAAATCTTACAACTAAATCGAAAATAACACCAAACAAAGGAATTTAGACTCAAAAATGAAATGATCGAATGGATCGCACGTACTTGCTCCTATGTTCGATCACATTATATGCAAAAGATTTTTAATAGAAACGGCTAAATGTATTTTAAAATAAATTGGTATGTATTTGGACTTTGGAGAATTTTTAATTTTTTTTTTCTCGTCGGCTTTATTGGTCGTAATGGTGATTAAATGAAAGCAATTTTCGTTTTATTTTCCCAACTTTTCGACGGTGGTTGCCGTCTTCTTCAGGGCTGTCTTTATTTACAAAATTAAAAAGAGAATTAATGTTGTACATATTGACACAACTAAACGAATAAAATATGACTTACATAACTTTAAATTTTATTTTAATATACATAACAATAATTTGCTTGAAACATATAAAAAAAAAACAGATTGAAAACAGATTTTGAACACTTCTCGTTTGAAGATTAGTCTACGTTTAATGTTATTTATTGTCAGAAACTAATTAACAGTAAAACGCAGATATATTTTGTGTGTCTTGTTTGCGGTTCATATTATATTTGTTGTTAATTATATGCAGTGTCTCTAGTGTGTAACGTTTAGATGTATGTTTTTCTGTTGCAAGCCAGTGCCGTCTTCTCAGATCTTTTTCGGCGAATATCTAACTTGTGGTTCGCCATTCTTTGCCGAAGGAGTTGTTTTGGCAGTGCCGATGTAGCAAAGATTGCAGGATTCATTCGTTTTCCCTGGCAATTTATTTTATAAACTACGTCCGAAAGGCTATTTTTGTCGGGTTTCGTCTTCCGGTTGGTGAATAGGGATGCAACAGTCTGGTTCGACCTATGTATATGCCAAGCTGGCTCCCAGGTTGTTTTTCGTGACGATTTCATTGAAATTTTCGGAAAGTTTGGGCACATAAACGACACTCTTGTAAACACATCTCCTCTCTTCCAACTTATTTTCTGAACGAACTTGGTGTTTTTGACGAAGTATCAAGTTCCTTATAACTTCTGTCGGAAAGCTGTTGTCTAAGAGTATTTGCGTAACTTTTTCTTCGTTAGCGGAATGGAATTTTCCGATCACTCGACGCAAAAACTTTGTTTATTAAGTTCGACGCAGTGTTTATACGAATGTGCTTGGCTTGATTAGATCGGAAATTGACAAGCCGCCAAGATGCCCTATCTTTCTGGTACCAGTCGAAAGAAAGTCGATCATTTTCGCGCTAGACCTTAACGCCCAAGAACGCTATCGATCTGTTTTATTCCTTCTCTACGGTGAATTGTATTTTTTCATTAAACTGGTTTAAGCATCGTAAGACATTTTCAATTTCTTCTCTATCCACAGTCGCAAAGATATCATCAACGTGTTTTGCTATAAACTTAGGTTTGTAGCTTAGTTTAAAACATTCCTCGAGTAAGAAATCTTAAACCAAGTCCGCAATCGTCGTCGGTGAAATAGGATTTCCCATTGGGATTCCGTGTACTTGTTTGTACAAATTGTCCTTAAATTGCAGGTAGTTGTTATCTTTGAGGCAAAAATTTTATAATTCGATAAATTTGTTTTGGCTCAGCTTATTATTTCAGCTATAATTTCCCATTTCTTTTTAATAATGTTGATTGCAAGATGAACAGGAACATTAGTAAAAAGAGAAACAGCGTCAACAGAAACCAAAATATCGTTTGTGTCAAGTACAAAATCTTTTGTTTTGGATTTAAACTCCAACAAATTTTTTACAGAGTGAGGAGATTTTTTTGTGACACACTGTAATATTTTACCCATGTACTTTGAAATTTCGTAACAAGGAACTTTCATCGATGACGTTATCGGCCGGAGAGGTATATTTGGTTTGTGAATCTTTGGTAAACCATATATTGCACGTATTTGTGCTGTGTAGGTAGTCATAATTGCTTTTTCCCTATCATAGATCATCTTATTGTTGTACAACCATTTCACAAATTCATTGTTTTGTAGGCCGTGAGGGGGCTTGCTCTTGCGACCTTGTATGTAGACCAGTCAGACAGTAGTTCCGTCATCTTGTCTTTATATTCCGTCATATTCATCGCAACAGTCACATTGCCTTTATCAGCTGCTACAATTATGATGTTTTTTTGTTTTTTAAGAAAATTTACCGCATTTTTGTGTACCTTCGTGATGTATTTGTCGAATGCGTCGTTGTGGTGGTAACGTTGAAAAGAGTGAAACATATTGCTATACTTAGCTCTAGTTTCTTCTTGTCCTATTTCATCTTTTTCTGTTCTTATGATTTCTTCGCCATCTGCAATGAGTTAGAAAAGAGGGAACGTATTTTTGCCAATTGGCAAAGAAAATTTCTTTCCCAAGGACAGAAGCCATTTGATTTCGACGGGAAACTCTACGTCACTTTTGTTTACAAACCAAATGTCATGCATTTTAATGTTTAATTTTTCCCACAGATCAGCTTTGAGTTGATTAATTTTTTGTGTGTGGATTTTTTCTTTTTTCATGCAAATGGTTAGGAAATTTTGTTGCTGTTGACTTATAAATTGTTTGTGTTCTTGTGATGTTATATTTTTTGTATTCGTATGTTAAGCATTCTAAGTGTGTTGTTGGATTGTTTTATTTTGTGAAAGGTTTCGCTTATTTCCAGGTTACGAACTCTGAGATAGAATTTATGTTCTATTTTGTCGTATGAGCTTCGTGATTCCTTGCTAGAGAAAAGCGCTTTAGTGTTAACTGTAGATCTTTTTAAATGTTTGGGAATAAATCCGTATTGTCTACAGATTATCAAAAATTTAAGAGTTTGTTTTTGGTTTGCTGACTTACGTTTAAAGTTGCTGTATTCTTTGAGATGCATACATACGTGCTCACCGTACTTGTAAAGCATATGTTGATAATAATTTCTCATCTTTTGTAAATAAAGAAATGTCGGCTAGCCGTCCGAATTAAATAATATTTTAGAAGTTTCTGACCAAGTTGGTTTTTATTTGGAGTTTGGAGAATTTTTAATTTTTTTTTCTCGTCGGCTTTATTAGTCGTAATGGTGATTAAATGAAAGCAATTTTCAATTTATTTTCCCAACGTTTCGACGGTAGTTGCCGTCTTCTTCATTGGTGTCTTTATTTACAAAATTAAAAAGAGAAATAATGTTGTACATAATAATAATGTTGAACAAAATATGACTTACATGACTTTAAATTTTAAGATTTTTAATATACATAACAATAATTTGCTTGAAACATATAAAAAAAAAAACAGATTTTGAACACTTCTCGTTTGAAGATTAGTCTACGTTTAATGATATTTATTGTCAGAAACTAATGAACAGTAAACCGCAGATATATTCTTGTTTGCGGTTCATATTATTTTTGTTGTTAATTATATGCAGTGTCTCTAGTGTGTAACGTATAGATGTATGTTTTTCTGTTGCAAGGATCTCCACTCCCTCGAAGAGTAGTGTGTGACCGGTATCAACGATGTGAGAAGCCAGTGCCGTCTTCTCAGAACTTTTTAGGCGAATATCTGACTTGTGGTTCCCCATTCTTTGCCGAAGGAGTTGTTTGGTGGTGCCGATGTAGCAAAGATTGCAAGATTCATCCGTTTCCTCTAGCAATTTATTTTATAAACTACGCCTGAAAGGCGATTTTTGTTGGGTTTCGTCTTCAGGTTGGTGAATAGGGATGCAACAGTCTGGTTCGGCCTATATGCCAATTTGACTTCCGGGTTGTTTTTCCTGACAATTTCTTTGATATTTTCGGAAAGTTTGGGCACATAACGACACTCTTATAAACGCATCTCCTCTCTTCCAACTTATTTTCTGAACGAATTTGGTGTTTTTGAAGTAGTATCAAGTTCCTTATAACTTCTGTCGGAAAGCTGTTGTCTAAGAATATTTGCGTAACTTTTTCTTCGTTAGCGGAATTGAAATTCGGTCACTCAACGCAAAAACTTTGTTTATTTAGTTCGACGCAGTGTTTATGCGATAAACTTCGAGGGACTGGAGATCCTTGCGAAAGAAAAACATACATCTAAACGTTACACACTAGAGACACTGCATATAATGAACAACAAAAATAATATGAACCGCAAGCAAGACACACAAAATATATCTGCGGTTTACTGTTCATTAGTTTCTGACAATAAATATCATTAGACGTAGAATAATCTTCAAATGAGAAGTGTTCAACATCTGTTTTTTTTTTATATGTTTCAAGCAAATTCTTCTTATGTATATTAAAAATCTTAAAATTTAAAGTTATGTAAGTCATATTTTGTTCGTTTACTAGTATCAATATGTACAACATTAATTCTCTTTTTAATTTTGTAAATAAGGACACCCCTGAAGAAGACGGCAACCACCGTCAAAACATTGTGAAATTAAAATCAAAATTGCTTTCATTTAATCACCATTACGACCAATAAAGCCAACGAGAAAAAAAAATTAAAAATTCTCCAAAGTCCAAATAAAAACCAACTTGGTCAAAAACTTCTAAAATATAAATTGGTATGAACATTTTAAATATTTAATAATATAAATTTAAAAACAAAATAAAAAAAAATGCAATGAAAATTTTTAAATGCAGTATTGTTTAGAATTTGAAGGAGCACCTACATATATAAAAATTTTGATCGAAATTAGTTGAGATGTTTGTGCGAAAGTCGAAAATCAATAAAATGGTTGTATGGCAGGTACCTTTAACAACCAAATATTTAAACAATTTTTTTGGCCAAAATATAGACCATACTTAAGGTAGCAAATACATTAATTTTCATCAAAATCGTTGGAACCGTTTTCGAGATAATTAAGATGGTAGAAAAATTTGTATGGTAAGTTATTTTTGGGGGTGAAACAACGATTCAAAAATTCGGCCGCTTATTGCGGGACCCACTTTTTGGTGTTCTCTATCATTGTAATGTCAAGTTTGATTAAAATCTCAAGTTCGATTTGTTTTCCAAATGCGAAATTTGGCCTATAGTACCTATATCGGAGGTAAAAATGACATTTAGATAGTGACCAATTTATACCTATAATAAGAAAAATTCTTGACATAAGACTCATTATTTTTCAAAATCATTTAATCAATTTGCCTTGAAAAATTATAATAGAAAAAATAAGAAATTTGTGGACATTTAAAATTTACTTGACGAAAAGGAAAAAAAAAAAATTATTGGCGCATCCTCAAGAGTGGTTTAAAGTGGGAACACTTTCCACAAAGCAATCCCTGAAACCCCAGTTCTTATTTGTCTTACAGAAGGCCAACTGTACGGATCCTACAAAATAACTACCTCCCTTCCTCTACCTACAGAGAGCTATTTGTATGTATCTCAGAGTGTTTTGCAAAATCTTGCTTATAACTAACCGGACCTTTGAGGGACCCGTATGCGCCAAAAAAGGCTCTTTACTCTCGACGTGCTCCTAAGCACGAGGCCCACTTTTCACCAACCCCCAAAAACCACGAAGTTTTAATGAACAATTACAATAGATTAAATCTTATTACCAACAAACTTTAATTTATGATGTAATTCTAATAATAACAAAAAAAAACAACGAAGATGTGTGTGTATCATAAAAAAGAGGAAATATCATGTATATATATCAATAAAAAAAACACCACGCCAATTAATATTTAAGAATAACATTCGGCAGCTCGATCCTGATGACTTCTTAAGGCCGATATCAATTTTATATCGACCCTTTTCATCAGTCCTTAGTGATCGCGTTCTGGTTCTATAGGACATAGGTTGTTTTTTTTTTTTGATTAAATTACTTGTTAGGCCGGTTTTCTCTCAGGGACCTTATTCTCGGTTGGTTTTGGGTTTTACCACCCGCACTGGGAATAATATTCAAGTAATTAGTTCCTCATATATTTAGTCTTGCCACCTCACACCTGGGGCCATGTTCTGTAACTTTCGAATCGATAAAAATAGTCGAGAAACATAAAAAAAAATTTGTTTTGTTGTTAAGATGCCAAAATGACCTTTTCAATTTATTTTCCATTGGAAAATCCAAATCAAACAAATTAAAAATGTACGGTATCGCCTCAACTTACAGAAACCAATTTTTTCAAAGGAGTTAACTGAGGAAAAGTTATCGCCAGAACATGGGCCCAGGTGTGAGGTGGCAAGACTAAATATATGAGGAATTAATTACTTGAATATAATTCCCAGTGCGGATGGTAAAACCCAAAACCAACCGAGGATAAGGTCCCTGAGAAAAAACCGGCCTAACAAGGTCTAAAAAAGCACTAACGGAAGTAGACCGGCAGTAACGACCTATGCTTGTTGTCGTTCACCGCCAAAATTCACCCTCACTATATATAAAAAATCACTATCACTATAGGGTTTTTATATTTAAGAAGTCTTGACCAAGTTGGTTTTTATGTGGACCTTGGAGAATTTTTAAAAATTGATTCTCATCGGATTTATTGGTCGTTATAATGATCAAATGAAAGCAATTTTTATTTTATTTTCCCAACGTTTCGACGGTGGTTGTCATCTTCTTCAGGGGTGTCTTTATTTACGAAATACAATATTAAAAAGAGGTATAATGTTTGAACATATATATACAAGTAGTCGAACAAAATATGACTTACATAACGATAAATTTTAAGATTGTACTAAACTAAACAATAATTTGTTTAAAATATTTAAAAAACAGATTTTGAACACTCGTCATTTAAAGATTAGTCTATGTTTAATGATATTTACTGTGAGAAACTAAGGAACTGTAAACGCTTTATGTATTTTGTGTGTCTTGTTTGTGGTTCATATTATTTTTGTTGTTAATTCTATGCAGTGTCTCTAGTGTGTAACGTTTAAATGTATGTTTTTCTGTTGCAATGATCTCCACTCCCTCGAATTTTGGTCTGTGATCGGTATTAACGCTGTGAGAAGCCAGTGCCGTCTTCTCAGAACTTTTTAGGCGAATATCTGACTTGTGGTTCGCCATTCTTTGCCGAAGGAGTTGTTTGGTGGTGCCGATGTAGCAAAGATTGCAAGATTCATCCGTTTTCCCTTGGCAGTTTATTTTGTAAACTACGAGTACATCGGAACGACGATCTTTTTCGGTTTTCGTGTTCAGGTTGGTGAATAGAGATGCAACAGTCTGCTTTGGCCTATATGCCCAGTTGACTTCCTGGTTGTTTTTCGCGACCATTTCTTTTAAATTTTCGGAATGGTTGGGTACATAAACCTGAGTAAAATATTATAGTGTGCCAAGAAAGTATCTCCAAACTCTGGAAAAAAATCGTTGGAATTTAAATCCAAGGCAAAAGGTTTTGTACTTGACAAAAATGATATTTTGGTTTCTTATGACGCTGTTTCTCTTTTTACTAATGTTCCTGTTCAGCTTGCAATCAACATCATTAAAAAGAAATGGGAAATTATAGCTGAAAATACCAAGCTGAGCCAAAACAAATTTATCGAGTTATTAAATTTTTTCCTAAAAGATAACAATTACCTGCGATTTAAGAACAATTTGTACAAACAAGTACACGGAATGCCAATGGGAAATCCACTTTCACTGACGATTGCGGAATTGGTTTTAGATTTTTTACTCGGGGGAAGTTTTAAGCTAAGCTACAAACCTTAGTTTTAAGCAAAATACGTTGATGATATCTTTGCGCTTGTGGAAAGAGAAGAAATGGATAATGTCTTACGATGCCTTAATCAATTTAATGAAAAAATACACTTCACCGTAGAGAATGAAAAAAACAGATCGATAACGTTCTTGGACGTTAAGGTTTATGGCAAAAATGAACGACTTTCTTTCGACTGGTACCAGAAAGATATGGCATCTGGGAGACTTGTTAATTTCCGACCTAGTCAAGTAAAACACATTCGTATAAGCACTGCGTCGAACTTAATAAACAAAGCCTTTGCGTTGAGTGACCGATAATTCCACTCCGGTAACGAAGAAAAACTTGCGCAAATACTCTTAGACAACAGCATTCCGACAGAAGTTATAAGGAACTTGATACTTCGTCAAAAACAGGAAGTTCGTTCTGAAAATAAGTTGGAAGACAGGAGATTAGTTTACAAGAGTGTAGTTTATGTGCCCCAACTTTCCGAAAATTTTAAAGAAATGGTCGCGGAAAACAACCCGGAAGGCAACTTGGCATAAAGGTCGAACCAGACTGTGGCATCCCTTTCACCAACCTGAAGACGAAAACCGACATAGATCGCCGTTCATACGTAGTTTATAAAATAAATTGCCTAGGGAAAACGGATAAATCCTGCAATCTTTGCTACATCCGCACCACCAAACAACCCCTTCGGCAAAAAATGGCGAACCACAAGTCAGATATTTGCCTAAAAAGTTTTGAGAAGACGGCACTGGCTTCTCATAGCATTGATTCCGGTCACACGCCAAAATTCGAGGGAGTGGAGATCCTTGCAACGGAAAAACATACATCTAATCGGTACACTCTAGACACACTGCATATAATTAATAACAAACGTAATATGATAGGGATATTTTCGCGTGTAGTAAGGTTGATGTAATTTGCGTTTCCGAAACATGGCTCAACAACAGTTTTAATGACGGAATGTGTGGATTGAACGGGTATAGACTTTTTCGCGTAGATAGACAAGGACGAATAGGTGGGGGTGTGGCGACATATGTACGAGAGGGTATAACAAGTAAAATCAAATACCAATCAGATGCTAGTAGTCGAATCGAATATTTGTTTGTGGAGGTAGTAAGTGGTGTAGATAAGCTACTTATTGGAACAGTGTACAGACCCAATAAACGCATAAGTATGTTCCCTTTTTTCTATTTGATGGAAGATATATCTGTACAAACTTCTAACATTATTGTGTGTGGTGACTTTAACAGCAATTTATTATTAGAAGAAGAATTAATTGATGGCATGAGAACTTTCAACATGTTTCCAGTAAATACTACTGTTGCAACGCACTTTTCTGAAAGTTCACAGAGTCTATTAGATGTTTTTTTTGTGAGCGACATTAATAAAGTACTTTTTCAAGATCAACTCTCGGCAGCTGGTTTTTCAAAGCATGATCTTATATATATGACCTTTGACTTTGAGGTGCAAAAATCTGATTTTCAGTACAAATACAGGGATTTTAATGCAATCGATTATGCCAGACTTGAAGAAGATGCTCGAAGTATAGATTGGAATAACGTTTATCATTTACCTAATCCGAATGATCAAGTATCATATATTAATTCTAAAATAATTAATCTTTTTAACAATTTCGTTCCTCTACGCACGAAAACACGAAAACCTGGTCAAAGATCATGGTTTACACCTGAAATTCGTTTGCTCATAATGCGAAGAAACGAAGCGTTTAATAATTGGAAACGTTATAGACTTGAGGAATTTCAGCAAAACTATAGAATCCTTCGTAATCTTGTTGTAAGCAAAATACATTCCGCTAAAAGGTTATTTTATAGTGCGAAACTCAATTCATCTGTGAATGGGCGAAAACTTTGGAAAAACTTGAAGGAGCTAGGAATAGGTAGTAAAAAGAGTTTAGTTTTTTCGGATGACATTGACGGTAATATTTTAAACCAAAAGTTTGTTGGACTACCTTTCCCTTCACTTACAGTTTCATCATCTTCTCAAGATGAAAATTTGCCGTTAAATGAAAATTCTTTGGTAGATTTATTTGAATTTTCAAGAATAGAAAGTACAGATGTCGTTGAATGCTTTTTGTCGATTAAATCGAATGCCACCGGTATAGATGATATATCTCCAAAGTTTTTGAAAGTTATTTTACCGATCTTATTGCCACACATCACGCACATATTCAACACAATTTTAGCAACAGGGTCTTATCCTAATGAGTGGAAAATGGCTAAGATTCTACCTATTCCAAAAAATGAGCATGATTTTAGACCAATTTCAATACTTCCCTTCCTATCAAAAGTTTTCGAAAAAGTTATACAAATCCAAATTAATTGTTATCTCCGGAGGAAAAATTTCTTATCAACAAAACAATCTGGATTTCGACAAAAATACAGCTGCTCTACAGCACTTATAAATGTTATAGAAGACATAAGAGGGGCATTAGATGAAGGTAGCGTAACATTTTTAATACTTCTTGATTTTTCAAAGGCATTTGATACAGTTGATCATTTGAATCTTTGCCAAAAGTTAGTGCGATTGTACAACTTTTCAAATTCTGCTGTTCGTCTGATTTTTTCTTTTCTAACTGAAAGAAAGCAGGCTGTTATGGTGAATGGTAGGTTATCGAATTTTCTTTCAACATCAAGAGGTGTACCCCAGGGATCGATTCTTGGTCCCCTTTTGTTCTCCATATACATAAATGAACTGCCTCAAATCATTTCACAAACTAAAATACAAATGTACGCTGATGACGTTCAATTATATAAAAGCTGCCCTCTTGGATTGATTGAAGATTCTGCCACAGTCTTGAACGAAGAATTACAAAGTATCTCATCTTTCGGTAAGAAAAATGGCTTGTTCTTAAATCCTAGCAAATCTAAATGTATTATCATTTCCAAGAAACCGATAGACTTGTCATACTTTCCACAAATCCTACTTGATGGTCTTCCTATAGAGTATGTAGAAACCGTGAAAAACCTAGGAATGATATTTAATCGGAAGTTAACTTGGGACACACATATCAATAGAACTGTAGGTAAGGTATATGGAGTGCTTCGTACTTTATGGGCCACCCAATACTTTACTCCACTTAAAACTAGAATAATGCTCTCCAAAACGTTAATTATTCCTATACTGATTTACGGATGTGAAATATACGGAAATTGTGACTCCATAAGCAGAAGAAAGTTAAACGTTGCATATAATAGCATTGCTAGATATATCTTTGGCTTAAGAAGGTATGATCGAATATCTTTATTTTCAAAAGCAATATATGATCTCACATTCGATAATCTCGTTCGCTATAGGACATTAATCTTTCTGTTTAGGATAATGCAATCTCATCAACCGTGCTATATTTATAACAGATTGCATATGTCTTCATCAACTAGGTCACCACATCTTATAATACCTCGATTTACTTGCTTAACCTCTGAGCGGCAGTTCTTTATTTTTGCGACTCGGTTATGGAACGCACTTCCTCGAAATTTAAAAAGAATTAGTGACATTAATATCTTTAAGAAAGAGTTAGGGGTACATTTATCCCTTCATTAATTTATAAATTTTCTCATTTCTTATATTTTGCTCAAGGTAGAAAGGAAAAGGAAATGTTGATTGAGGTAAAGAAATATGAAAAAAAAAAAATTTAAGAATTAATATTAATGAAAATTTTATAAATTTAATTTAAGTAATAATTGATTAGAATAAGTAATTTGAAAGGCTGTATAACATATTTAAATTTAAATTAGCTTATAGTAAATATTCATTACAAACTTGTATTAGTTTATAAGATAATGTATCTTAAAATACAAGTATACAAATAAATAAATAAATAAATAAATAAATAAATAAATATGAACCGTAAAACAAGGCACACAAAATATATCATCCGTTTACTGTTCCTTAGTCTCTGACAGTAAATATCATTAAACGTAGACTACTCTTCAAATGCGAAGTGTTCAAAATCTGTGTTTAATCTGTTTTTTTGCATGTCTTAAACGAATTATTGTTCAGTAATTTAAAAAAGTAAAAATTTTACAATTTAACGTTATGTAAGTCATATTTTGTTCGTTTGCTTATATCAATATGTTCAAACATTATATCTCTTTTTAATTTTGAATTTTGTAAATAAAAACACCCCTGAAGAAGACGGCAACCACCGTCGAAATGTTGGGAAAATAAAATGAAAATTGCTTTCATTTAATCATCATAACGATCAATAAAGCCCATGAGAATCACTTTTAAAAAATTCTCCAAATTCCACATATAGTAATGAGATTAACATGTTTTTTCTTAACTCAACCTTATTGATTTTATTATAATAATAGCTGCGTTTTATTATCTACGGGTCTGGGATATTTTTTAGCACGTATTACAAAAACAACACGAGATCCAGGTTTCTATCGGGCTTTCTATCTGGGTTTCCAAATATTAGTATTAAGTTGAACGAACAGAGGGCTAATTTTCTTCTCAAATATTGTCACTACTGAGAAAAAAAGAAACAAAAAATAGTCAAATGTCAACAAAAAATAAAACAGTCCCAGGCGCCAGACAATATGGATGCAAATGAAAATAAATCGTAAGTACTTTGTAATTTGTTTTTAGTTAAATGTTCTTCAAATAGGATTTTAGTATAGAAAACGAAGAATCTGGACAAAGGAGGAAACTATTGGATTCCTACACGCGTATTCCAAGAGGCAGGCGGAATTTGTTCATCCAAGAAAAAATAATACGCCATGAGCAATGTCCTAGAGGACTTAATAGCCGAAAGTGCGTTTTAAAATCCTGGTCCGAGTATGCAGCTATAATACTTTCAAAGTCTTCAATTCTTTGGTGACTGGGTTCCCACGTCAACAAAGGAGGAATCACTACTGCTCGTTGAGTAATTGGATGAACTAATTCCCAATCACTACCAGAGCTGTCGTATAAAAGCTGTGTTAAAGCTACGAGTATAATTAATTTATTTTATTTATTAAATGTTATCAATTTATACTTACATCCACTACGTCTGAAATCATTTTTTTTCTGTGTCAACAAAAGAAACGTCAAAAGGTAATCAGAACTACCAACCATGTAAAGTATAATTTTTTCATAACCCAGATCGTTTTATTTTTACGGGGTGAACCATATGGGTTATGAGCGATAATTTAACTACTATTTAACCACATCGCACGTTGAAAACAAAAGTGCCACTATACAAAAAACTAGTTTTCGAATATGGCCGATTAAATTTGGATTTACTTCAATTGTCGATAGCTTTAAGAAAAAATATTGAATTGTTGTGTTACTTGTCGAAATATAGTATTACTATCTTTTTATAAAATTGCATTTTAATATTACAAAATGATTGGTATTAAGGAAAAATTGGCTTTTTGAAAAAGTTTGGTATAGTGCCACTTTCCTTTTTAATGTGCGAAATGAGCAACCAATTTCTGGATGCGTTGTTTTCTTGGTCAATATAAAAAAACTGCCTTTGGTTATGAACACTGATTATCGCTATCCGTTGTGCCTACATTGCTAGCCGCGATGTCGACTGTTGGTTGGTTGGATAGTTAATAAAGATCACGATGGAGATGACATACTGATGGTTTTACGGTATAATCTACAGTAATCGTTCACACCTTCTTTGGTATTGCTCTAAGATTAACCTGAATTGGAAATTTCTAAACGGATAAGAAGTTCATTAACCTATAGTCGTACAGATGATTGATCTTATTCTGTATTTTGGCTAATACTATTCATAATGTATTACCTTGTATTAGCTACTAAAAAAATCTCATGCACGAACCTATTTGTTGCCATAAAGAAAACTATAGTGACCGAATAACTTTCCACTAATTGTTTCTATTTCAACTTTTAATCATACAACTCGCCTTCTTCGAAAATATAAATATCATCTACTTACTTCCTTTTTACTTTCTAAATCTCATTCCGCTTTTAGGTTTTCATGCATACCTGCCTGTATGTCTGCCTTACATTCTCTTAATATTTCCCTTTTGCATGCCCCGAGTGTCTATTATTTTCTCATATCTAGAGATTAGCTTTATTTTAATCTAAATGTGTTTTACTGCCCGGATGGTGTCGTCATTACTCCGTCCTATGCAAAGAAAAAGATTTAGCTTATATTTCCCGGCAAAATAAACTTTCATATACATTAATCCGCGCGAGTGGTTCCACCAAACCCACAACTAATCAAGAACCTTGACCAGTTTCGTCACCAGTCATCCTCAACGGGTGATTGTTCCCGCGTGCCATTTATAGCGTCCGATTCGCGACACAAATGATTACCCTCGCCAGAACACCCGACCCCCATACAATAATTTGGATTTTGGACACTACTCGTGCATGCAACTGATAGGCACGTATTTCTTAGCTAGGACCATCGACTGGTTCGATTAGGCAAACCCCGAGCATTGACCCGATCGTCTAGATGCTTTCGATCCAATTTCTACATAACGACTGGTAGCCGTAACATATCTTAAGCATTTTTAATTTTATTAATTTATTATGAAAGAAAGACTGTGTTCAAAAACGCTGTCCATTCAAGTACCTCCTACATTAATGATGTATAAAAATGTTTTGTTTGTTTTAGAATGTAAGTTTTATAATATACCGGCAGAAAATGAAAATGTTATTTTTTTATAAAAAAATATAATGTTGTTTCTATTTCTATATACATATTTCAAAATGGGATGGTTTCTTTGTTTTAACAATTTCAACTGAATTATATAAATATAAATATAACCAACATTTTCTTCGTCAGAGAAGTTACTCTCATAAAACTCGGGAATCGAATACTTGTTTGAAAGTAAGTTTGAGGATAAATGAGACTTTGAAAAAGAATCATTTTTTAAGTCAACAGACCACTGCACCGCAAATGGCAGTTTTTTTTTACTGCAATTGAAGTTTCATATGCTGACAAAATTTTGTATTAATCTTTAAACTAAAAACAAGAAATTCAGTGGAGATGGGAGAGCTTACATGTTGAAACAATTTAAAGCAAAAATTGTTTATGACAAATGTTTTTAAAATACATATTATGTTATTTAATTTCAAAATTTGTATTCAAAAATGAAAACAACTTTTCAAACTATTGTTGTCTTATACATGATGTGTTATAAGGAGTGATTCAGTGATCCAGTGACTATATATGGGTTGTGGAAGGCTTAGAAGTCTTACAACGAATATGAAGTCGGTTTGGTCGATAAAACTAAAAAACAATGTAAGATAGACCTGACATTTGGGTTTAAGAATAGCGACGTAAATCTTAGCCAGCTCCTATAATGGCGTATAATATTATTGAACTAAATCTTCATACATGAAGGCACCGAGCTTGCAGAAGAAGGGACACAATCCAATAACTGGCACGGCCACATCAGTATTTATCTGCCCTATTCTGTTATTAGCGTGAACTGTGAATTCGATTCACCCATTCGATCTCATTTCGCTCTAGCTCTCAATTCTGCCGTTGGATGAAATGCACTATCCGAGGTTCAATTTGACATTTATACAGATACACACGAGAATATGGTATGAAGTTTGGATACAAATTTTTGGTAAATTTTTGTTGTTACAAATGTATGGGTGTTTTCATAAACGCAGAAAATCTTCGCTAGTACAATCGAATTATTTTCTCATGCATTATTGAAGGCATACACAATGCAGAATATGTGAAGTCAACACAAAGAGCTGTTTTATAACAAAAATTTTTTCGCATTCGTGCCCTTTCTGTAGCCTAAAAATAATTGCTGCCCAATCTGCTCGATCCCAATGATATTTGGACGTTTATGAACAGTAGAATCGCAATTCAACTAAGTTAGTCCGACCGAAAATCTAACTTTATAAGCATGTCTAACCTAGATCTTAATAAGGCAGACGCTTACAAAAACATCCTATTCTTATATGTATCTGAATTTTTCTCTGCCACAAAAATAATTAAGAAAATTTCCAAATTGAAAACTATGTTGGAACATAAAGAAGAACTTGAAACGTGATACGATAATTTTTTTTTTTTAATTTTAAATACAAAATTTTTCACTTAAAGCTTAGAGATTTATTTATACACAACTCCAGTAAAGTTTTATACGCAATTTGTTACATTGGCGAAAAATAAGGAAAAAAAGCAAAAATATAATTTTCTGTAAAAATATTTTGTAGGTAGGTAAAATAGTGGTCAGAACGAACTCGCATTTGGACCCAAGTAGCGCAGTTTTGATACCAAAAACTCGTACGGTCCTAAATAAAAGATTTTTCTTAGCGACGATAGAACCATTTCGACCCGTTGAGGAAAGAGAGTAAGTTTTTAACTTTTGTATTAGACAGTCCTTTTAGATCAGAAAAGAAAGTCCTTCCAAGGGACTGCATTCTTTGACTGGCCAAAGCCGGACATTTGCAAAGGAAGTGAAGCACTGTTTCCTTTTCTAACTGGTTTTGACAGCTACGGTAGTAGGTGTTATGGGGCATACCCAGTTTTCCTGCATGATCCCCCAAGGGCCAGTGCCCCGTACATGTAGCGACTATCGTTGCTATGTCCCGCCTTGGTCTACAAATGAGATCGTTTGTGCAGAATTTATTGTAAGAAGGCCATATCACTCTAGATATCGCGCAGTCGGTTATATTATTCCATCTTTTGTTGGATTCCGTGAGGAAAATTGAAAGAATTTTGCCCTTCATAGCAGCGAGTGATATAGATACATTATCTGCAAGCGAGCTAGGAAGGGCTGATCCCTGCTGGGCCAACTCGTCTCCCCCTTCATTGCCCTCGATACCAATGCATCATGGAACCCAGACTAAAGTGATTCTGTGGTTAATGTTTAGGTTTTGTAGCTCATTTCGACATAGTTGGACCAGTTTTGATGATATTTTTGGATTTACGGCTGTGATAGCCGCTTGTCTGTCTGTGAATTTTGCAGAAGTTAGATTTTGAGTTGGACTTAGATTAAGAATTTTGCATGCTTCTTTTATAGTTAGTACTTCAGCTTGAAAGACGCTAGCAGGATCGGGATGTCGAAAAGATCAGGAGACTTTTAGTGACTCTGGAAAGACTCCTGCTCCTACACCGGACTCCAGTTAGGATCCGTCGCTAAAAAATTTTGCATTCAAATCTTGGGATACTTCGTAATATTCCTAATTTTTCCTGGGTGGAAAGATGACTTTAAAACCTTTGCCGAGGCTCAAAATAGGGGCATTCCGTCCATGGCTGGAGATTTATATGGGGAGGAAGTATTAATAGCCCAGTCAATATTTTATCTTTCTCTAAGGGAATTTATATGTTCTGTGTCTATTGAGCCTAAATCTGTTGAGCAAGTCCTAACTTGGTTGTCGCTTTTACAACCTGGGAAGTGCATTATTAACAGTAAATTCAGTGACTGGGTTGGTCCAACATCGCATTGCTTAGTCTTGCGAAATCTTTAATGTTTTCAATAGAGTGACAGTACTCCTTCCAACTTTGTTTTTTTGCCGAAACTATCTCTCGCTTATATACTTTTAAGTAATCTTTGTACGGCTGAAAGAATTTGTACCTTTGGCAGATGTTGAAGATTGTTCTTGTCAATTTCCCAAGACTAGAAAGATCTTCGTTCCACCAGGGTTGTTGCGATTTACGGCTATATTTATTAGGGGTGGCCGTGGCGAAATAGTTGTGTGCTCGCCTGTCAACCTCGTGGTCACAGGTTCGATTCCTGCCGTTGTCTATGTCTTCTTATATTCCATTAAAAACCAATTCTAAAAATTGTCATGAAATAAGTTGTTGGTTTACTCATTACATGCTGTTCAGGCATAACACTTACAGCATGTGTTTGGGCAAACTACTCATAAATATTACAACGAAATAAAATAAAATAATGCGAATTATAAGAGACATAGATTAATAAGACACGGTAATTTTCTCCGCATTAGTTCAGCCGCCATCCCTGGAGATAAAATCTGAGACAACAACCACCGTCTCAATACGTCGCCCCACACATATTTCTATCCTTCTTTCTCTTCTTTCACCAGATGGCGCTCGGTGTTAAAAACATATAAAGGGCATAATCCATTGAGCGCGTGCAAAAGTATAAAAAAAATCGGAAAGGAGACCCTGAAAGCAGTATTGAAAGCTGTTTCAAAGGTTGTAACCCTTGATTCACGATCTTCCACCGAATCTACAACTAAAGAGTTTAGGGTTTCGGACTGAAAACCAATTCTGAAGAGTATCCACTTGTGATCTGAGAATGAATTTTTAGGGGAAACTCTCCAATTTTCTACGATTGTGTTAAAGTTATTTACTATGGTAAGTCGAGAACATACCCCAACTTTCGTAATTACCAGAACTCGGACAAACGAAGGTTGGTGTATCCCCTCTGTTACAAACAGTCAGGTTGTTAGTGATAACAAAATTGAAAAAAGGCTCACCTCGATCATTGATCTCTGAGCTGCCCAAGAGTGTGTGCCTTACGTTGGCATCACATCGAAACACCAAGTTCGTCTTCTTAGATTCTGCCGAAATTCCGAGCTCGTTCACCACCCTTGGTGGTAATTAGCGATTTCGATCACAATAGGCGTATGCCAACAGTAATTCATTCTTGGATTTGTCCTTCAGCATAAGCACTGTCAAATCTGGGGTGATAAAATTCGTACACAAAAAAGTTTTTTAGCTAAAATACAAGTTCTAGGATTAGATCGGCCCGTATTTGCGGTTTTATAAAAAAGTTCATTTCCATTGTCCTGTAGGCCTCGCAACCTGTTACCATTTACCCAGGGCTCCTGGATAAGGGCAATATCAGTGACTTCCTCCCTTTAAAAGACTCTAAGATTATCTGTAGCACATTTAGAATGCTTCAGATTAATCTGCACGATCTTTAGAGCGTTCTTAATTCCCGGAGGGTCCTGCGCAGCTGGAGGGTTTCCGCTTACAAAGACGTTGATCTTAACATCCTCGCTCGTTTTTCCGATATCTTGCCCGTTGCCTGGCAGGATTGTTATTTTTACGTTTCCTATATCGAAACGTAATTTAAAGTTAGTTTTTTCCAGGGCTTCTTTGCTCTTTGCTCTCCTAGATTATTGTTAGCAGATAAGAGGCGCTTTGCTTTTGAGGTTCGTCTGCATTGGTGACTACCCAGTCATGCATGGGAACCAACGGATTCATACGTTGAAGGCCCTTAATCAGCTCCTGAGAGGCAACCAGATGCGGGCCTTAGGCTGTCTGGGGAGTTCCTTAGCTGGGATAAGCTTGAGCTTGAAGCCCTCCCAGTCACTGCTAACCTTACCAATGCTTCTAAGGAAATCCCTAAAGAACTCGTCCGCGCACCTAATCAGCTTGTACCCCCTGAGAATCCCACCGCAGTCAATGCTAGGATGAGGACCCTCGCTTGCTGACATGGTATAGAAAAATTACATCTCCGAAAGTCTACCTTCGATGGAGATCCATACAGCCAGCAAGCACTTGCTATTTGTGGAGAGCTCAATCACCGCTACTCTTAATTCGTCCCTAACGACCTCACTTAGAGTTCGTGGCTGCTCTACTCTCGGAGATGGCATCTTTGTATTTTTGGCTTGTAACTCAAGCTTCGATTTTTTTTCGGGTTTACGATCTTCCTGAGACCTATTGCACTTGGTGGCTTTTTCTTGAAGTACCCGAAGACTATTGTGTTCGTCAACAATCTTCTGGTACTTTATTTTACTTTCTGCGTCCTTCCCGTGAACCTTTCCAGGTTCCTCATTTTTGCTGATCTTTGCTAAAATAATGGATGCCCTCTTGAACTGGTTCTTGAGAAGAGCGATTGAAGATTTTTTTTTTGATCGTGCAGCTCCGCTATGGCTGGCTATATGAACGTTTTCTGTTTTTATTTTAACGGTTTAGGAATCATGGGAGTACTATGGATGGTACTAACTATGGTTTCTGAGAGGTTGGGGGCCACTACGTCAGTGAGTCAGTCCCACTTAAAGTTTCTTGGCTCGGGGCCAACAGTTCCTCCTCATCCAATCGTCCTACGTCTGTCATGTTAAAATCGTCCGGTTTTGGAATTAAATATGCATTGTTGGTCCCACGAGTAAGTCGGAAAGGGAAAGGTCAGCCCCTGCAGAGTCGATAATTCGTCTTGACCTTAGCTGATCACCATCTTGACATTGCACAAGATTACTTTAGTGATCATTACCGCCCGGCACCCACTTGGAGGGTTTGATTCGTGGTGTTTTGGTGCGCAAAAAAAATATTTTATACTAATTTGCTTTTTTTTAATGTATGTTATTTATCAAGGTTTTGTAGAAAATCCACAATTAAAACCGGGATTACAAAATTTAAATATTAACGAATTTTCTTAATAACTAATTCTTTAATAGTTCAGCTACTCGTGAAGTATATATGAATTTATTGTTTTGAATTTTTTTCAAATGTTAATCATCTCCCTTTGATTTTTTTAACCCTCGATTGGCTTTGACTATACTAAAATATAATATTCGAATGCATATGTTCTACCGATCCTTTGCAATAATTCGCATCGCTTAAGTCCGGCTTTTAAATGAGATTACGTGTTAAATCAGATTGTTGATTAGTAGTTGTATAGCACATTGGTTCACCAAATCTGAGTAGTCCGTCCGCATTTGTGAGACGTACTCCTGCTCGAATGTTACGATGTTTTCCTACACTCGAACCATTTACAGAATTCGTTCGATTGAAATCCCGACGACGACTTATTGCATCTTCGGCTCTCTTTCGCCGCCATTTTTCTTGGGCTATAAGATCTTTGCGTTCTTGCATAAGTTCCGTGGCAATAGTCTTATTATGTAAGAATTGTTGGAATCCCAGAGGATTCAATCTTCGACTGACCAAAAGCTGAACGAAGTTGCCAAACAAAAAGCCAACGTACAGATTTGGAAATGGGTATTGATAATTGTTTCCACACAACATCGCAATTCGCGATTTTTCGCCCCTGAGCGACTTATGTCTTGCAGGGATTCTAGCACATCATCGACATTCTCCTCTGCAGCATGGAACAACGCTCCGTACCAAAGAGAAATGCCGCGCTTTAAAAACCTAAAATATCCGCAGGAAATAAAAGATTTAGTAAATGAGAAACCAACAGCACGTAAGAAATGGCAGCAAAATCGAGCTCCTCAACGCAAGATAAATTTAAATCGCTTGTGTTACTTACTAAAAAAGACGATAGCAGAATTCTGTAATTCTGAATTTGGCAATTATATTGAAAGCTTGACAGAGGGAAAAGAATCCAACTACTCACTCTGGAAAACTTTTAAAGTAACGAAGAAACCAAAGCTCCCTGTGCATCCGATTAAGAATGATCAAAACAAATGGACAAAAAGCGACAAAGAGAAAGCAATATTTTTACGGATTACCTGGAGACCACATTTAAATCTTTTGATGGGCAAGTACTCAACGAAAATTTAAATATAAGTTCTAACTCAAGTGAAAATTACATAAAAAGAAATGTTACCCTTTCTGAATTAAGTAGAGAAATAAGAAAGCTTAAGTACAAGAAAGCTCCGGGATATGGCTTATTTAGGGCCGAAGTTCTCAAAATGCTTCCTCGCAAAAGGTTAATTAATATATCTAAGGCTAGAGAACGTTCCGAGTCCATAGAATGTTGCGGAAATTGTAATAGTATTTAAACCAGGAAAACCATCGCATGATAAGAAATCTTATAGACCGATTTCGCTTCTGCCCGTAATATCTAAAATCTTTGAGAGAATTTACTTCTGCGCCTGCAGCCAATAATAGAAGAAAACGCCTTATACCTGAACATCAGTTCGGACTAAGAAGCAAGCATTCGACAATTGACCAAGTGCATAGGATTACTGACATCATTACTTCTGCGCCTGCAGCCAATAATAGAAGAAAACGCCTTATACCTGAACATCAGTTGGGACTAAGAAGCAAGCATTCGACAACTGACCAAGTGCATAGGATTACTGACGTCATTGAGAAAACTCTTGAAGAATAGAAAATTTTGTTCGGCGGTCTTCCTAGACGTGTCGCAAATTCTAGATAAAATTTGGCACGGAGGCCTAAATTTTAAATAAAAACAAATTCTGCCTGAAGCACTTTATATGCTTCTAAAGGCATATCTAGAGTATAGACTTTTCAGAGTAAGGCATGGAAACGATTACTCTCATCTCAAAGAAATAGTGGCTGGGATACCACAAGGAAGTGCTCTAGGTTCAATATTGTACCTATTATTTACACGTGAAATACTTCAAACAGAAGGCACTATCGTAGCCACGTTTGTTGATGTCACTGCAATACTATCAGTGGACCAACGATAAATGATTCTACGACAAAATTACAAAAAGCTCTGAATAATGTCAATGATTGTACAAAAACATGACAGATATCGCTCAACGAAGTAACATCATTCCATGCAGATTTTACGTATAAAACAGTTAGTAGACTACCGGTATTTTTAAATAGACTTCATGTTCCGTTTGCTTATAAACCAAAATATTTCGGAATGCCTCTAGACGCGAAATTAAAATGAAAAACGCATGTTAAAAAGAAATGCGAAGGGTTAAATAATAAACTAAGAGATATGTACTGGTTGCTCTAAGCTCAGTATAGGTTGTACGCGAGATTCTAATTTAAATACCTTACAAACATTTGAAAATAAATTGCTAAAATCGTTTGTTAACGCACTTTGGTACATTAGGAAGGAGGAGGAGGTGTTTTTTATGCAGTAAGAATCTCACACTCGTATGAGCATACGTTCTTCGGTCCTCATAGAGCCTTTTGAGGGTTCTACGCCTACCTACGGGAAAAAAATCTTTTTCTGAACTCAGTTTTTCCGCTGTAAATAGCCATATTTAAGTTTAAAGACAGGTTGTTTAAAAATGATCTAAGGACCTTAACCAAGACATAAACTTTAAGCAAAAAAAAAATGGTTCTGATGTAGTTAGTAAAAAATCACATGCTTTTAAATAAGATTGTGTCAGAGGCATAATTACCTATGTTAGGAATTGTGAGGAACATTTATGACGATTCACATACAGACTCCAAGGCTCCTAGCAGTTTTCTTTATGGAGAATGTGCATTGTCGGTCCGTCATCGCTGTCGAAGAATTATGATTAATTTTGGAGACATCGTCGATAAACGGTCTGTAATTATAAAAAATATATAACGCTCTTTTTGTATTTTCTGATTATATGTACATACGTACATATGTATTGTATATACATTGAACTAACTTTATACGCTTTTTTATAGCTATATTATATTATTTATTTGGAATATGTCCTATCAACCTCTCCTTCTTCCAAGATGGCGCGCAGCACTATTCCATTTCCGTTCACAATGGCCAGGGATACATGTTGGAATAGTTTGTATAATATACCTCCCACGTTCAGCATAACCAACTCAAGAAGCATATCAAACTGTTTGCCATATTATCTTGTTTCGCTGTATGGCACACATTATGAATGTAAGAAAATCCAACATTGCCGATAATACTGGAACACCGCTCCCATAACTCTGAAGAAAATCAATTAAGTGACCTGTAAAAACAGAAACTACATTTTGACTCAGAAAAACCCTTGGACGAAAGAATTTATGACTTATTCATCTATTCCTGTTTCAAATCGTGATCAGCGTTCCTTTAATGCATCAGTGAGTTGATCATATCGATGTCTGAATATGTGACAGCCAAGTCCTTTCGACGCAATGATGCTACAATTTTTGTTCCAATTATTTCACGGAACATTTGAAGGATATACCTATACGTCAGGATCTTTGATTAAAGCCGACATAAGCGTGAGCTTGTTTTTTTATCATCGGCGAGTTCTTTTATTGTAATGCTTCGCTCTGGTTGGTTTTTGCCTTGCTTTTTTACTTGTATATCCACAGTTGTGGGACGAATGCCATAGCATGGACAGGAATTTAGACTTTCTTATATGTCATCTCAGTGGTACCGATGAGAAAATAGACTATGAATTTGAAGAAGTTTGTTGCTGAGTGAAATTTTAGCGAATAATTTATTTCCCAGATATCTTCATCCCGCTTTCCATCAACTGATGTACTGCCTGGTGGCACTGTCTGCGTTTTGGTTGTAGAGTGGTACTCTTCATGCTGGGCAGCGCCACCACTGCGGCGTGATTTCTGGATATGTGTAGTATCATCTTTTTCGGAGCTGGCAGTATTCACATGACAGGATGAAAATAGCATTGACCGGCAGTCTTCTTCCACAGAATTTCCGTGCTGTTTCTGCCCTGTTATACCGTCCGCAGCGACGTTTGCTTAATAGTGTATTATAATAGTAAAAAAATATTTATTAGAAATTCGTTATGGAAATAACTAAAATATATTAAAATATTATATTACAGAATAAAATACATAATAAGCAAAATAAAACTCACTCACTTCCGATTTCGATATTTATTTTGAAATTAATGATCTTTTTTTTATTTCTTTGTCATCTGTCAAAATACTCACCTCGAATTGTGTAAACTGGTTTTTTCTTGTAGTAGAATTAAGGCAAACACGCTTTAATCTGCTATGGTTTGCTTTAACTTTTTGATTGGATTTTCTTCATTTTGAACATAAAATTGATAAATATTATTGTATCTGTAAACTAGAATCAACAAAAGGTTTTTTCTATTACATTTATTGTTTTTGCTTTAATGAATTTTATCGATTTTTGAATTTAACAGATTTCCTTTTTGGATATATAAGCTCAACATATCCACCAAATGAACACTCTTACATTTCAATAAGCCAGTGTTGGTGTCCTGCCCATTCAAAATACACCGGCAACTAACTCATGCTTATCAACACGTAGGAAATCCTCTCAATAAAGCTGGTAGGGTGAAAGAGAATAAGCCCCCGAAGTCGCGCCTCTCTGTAGTATACATTCTCTATGGCAAAATCAAGAATTAGTAGATACAATTTAACCGCATTAATTTTTAGCTCCCATATACGAACAAACAATAAAGTAAAATAAGTATCGCCACTATAAAATAATGAATAATTGACTCACAAAATAATAATCAAAAATACACATCAAGCACATTAGTCTTTACCCATATGACATATACACGCAAAAACTTTAAAAGAGTTTGCTTCTTTAAAAAAAATTAATAAGAAAGATATATAATTTGGTAAGGTTTATTCTCTTTTACCTTCTCAAGAAACGCTTTCTCACAACAAGATTTAGCCGAGCTTTATTAGAGTCATATAAGAGGCGTTTTTTCATTATTTATTATTATCTGTCATCCCATAAGAAGAATACAGCTCTATTAGGAAGTATTAAGAGGCGCCATAACTAGGCTATTTAACAGTGTTACAATAATCTAGCAGAATTCTTCAAGATTACTTTTGGCTCCCTTAAATTAGTCTCATTATGTTATTGGAAAAAGTTATGAGGGGAAAAATAGTACTTGGGAACTAGCTACCTGAACTTGGCCTTGAAACAATGCTTACGTATGAAGTTAAACCAATTTCAGCTATTGTTGATTTATATAAGTCATTTATGGAAAGTTGCTCAACGTATCAATATTGAAATCGCCTAAAAGGACAAGATTTTTAGTTGAATTATAAGACAAAAAACTAAAAAAAAATCCTGAATTAAAGAATTTTGTGGTAAAGTATGCAATCTATAAAAACATATAATACTCGTAGTAAATATTTGAACTTTTATATTACAACACACCCTAACGACATCCGCACTTATTAAATTAATCACCCTTACATCGCAGTCAATCATGTTACTTACAAGAACTCCAACTCCACCAGAAGAATAGTTATCATTAGCATTTGCAAATAACACTATCACCTGGAATACTATAGTGTACACTTTCACATGAATAAATCAAAATTTCGGATACAAAAATTATAACGGCCAAATTACTGAATATTTCAAGATCTGCAACCAATACATCGAAATTCTGACACATGCTACGTGTATTTTGATGAATTATAAAAAATAAATTGTTATCTTAATTATATGTTAAATAATCATCATAAACGCTGCTATGGCTCGAGTCGTAAGGATACCGCATGTAAGATCAAAATTGTCGATCATGCTATTGCATTTGGACGGTAGCTAAATACTCAAAAGATCTTACAACAACAACCTCACTACTTTTAGCCTTCCTCGTCAAAGTTTGAGAATTACGAAACCATAAATACTTAAAATTGTTGTCAACTTTTTTTAGCTGCTAAAAATAATTTTATTGTATACTTTGTAAAAGAATAATTAATATACGAGTATATACTAGTTTTGTTTTTTTCATTAAATAAACAAAAGTTAAGCTTCTTCCTAGCACTTCATTTGGCCGTCATTATTTTCTTTTTAACCTCATGCGACGAGAGATTGATACATAAAATATTAACGTGAGCTCCAGAATTTGAATTAGAATGACTATTCCTGTTGATGAGTTTTACAAAGCATTTATTGAATTACTAGACACTGAGACATTTAATACACTGTTGAAAATAGTGTTACTCTTTCCTCCGCATTTGTGCCATTCATCAGGTACACCAACAATCTAGATGACGTTCTCCAGTTACTTTTGTTCCTCCAATTCACCTTATTCTCTAGGATCGCCACCAAAGTTCGCAGAGTTTTGGTTTCTTCTTTAAGCTGCTCCATCATATCTCTTTAGAAAGTCAGTGTTAATCTGTCTTAGATTTAACAATTCCTCATAAAGTAGTTTTAGGGTTATTGAACTATTGACCTTTGGAGGACAAAGCAGGGTTTGTCCTTGATAGACTTGTTGGTTGTTCAGTGCATTCGAAGATGAAGTGTGCTGAGTGTTGTCGTTCTCGGATGGAAATTTTTGTTGCATTTTCTCTTGTTTCTTTTGGGGTTTTCATGGAATTGTTTGCTGCTGTGGGTTCTCAGTAATTAGAGAATACTCAAACTGTCTGTCAAATTTGTCGTCAACTAGTCACGATCCTAAAATTATTGCAAATATGCTTGCAAACTACTTTAAAGAAGCTTTCGAAGATCCAAACTATAAGAAAACTTCTTATTTCTCTACTTCTGAGCTAAGCTCCGCTCACTTGAATTCAATTAGTTTTGAAATAAGCAAGGATACCATTGCACAAAGTATCTTGAAGTTGGACGAGTATTTCAATCCAGGCCGTGATAGTGTTTCGTCATCTGTTTTGAAGAAATATTTTACTTATCTGTCATACCCGTTATGTATTCTCTTTAATAAGTTCTTAAAAAGATCGATTTTTCCAATATCTGGAAAAGTGCATTCGATGAAATAATGAGCTACAGACCTAGTGCTAAATTATCTGTGATACCAAAACTGTTTGAGTCAATCGTATGTAGTGTTTTTCCTCTCACTGTACTTCAATTATTTGTGATAATCGGTATGGAATTGTAAAAAGAAATCTACGATTACTAATTTGTTTAAGTTTACGTCCTTTTGTTTTTGAAAAACATGAACAAGTCGATTGTGTATTTACTGATTTTAGAAAAGGTGCTGATAAATTGCGTTATCGTACTTTAATTTTAAAGCTAAACAATCAAGGCTTTAACAGTAATTTCCTAAACTGGATCTTATCGTACTTAAAAAATAGACTATAGTTTTGTATTTCGCAATGAGTATTCGAATCAATTTGTTGTTGATTCTGGACTCCCCAAGGCAGCAATTTAGGTCCAATTTTATTTGTTTTATTTATAAACGGCTGGATTTCATTTATAAGAAATTCGTCTGTCCTTAATTATGCTGATGATTAGATTAGATTAGATTTAGATTCGATTCGATTCGATTTATTATTAGATTTAAGTATACAATTTCAAAAGTGGGTCGTAATGATGATTAAATGAAAGCAATTTTGATTTTATTTTCCCAAAGTTTCGACTGTGGTTGCCGTCTTCTTCAGGGGTGTCTTTATTTACAAAATTAAATAGAGATATAATGTTTGTACATATTGATATAAGTAAACGAACAATATATGACTTACATAATTTTAAATTTTAAGATTTTTACTTTTTTAAATAACTGAACAATAATTTGTTTAAGACATATAAAAAGACAGATTAAAAACAGATTTTGAACACATCGCATTTGAAGATTAGTCTACGTTTTATGATATTTACTGTCAGAAACTAAGGAAGAGTAAACGGCTGATATATTTTGTGTGTCTTGTTTGCGGTTCATATTATGTTTGTTATTAATTATATGCAGTGTCTCTAGTGTGTACCGATTACATGCATGTTTTTCTGTTGCAAGCATCTCCACTCCCTCGAAGTTTGGTGTGTGACCGGAATCAATGCTGTGAGAAGCCAGTGCCGTCTTCTCAGAAATTTTTAGGCGAATATCTGACTTGTGATTCGCCATTTTTTGCCGAAGGGGTTGTTTGGTGGTTCCAATGTAGCAAAGATTGCAGGATTCATCCGTTTTCCCATGGCAATTTCTTTTATAAACTACGTCTGAACGGCGATCTTTGTCGGTTTTCGTCTTCAGGTTGGTGAATAGGGATGGAACAGTCTGCTTCAACCGATATGTTCCTTGAAATTTTCGGAAAGTTTGGGCACATAGACGATCCTCTTATAAACACATCTCCTCTCTTCCGACTTATTTTCAGAACGAACTTGGTGTTTTTGACGAAGTATCAAGTTCCTTATAACTTCTGTCGGAAAGCTGTTGTCTAAGAGTATTTGCGTAACTTTTTTTTCGCTAGCGGAGTGGAATTTTCGCAGTGTTTGTACGAATATTCTTGCCTGAATGGATCGGAAATTACCAAGTCTCCCAGACGCCATATCTTTCCGGTAACAGTCGAAAAAAAATCGGTCATTTTCGCGGTAAACCTTAACGCCCAAAAACACTATCGATTTGTTTTTTTTCCTCTCTACAGTGAATTGTATTTTTTCATTAAACTAGTTAAAGCATCGTAAGACATTTTCAATTTCTTCTCTGTCCACAATCGCAAAGATATCATCAACGTATTTTGCTATAAACCTAGGTTTGTAGCTTAGTTTAAAACATTCCTCGAGTAAGAAATCTAAAACCAAGTCCGAAACCGTCGGTGAAAGACGATTTCCCATTGACATTCCGTGTTCTTCTTTGTACAAATTGTACTTAAATTGGAGGTAGTTGCTATGTTTGAGGCAAACATTTAATAATTCGATAAATTTGTTTTGGCTCAGTTTGGAATTTTCAGCTATAATTTCCCATTTCTTTTTAATAATGTTGATTCCAACCTGAACAGGAACATTAGTAAAAAGAAAAATTTGATTTGAAAATTCTGTCATAATTTTGGAAAGTTTGTTTTGTGGTTACTCTTACGAAAAGTGCAAAATTGTTGTTTTAAATAGTACTTTAAATTTAAAAACTTGTATAAAGTAATACGAAATATCAACAAGACCGATAAACTTAAATAAAAGTGAGTTTTACACCTTTAAGGTTAATAAATTATCTTTATATCAACTTTATCAACAGGATACGCATAACCTCACTCTATATATCCAGGCAGAA
This sequence comes from Philhelius pedissequus, assembly GCA_910595825.1. NCBI lineage: Eukaryota > Metazoa > Arthropoda > Insecta > Diptera > Syrphidae > Philhelius > Philhelius pedissequus. The sequence goes on along the minus strand of OU343160.1, from coordinate 199,400,952 downwards.
TAAAAGGAAACTCTTTCAAACATCCCCTGAGACCTTTAACGAACATAAAAAATAACAACATTTGCAACCAATGTCTACAGAATTAGTTTCATCTATGACAAAGTCAGATTTCTATCAATTGTTTTATGATTTATTCGATGAAAAAATGAAGGATGCCGCAAAAAAGACTGACGTCGAGATGTGCGCAAATAATGTAAACAAGATAATTATGGAACTCAGTTTGCAATTGTCCACAAAAGTATGCGCCTTAGAAAAAATCGGAATCCTAGAGAACCAAATAGAGGAATTACAAAAAAGAAAAATGGAAAACAATCTTATGCTGAGAGTTACAACTCAAGAAGGTAAAGAAGAAAAAGAAATCGTAAAAGAAGTTTGCACCAGCTTAATACAACCAACGCCATGTATTGAAAGTCTTCATATTCGCGAAATAAAATCATTTAATAATAATGTGAAGAATTTTATCGTAAAACTAGAATCTAAACAGCAAGTTATTGCAGCACTTACGAGTAAGTCATCTTCGACACTACGATGCAAGTCGGCAAAAATTTCAAAGGATCTTCCAGTAACAATACGCCAAAAACGAAATAAATTATTAAAAATAAGAAGTTATCTTAAGGAAATTAATCCACAAGTAAAAGTTTTAGTTCGAGATGATAAAATGTTCGTCGAAAAGCATACGTTTCGTTGGAGTATTTACAAAACTGATCTTAGCAATCAACTGTGCTTCAACGTGGAGCCGAATGTGATGGATGACAGAGCTGTCAATCGAAGAGCGACCTCTTCATTTAGCACTAGAAACCATATAGCAGGGTCAACAACCTATTCAAATAATTCAGAATAAGATAGAGTTGCCGTCTGCCATAATAAAATAAAATCTGTAGAAATAAATAAAAATATAAAAAAAAATTAAATTATTAAGTTATTATGTAGCAGGTCTCAGTAATAAGTCTATTTACGTAAATTTTTACGATTTTATAGATAAATATGATATTGTGTTTCTCTATGAAACATTTCTAGTAGAAGAAGAATACAAATTATATCTTAACCGATTTAAGAACTTCAAATTTGTTTAGATTCCCGCTGTTAAATAAAATACTAGAGGCAGAGAAGTGGTGGCTGTTTTTTTTTGGGTACAAAAAAACTTAACTAATTTTTCATGTGATTCTGAAGCTGAAGTTGTCAATTTAAAAATCGTCCTGGACTCAACCAAATTGATAATACTGCCAACTTACATTAATTGTAATCACTGGGAAAAGGATTTCGGAAAATAAATTGATTTTCTGCAACACAGCAGCTACGATAACGTAATGATTATCGGAGATCTAAAAGCCCGTATAGGAAAGCAGGAAGGAAGAGGGAATCGATTTGCAGGGAAAGTGCGAGAATCCAAGGACACAACAACAAATTCGAGGGGAATCAATCTACTGGAATTGTGTGATTCATTCGGGTTTCATATTATGAATGATGAATTATGTGATTTGGATAAAAATTGCGAATTTACATTCGTATGTTAACGAGGTTGCTCGGTTATTGACTACTGTTTAATAAGGGGTAAATGAATATCAATATTTTCAGATTTCGAAGTTTTGTGCGAGCAGTACTCAGACCATCTATCGATCATAGCATAGTTTATAACCGCCCCAATTGAATGTGAAGAAACAATGAGTATTCTACTACCGCCAAGATTGATATGGAAACATTCCTGGGCAAACGAGTATATTTACAATCTGCAACACAACTTAAACATGGAAGAACAACTTAATATGAGCGAAATTGATAATGTAGTCAAAATATCTTATCCATCGTGCAGACTGGCTCATAAAAAGGCGTTTAAGTATAAAGATAAATGGATTGATAAAGAGTGTAAAGTAGCAAGACAAAAATCTTTCAGATGGCTCAAACCCTTCGTAAATTTGGAACCATTCTCTTCAAAGATCCTTATACTAAAACCAATTTCGAGCTCAAAAGATTGTGTAAAGAAAAAAAGAAATGCTTTCAGAAAATAGAGGCTCTTAAACTTACATGCTGCAAAAATACAAAAAAATTTTGGCTTGCAATAAACAAATTCAATGGTAAAGTGCCAAAAATAAACATTCACATAAGTGCGAGTTCTTTAATGCTTTATTTTCAAGCCTTGTTAAACCCAGTAACCAACACACTTCCAATTCATTATGCTACACCATTGACTTCAAACGAAATACTAGACAGACCTTTTTCTTATGATGAAGTAAATCAAGTTTTGAGCAAACTTAAAGACCAGAAGTCACCAGGTCCAGATGGGATAACCATTGAACTCTTTAAATACGCTACAAATGAACTAAAAGAAAAAATGTTAACCGCTTTTAACAACATACTGGATACGGGAGTTATTCCACAACAGTTCACAGAAGCAAGAATATTCGCCATACATAAAAAAGGAAATATATGGGGCCCATCTAATTACACAGGAATATCACTTCTTAATGCATCCTATAAAGTGTTTACTAAACTTTTGAATAATCGAATCGCACATTGGATTGAGAGGCAAAAACTTATCCATGAACATCAAGCTGGTCTCCGAAATGGTTACTCAGCCATAGACAATATTTTTGTACTCCAGAACATTGCTGGCACATTTGTAGAACAAAAAAAAAACTATTCGCCTTCTTCATTCATTTCAAGGCAGCCCTTGGTAACATGGATCGAAGAGCTCTATTCTATAAGTTGTACAATACTGGAATGAGTAATAAATTAGGAAAGGTACTTGAAAACATCTATAAAGAAAACCGGGCAGCAGAATGGTGTGGTACTGAAACTTCAGAGTGGTTCTCAACAAATATTTGAGTAAGACAAGGCTGTTCCTTAAGTCCCTACCTAGTTTCGATGTATACTGCCTACCCGCAGGAATAGAGTTTGCGGGAGAGTTAATTAAAGCACTTCTTTTTGCCGACGACGTGGTAATATTCGCTTACTCGCCGGAACCATTGCAACTGATGATAAACCGCCTTTATGTATACTGTCAAATGTGGAACTTAACGGCTAACCTAGGGAAATCATAGGTGATGATTTTCAAAAAAAGATATGGTAAATTATGCAGAAACGAGCGATGGTACTTCAATGGAGAACAAATCGAAGTTGTAAAAAACTATAAATACCTTGGCATGATGATTTCTAGTAATCCTAATATGGAACCACACTTTAAAGATAAACTTGTTAAAGCAAAAAGTGCAATCAGTGCTATATGGAAAAGATGTTTTTCGAATAAATTCATTGAACATATCGTCAAATACAATGTTTTCGTTGGAGTGGTGGAATAGGTGATACTGTACGCTGTACAATCCTGGGGACGCAGTCAGCATGAAACTGTAGAAAAACTCCTGAGATATTATATCAAGAGAATATTTGGATTACCAAGTACAACACCCAATTATATGCTGATAATTGAAACAGGACTTTCACCATTATTTGTTAAATCCTTGAAGCTGCACGTAGATTATATTCTGAAAGTTCTTGAGATGCCAGACGAAAGGCTGTCCAAAATCGTTGCTTTGAGAGTACTTCAAAGAAGAAATTTATGGGTTAGTAAACTTGAGGAGCTTGCTGGTTATTGTGGGATGGAATTCGATTATTCAAGGATAACAAACAGAAGTCAACGTAAAGATAAGCTCTACGAGCTCATCTGCAAAGTGGATGATTAATACAGGATAGATTGTATGAATATGGCTACATCCTCCGTTCACCGCTCAATATACAGTGCCGTGAATCACAATATAGGTGAAAGAAATTACTTAAATAACCGCAACAGCCAAGAACTAATATCCGCCATCTTCAAAATGAGGAGAACTCATAAGGTTAAATTACATACCACATCGTCCCGATTTATTGCAGTCTTTGCAACCCTTTGGAGAGAGAAGATGTTTTACACTTTATTGGTATGTGTTCCGTTCTTAAAGAAACTCGCAGATGTTATCTAGGCAGTTATGTTTTATCTGAATATGAAGTTAAAACACTTTTAAATTGTGAATCAGATGTAAAGCTTCTTCTAAATTACTACAAAAAGCAATAACTTACAGAAATAATATTATAAATGAAAATTTTGTATCTCAAAATATTTATCTATTATTATTCATCTTTTTATCTTGTAAATAATTACAATACAAACTATATATAATTATGTTTATTTTTTATTTAATGTCGATCAGGCAGACGGCAAAAGCCATGCTTTAATGATTTATGTAAAAATATATATTTTGTAATATATTGAAGGAAAAAAAATAAAATCTATCTATCTATCTATCTAAAAAGAGAAACAGAGTCATAAGAAAGCAAAATATCGTTTGTGTCAAGTACAAAATCTTTTGCTAGGATATAAACTCCAACGAATTTTTTTTACAGAGTGAGGAGATCTTTTTGTTACACAATGTAATATTTTACCCATGTACTTTGAAAGTTCGTAACAAGGAACTTTCATCGATGACGTTATCGGCCGGAGAGGCATGTTTGGCTTGTGAATCTCTGGTAAACCATACATTGCTCTTTTCTCTAGCAATGAATCACAAAGCTCGTACGACAAAATAGAACATAAATTCCATCTCAAAGATCTTAACCTGGAAATAACCAAAACATTTCACAAAATAAAACAATCCAACAACACACTAAGAATGCTTAGCAAAATATATAACATCACAAGACAACAGACAATTTATAACTCAACAGAAACAAAATTTCCTAACCATTTGCACGAAAAAAGAAGAAATCCACACACAAAAATTAATCAACTCAAAGCTGCTCTATGGAAAAAATTAAACATTAAAATGCATGACGATTGGTTTGTAAACAAAAGTAACGTAGAGTTTCCCGTCAAAATGAATTAGCTTCTGTTCTTGGGAAAGAAATTTTCTTTGCCAATTGCAAAAGATACGTTCCCTCATTTCCAACTCATTGCAGATGGCGAAGAAATCATAAGAATAGAAAAAGATGAAATAGGACAAGAAGCAACTAGACCTAAGTATAGCAATATGCTTCACTCTTTACAACGAAGCATTCGACAAATACATCACGAAGGTACACAAAGATGGCAATGGCGCAGTGGATAAAGTGCTCGATTGCTAAGTTAGACGTGTGGGTTCGATCCCCACGCTAGGCGCATTCTTTTCTATACCTCTAATTATAATTGGATGCCGCCCATGGGTTAAAATGAGACAGTCAATACCTGGTTCTCAAATCCACTGTGCCAAACTAGTGCCGTGCAATTCAGGTTGCATTTAAAAGACATTAGGTCTACTGTCTGACCGCTCTACATACAGGGTCGCAAGAACAAGCCCCTCACCACTCCCCATAACAGAAATAACGAATTTGTGAAATGGCTGCACACCAACATGATGATCGTTGATGGGGAAAAAGCAATTATGACTACCTGCACAGCACAAGTACCTGCAATATATGGTTTACCAAATATTCACAAGCCAAACATGCCTCTCCGGCAGATAACGTCATCGATGAAAGTTCCTTGTTACGAACTTTCCAAGTACCTGGGTAAAATATTACAGTGTGTAACAAAAAAATTTCCTCACTCTGTAAACAATTCGTTGGAGTTTAAATCCAAAACAAAAGATTTTGTACTTGACACAAACAATATTTTGGTTTCCTATGACGCTGTTTCTCTTTTTACTAATATCCCTGTTCAGCTTGCAATCAACATTATTAAAAAGAAATGGGAAATTATAGCTGAAAATACCAAGCTAAGCCAAAACAAATTTATCGAATTATTAAATTTTTGCCTCAAAGATAACAATTGCCTGCAATTTAAGGACAATTTGAGCAAACAAGTACACAGAATGCCAATGGCAAATCCTCTTTCACCGACGATTGCGGACTTGGTTTTAGATTTCTTACTCTATGAATGCTTTAAACTTAGCTACAAACCTAAGTTTATAGCAAAATACGTTGACGATATCTTTGCGATTGTGGATAGAGAAGAAATTGAAAATGTCTTATGATGCTTTAACCAGTTTAATGAAAAAATACAATTCACCGTAGGGAGGAAAAAAAACAAAAAGATAGCGTTTTTGGACGTTAAGGCTTACCGCAAAAATGATCGACTTTCTTTCGACTGGTACCAGAAACATATGGCATCTGGGAGACTTGTTAATTTCCGATCTAATCAAGCCAAGCACATTCGTATAAACACTGCGTCGAACAAAGCCTTTACAATGAGTGACAGAAAATTCCAGTCCGTTAACGAAGAAAGAGTTACGCAAATACTCTTAGACAACAGCTTTCCGACGGAAGTTATAAGGAACTTAATACTTCGTCAAAAACATCAAATCGATCTGAAAATAAGTTGGAAGAGAGGAGATGTCTTTATAAGAGTGTCGTTTATGTCCCCAAACTTTCCGAAAATTTCAAGGAAATGGTCGCGAAAAACAACCCGGAATTCAACTTGGCATATAGGTCGAACCAGACTGTTGCATCCCTATTCACCAACCTGAAGACGAAAACAAACAAAGATCGTTACACGCTAGAGACACTGCATATAATTAAGATCAAAAATAATATGAACCGCAAACAAGACACATAAAATATATCAGCCGCTTACTCTTTCTGACAGTAAATATCATAAAACGTAGACTTATATTGAAATGCGAAGTGTTCAAAAGCTGTTTTTTATCTGTTTTTTATATGTCTTAAACAAATTATTGTTCAGTAATTTAAAAAAACAAAAATTTTAAAATTTAACGCTATGTAAGTCTGTTTAATTTTGTAAATAAAGACACCCCTGAAGAAGACTGCAATCACCGTCGAAACGTTGGGAAAATAAAATGAAAATTGCTTTCATTTAATCATCATTACGATCAATAAAGTCGATGAGAATCATTTTTTTCGAAATTCTCCAAAGTCCAAATAAAAACCAACTTGGTCAAAAACTTCTAAAATATGATTTATCAGCTCGCCTCTCCATTTTAAATAAAGTTGAAATGACCACCTGTTCGTTTTCGGTCCGAAAGTATTTAAGTTCACACAAGTTGTGGTTAAGACGGCTGTAGATGGATCTATGTACCGAAGATGAAGCCTCGTTCATACAGTCGTTTCTGTACTGTTCGTCCACCTTCGCAACAAGGTCCTAAAGAATATATTTATGGCATACTATGTTTTCTCCCAGCAGACTAAAGTGGATTGCGCAGCAACTCCCAAGTTCTTCAAGATTTTGATACCAAAAATGTTTCGTTCTTATAGTATCCAATGCTAACATTTTGGGAAGCTTGTAATCTGCATGTTAAGCACCTTTGAAATGTAGTCGACGTGATACTTTAGCGTTTTAATAAAGAGGGGAGAAAGGCGTCATGTAGTTGGGAGTTGTATTGAGTAACCGAAAGCATCCTTTAATAAGAAACCTGAGAAGTTTTTATATTGTTTCGTACTTTTCGGATCCCCAAACCTGCGCTCCATATAGCATTACTGACTCGACTACTGCAACATATACCTCATACTTAACATTATGTGCTTCTAATTTATTCGAAAATAATTTTTTCTATTATAATAGCGTTTTTCGCTGTAACAAGCTTGTGTTTAAAGCGAACCGGCAAAAAGGACTACATCACCGGCAAATAATAAGGCTTTGATGACAGTTCTAGAGATTTCAATTCCATCCGGCAGAAAGTCTATTATACCGTTAAAAAATAAGGCAAATAAACTGGGGCTAAGACTAAATAATTGCCTAACTCACATTTCTGACTCAAACCATTCTGAGATCTCGGAACCGTCCCAAACTGCTGATAGGTTGCCTACATATATATTTTCCAGCCCTTTCAAGAGCTTTGCTCTCATTCCAAGGTTGTACAGTTTGTAAAATAAAGCTTTGCGGTTCACAGTGTCAAAGCTGCTTTGAAGTAAATAAAAAGACAAAATAGCTTCTTGTTTTGTTCTATGAAGTTCTCGCTACACTCTACAAAACAAAAACATTATCGATGGTCGAATACCCACTCCTGAATCCTGCTTGATATTCCGCAAGCAATCTCTTACTATGAATCCAATTTGTAAGACGGTTATTCAAAATTGCAGTAAATATTTTGTAGAAGGCGCTAAAAAAGGAGATTCTGCGATAATTAGCTGCATCTGATGTATTTCCCTTTTTTGTAGAGGAAAGATAATAGCTTGAACTGAGCTGGTATCTCTCCAGAGTCTGTTAATTTGGAAGTCCGCAATTCTGTTCCATATTTAAAAATTCTATTGGTATTCTATCCACTCTAGCAGCTTTTCCGTCCTTCAGCCTCAGTACATTCGGCAATTCTTCAAGATTTATAGCAGTACCATTTGAATGGACAGGTTTAGCGTGGTAGAAAGGTGCAGACGCAGAAACAGCATTTGAAAGAAGTTTGAAATGGTCATGCAGTGAAACTATATTTAATTTACTGCTTATTTGAAGTTCTTTTCCCATTTAATTGGTTGACTGTCCGCCAAAATTCTTTGGAACTTTTGCAATGAGTAAGCTTGTGTGGTTCATTTTTGAAAAAATAGACTTTTTCTCCTTACAGATACTTTTGAACTTGCAGTTTGTCTCAATGTACATCCTTTTGAAATAATTACCACTATATTTTCTAAGAACTTTCAACCACCCGAAGGAATTTTGGCGACCTTTTTCAGACTCCGTATTCGAACCACTTTTCCTTGTGTCTTATAACTTTGACGTGGTTATTTTGTGTAGGACAAGTTGCTTTGATAGCACCTTCAATAACATCCAGAGTAATTTAGTTCGCTTCTGAAAGGGTTCTATCGAGGTTAATTCTGTACACTTCGGCCTTATTGTCTTTCCAGATAAGTTTTGGAGGAAAAATTAAATCCACCATTTGCTCAACTATTCCAGAGTCAACTGTAATTGGCACATGATCAGAATATGGAACACTCAGCATCTCAAAATCGACTACAATTGAACTCCAGCTTCCTTTTATTAAGTAATAATCGACAACAGAAAATCCTTGCAGGCCTACGAAGGTGAACTATTCCAACTTGTCCGAATGAGAAACGCCATTCATCAATCGAAATCTAAACGAATTACAGAGATCGAGTAATTTAACTTCTCTTGCATTTGTGGTGGTGTATTTTGAGTTTTAAGTCTTCCCAGAAAATCTGTTCTCCCTTCCTTCTTCTATACCTATTCACGCATTGAGATCTCCAATTATCATAACATAATCTCCATCGTAGTTTTCCATAAAACTGTATAGTACGTTAAAATCTTGTTCAAAGTGATTTCAATTTATGTACGATGGTCTTATGTTATAACGCTTTGTTTAAGTTTTTAAATTTACAAAATTAACTTCGTCTTTAACTTCAAATTCACACGTAATAATTGTTGTTAAAGATTTCTTATACGAGTATGCAAAGAAGCACCCTCCGCTTACGCTTCCTCTTGTTTTGTGTCTATTTACCGGAATCCAAATAAATTTGAAGTTCTTAAGACTATTTGTATATAAATTACATTCATTTGCAACTAAAAACGTTTCGTTTAAAAAACGAAGTCGTAGTTGTTTATTAAATTAAAAAAGTTTAAATACAACGATTGAGTTTTTAAGCCTGCTATATTATAACTTAAAATTTTTGGTTTTATAAATTAATTTTTTAATGAAAGTAAAAAAAACACTTGTTATTTAAATAAGATCCATACATTTGTGGATCTTATTTAAATAACGAGTGTTTTCTTACTTTCATTAAAATGTTACCAAAGTTTCACCAAGTGCCAACCCACGACTCTATTGAGTCTACCAAAAATCAATTTTATTTGCAAAGATTTTGGCAGACTGCACCTTTACCCTATACATTTAAAGAACAATTGTCCCCCTCTTGACGACTAGATGGCGCGCACCGATCTTGTCTATTATTTACATCAGCTGGTATTGACGTTTTGCTGGCGCCCATAAGAGCAGACAGGTGTTTATCTAGATCCATATGGTAAATATCATTTAAAACTCGAGTTCCATCCGTAAAATTGTTGTGCAAAAATCCCAACGTGGGACTCCAACCCGAAACATTATTGTTGACAACCGTTTTATCCTCCCTTACCGACATCTGATTTCTGGATTTATTTAATGCAAGCGACGTTTGGAACACATTAATTTATTCCGATTCTGTCGAATCGATGCTGGCAGATCTCATGAAAATGTTATGCTGGTGTTTCGCAGAGTGTTGGATGATTTGAGTGCAGCAGTTACCTTTGTTTCGAATCAAGTTTTACTATGATCTTTATATTTACATCTCTAGACCTTATTTCGTGTATTTGTAAATTTCTGCAGATGGTGGTGGTTAAACAATGTTTGTAAAAATGATTTCAGCGTGCTCCTTCTCATCTCGACCTTTTAAGATCGCTACTCTCAGCAATAAATTGCCTTCGGTGTTCTTTTTCTGCAATTCTTCTAGTTTGGTCCTAGAACCTACTGATTCGGTCGACGTTGTGCAAGGTGATTGTATCTTTTTCGATAAAGGTGTCTCGGGAGCTTCTCGCTTATTTTTATACGGGCGTGCAGTGAGGCTAAAATTTCGCTCTTTTTTGTACTTATGGAAAACATCTAAATTTTCTATAACTCACTTGTATTTCATACGCTGTGCCGTTCTATAGTCTTTATATTCTCTTTAGAGTGTTAAATGATATTAATTTCTGTGATTTTTTCAATAAATTTACTTTTTGAAACCGGATAAGCCTTAATGACGAGTTTCTCACTTCTTTGGCAGATGTCAATCTCCATGCTGATGAAATTAAGCTTTTCAAAAGAATTAAATCTACCTCTGACTGTTTACTTTTACAAGAAGACGTGTTCATATTTAGGGAATGGTGCAATAAGAATAGTATTGTTTTAAACGTTGGCAAGTGTAAGTGATTATAAGTATTATGTAGTTATTATAAGTTTGTTTCACGGTAGTATTTAACGAGTTGCATAAATAAACACTTTTTTTTAATATTGTATGTGCATTCGAGGGGTTATTCGGATACCCTCAAAATGTATCAACCCGGTGCAAGCGATTATGAAAATAATAGACGATTCAATACGTTCTTTTGTGCACATTAGTTTTGAATCTTTGAGTGTCATAATGGGAGGGAGAAGGAGCCCCTTATAAGGCTTTCCACATTCGTATGGAGCCGCTAAAGAAGGAGTCCCTATACCTGACGGTACATCCAAAGTTGGGCTCAGCTCAAGGGTAAACTGATGAGCGTTCTTAGAAAAGCCAGTATTAAATTGTCTTAGGATAGGAATGCAGCTGCCTATTTCTTTAGAGCACCGTCTATAAAACTGACAATAAAACAATAAAATGCATGAAACAGACGTTGTTCAAGACATGCAAGTTTTTTTTCAGTTATTGCTTAATCAACAATCGCTTTTAAACCCCTTTTTGGATTCTGTACAAGATACTAAAGTGGGTTATCGGAACACCTGCTCAGATATGGCACCTGTACTAAAGCTTTGGACGAATGTAGGCTAAATGATCAGTTAGGCAAGAATTATTTCTTGCATTGTCTAAGAAAACCAATCATTTCCCAGCGTTTTTGTCAATGCAAATACCGAGAACTGAAAGTTATTCGATTTCATCGATACAAGCACCGTTTCTTAAAAATGGCATTAGGTGAGGCCCGCTTTAACGAGAATAGACAATATTGAGTATTTGAAACATTAAATTTTAAGCGGTTTGTATTCTGCATTTAACAATGCCGTCAAGATCATGATTGAATAAGCCTATCAAGCTGCCTTTGTAGTTCCATATCAAGGACATGGGTGTAAACCTTAAAGCGAACATAAAAAGCTGAGGGTACTGGCATCAGAAAGATGTGTACCACTGGTTGGTTAGGTACAGCATTAGATCACCAGTGAACCTCTTTCTTCGAAAGCCATACTGCTGGTCGTAAAGCAGCTTTCGTTCTTCAAGATATTTCGTAAGCTGATAATTGATCAGCGTTTCGATTACCTTGGAAAGAAAGGACGATAGGACAATTGTACGGTAGTAAGAGAGTGAAGAAATTTTACTTTTTATGGGACGGACCACACAAGTGCTGTTTTCCATCCATCGGGAAGAGAGGAGTAGAGTATGAAGGGGGAGAAGCTTACGCAGTGATTTCGGCAGCGTAGAAGGACAATTCATCAGAACAATAAGGAGATACTATCTGGACTAGCGGATTTGTGTATATCGAGATCTTTAAGAAGACTCTAGCAATTGTACGGCTACGAAAGAAGATACGTAACATGAAACTGGTTATATGTTCTCAAGTACATGAGGAGACATATCATTTTGTGGAAGATTAGAATTAGCAGCTTACCGCAGAAGTATCCTGGGAGCCGACGCGGAGGTAGACTTACAAATAGCTACACATTTTTACTACATTTTAGACATTTTAGTATCTGTTGCCTTAATTTTTAATCATGTAAGAATTTGGACCGTTGGATATGACTTGCAGTTCTTTAATGAAGCATTGTAATTTTCCACCACCATCACACATACTGGCCGATATTACAAATTAAATTAAAAATAAAACAAACACTTCTGTAATACTCCCCATATATTTACATGGCACTCCCCTACCCACGCTTGCTTTCTGTGAATACCTTCCCCATATAAAACCATTACAAACCTACAAACATAATAAAATAATTTTATACCCAAAACTCTTTCCCACCTCTACCTGGGACAATTATGGTGCTAGTACCTTATATAATCAATCTTATAAATTAGTATATGCTTCCCGACCAGTGGTAAGTACCTTATGTAAGATCCGTATAAATGCAGCCTTGTCAGTGGAAACTTTTGACTGCCCGTGAAACCCGTGTTTGCATCGAAGTCTGTAGACTGCCGGTGAAAATTGTGATTGTCAGCGAGAGCTTTGACTGCCAGTAAAAGCTGTTCACTGCCGCACTGCCTCTAGTGCAAAACGTGATTGCTAGCGAAAGCTTTTGCTGCAAATGAAAAAGTGTTGAATGCTTGTGAACGCTGTATACTGCCGGTGAAAACCGTGATTGCCAGCGAAAGCTATTGACAGCCAGTGAAAACTGTTGATTACGAGCTCAAGCTGTAGTGAAAACTCATAAAGTATTAACGCAACTGACAGGGAACGGAAGCCGACCAAGTGCTGAGTCAGTATGACAGGCGAATCAGCCAAATAAAGCAGCTTAACGCAACCTTTAAGCCATAAACGAACCAACACTACCAATAAATATACGCCCAGAGGTGGAGAAAATTTCCTGTATGCAGAACGTAAGTTATCACTAAAACAAATTTTTTACTTGCGATTATAGGTACTATAAGGCAAGTTATGTATTCGTAAAAAAAAGCTTAGACACTACTGTGTACCAAAATTTTTCAAAAAAAAAATCGAAATTAATTTTTTTTGAAAACTCAAAATTTCGGAAACGACTCAATAGATTTTTTCGAAGCTTCGTATTTGGTGTTTGTTTGTGACATTAACTTCAATAAATAAAAAAAATATTTTTCTAAAATATAAAAAAAACGGTGCCTCACATACAAATGTTAAAAACCGTTAAGAAAAAAATTATTTCTGGTAGCCGGCTCAAAGAATTAAAAAAAAACGTGTGTGTTATTAAATTAGTACACTCTACTTTCAAGCATAAACAATTTTTTTTGGCGCACTTATTAGCTGTACTTCCCATAGAACCACTTTTCATATTTTGCACTTTCTCAACATTGCATGCACCGAATAAAATAATTTTTTTTTATACAAATGCTCCCTAAAATTGTTAATAAAACTGCAGACCCAAATTTTCAAAAAAAAAATTCGATTTTTACAAAATAATTAAAATTTTTTTTTGAAAAATCGATCTTTCAAAAACCAGTCACTGACTTTTTTAAATTTAAATTTTATATGTATATTAATAATATCTTCAAAATGGCGTTTCCATTTTTTTTTCTAAAAATTTTTTCAAAATTTTATACATAAAAAAAATAATTTATTAAAAACAGCTCCAACGATTTTTGAAATTTTTGTTGATATAATCTTATTTATCTACGAATTCAAATGGCATCTTTGTTTTCTCTCAAACTATAACAACTAAGTAATATAAAAACATTTAATTATGAGTATTATCCATTTAATTGTACCTTATTATTATTCCCTTCTCAGGTATTTTTGCGTACATACGTTTATATATACCTACATTTGTGTCTTTAAAAATCACATAAATCTTATGTATGCATATTACACCTAAATTATAAAGTTATATGCAATGCATATTATAGCTACCTACCCGCCTACATCCTTAATTTTCATTATTATATGTACATGTTTACATACTTATGATCCATCTATACATGTATGTAGAAACATTTTACTCTCCTAACTTACATAATTAAAATCCATAACTAAGATCTAAATATACATTTGTAGGTAGGTACCTATGTAACTGTTACTTTTATCATCCATTCGACAAGAAGAATCAAGGTAATCTTACCTACATAGGCTTTACGCCTGCATAGGATAACTACACCTAACTAACTAAACCTCAATGGTTAACTACATTAAAGTTGTTAGCTACAAGAGCAAGTTCGTATGATCCAGTCGTGCATTTCATTATTTTACATTTCATATATAATAGGAACAACTAAATCTTCGTACTTATTTTACTAGAACCTTGTAATCTGGCGAGCGAAACCTCGGCTTTAGAAAACGGGTTGGGTACGGCTGACCGCAAAACGGCTTCTCGAATCACGTTTCACCGCACACGATTTCTCGCAAAACTTTTTATAGCAGCGCAGTTGCCTATGAAACCATACCATTTCTCACGTTTTCCCGACAAAGTGCAACCTTTTTTAATACAATCGTACAATCGGGTTAAGCAAGTATTTGCGAATGATTTCACTGTTAAGGTTGGTTTGTTGGAAGGGGTAGGTATACACATTTTGAGCAATTTGCTCAAATGTTCTTGTAAGAACAAAAAACAAATTGTAAAGAGATATAATTGATTGCATTGTCTATTGTCGTTGGCAGTTAATAGTTTGTTGGGAGTGGGTAGATAATGATTTCAAAAAGATTAAGAGTTAAAATTGGTTTCATTATCTATGGTCGTCCTGGCATAAATCATAATAATTACCTTCGGTGTATTTTTGCCATAAAGCTCAATGAAAATAATATAATTGGGGCTGCTTGGAGCAATTATATTATTTGGGGTGGGGTCCAGTTTGGTTGTATTCAAATTTTTATTGGATTTAAATTTTTGTTGGATTTAAAGAAACCTTGCATTCAGCTTCACTAGTGTTTTAATAATCGCTATTACATTTGAACGACCCCAAATAAAATATGCATCAAAAAATACTCTTATAATAGTACTAAAATTATTGCTATCTCGCCGCCAATCTCGCAAAAACGTTAAGCGAAAGAGAGGTACTAATAGTACTTAGAAAATTTGCGTGCAAGCGTTACACGGGGCACTGAGCTACGATAACCTTAACGATCCCTAGAAAAGAATGTACTTCACAGTTTTTCTAGCTTGTTCAACTTATTCAGGTTTCCCTCAGTTTGGTTGGGCTTATAACATCGGAAACTTATCTCTCTCAACCTATGAACATCAGCCATTCTTGCAGAAGGAAGGATTTGCAATCAAACACGAGTGGCTGACAATAGGTTGCTTGGATTCAAATCAATGATTTCAGCATAAGGCATAGTGATGTGATGTGAACCGATGAAAGATCCGATTCGACAGCCCAGTAATTTAACGAATGCAAAGGCAAACCGACTTGAACATAATGAAAGCTACCCTCCTTTTATTGCGGTTTGTACGAAACATAATGTACTAACACATACACATTCGATAGTCGATTTGTTACTAACGAAACCGGCTGTGGCTCCGTTTCACCCATTATTCGTTTTAGTAGTTTTTTTTAGACGAAAGTGTTGTCTGTTTTGTGTATGCGCTAATTTTGCTGTCGTATGTATAGGTATATGATATATGAAGCATCAATCCAAGTGAATTGATCGCAACGGAAGCATAAATATGAATCTGTTCAAGGCAGACGGCAAATAACATAACTCGGTTTGATGTTGAATTTGTTGTTACCTACTCGAGTTAGAAATGAAATTTCGCTAAAATAAATCGAGATAAATCAAACCGAGTTGCGCTGCGCATTGGATTTCGTTTCGTTTTTTATTGTCGTTGTATTGTTTAACTTCGTTTCAACGTGTAGTAACTCGGGTTGAAATGAAATTTTTTTTTATAGAATTGGAAATGGACATCTAATTTTGAATTCGTATTCGCTCTTTTTAAGTTTTTTGTATAACGCGGGCTGATGGTGTGTGGAATATTAGTTTGACTTTGGTTTCGGCTTCGGTTTGCTTGTGTTCTGAAATTAGTTAATTTTTGTATGTGAAAAATGGCTGGTCAAAAAAAAAGTGTTCAGTATTCTTATAATATTTTCATCAAAACACATTAATGACGGAAAAAACAGAATTTTTTTTTAATAAACCGAGTTAGCGAACTCGGTTTGCAACCCGAGTAGTTCAAAATGTAACTCGGGCTAACCCGTGTTGAGAATATTTCGGTTTTGGCACATCACTAACTTGGCACGCTCAGCTCGCCATTGGATGGATTCTTGCTGCGTCTTGCCCTCTGCTATCAAATTTTCATGACATATAAAAACGTAGAATTAAGTAAGGAAAAAAATAAGAAATAGTAAGATATAAAAGTAAAAAAGACTCAGTATAAACTGATTTAACACTTTGCAATAAGGGCATAGATGACGTGACCTCTGGAGAATAACCCCGCTTTACAGTTAACACCTCAGTCATCACTCCGAGTAACTGCTTTCCTCTAGTTTGTTGAGGTAATCCCGAACTTAGTTTCTCTCACATCATTCGCTTGAAAGATCATCTCAACAATTATTATTTCTAGATTAAGTACCTGTTTCGGCAAAATACAACCTTGCCGTTTTGGATGTCGTCTAGGCAGCAGCGTCCACTCAAGTGTGCGGCACAAAAAATAACCTGGTCGAATGCTTCGACGCACAATAAATTTCGGTAGGTGTGGCCAAACGTAGTTCGCGCTTTCTTAAGAAAAATTCTGTAGCGGGCGAGGAGCACCTTCCTAGCCTCCAATTTAAACTCCGATTTTTGTTTTTTAATCGAACTATAAATATCTTTATTTCTGTTCTCTTTTACTTGGTATTTAAAATAAAACTTGTAAATTTAACTTATTATCACAAATAAAATAAATGATGCCTTATGGACCAAATGAAAAAAAAAATAATTTAGGTTGACTTTGGTTAAGAGATAGAACGAGAATGTCGGAAACGAAGAACAAAAGTCCCGGGATCGACCGCACAACCCGAAGTTTGTTGTTTAGCCCAAAACAAAATAGCTTTTTAGGCCCGTTCATGTTGCGGACACCACGAACTAACTTAATGCGTTGTGTTCATGCGTACCTGGAGGTAATGCAAATGAACATTCTGCTTCCCCCCCCCCCCCCCTTGGTGCGAAGCGACAAAGGAGACAAATTAAGATGTGAAAAACTATTTATATGTGCAACAAGCAAGAGATAAGAATAAAATTTTAAAATAATTGAAGGGCTTATAATTGAATAAAGATACGATTAGTATGGAGGCAAAAGGCAAAGTTTTACAACAGGTCTCGTAGTTTCCCCATTTGATGTTCTTAGGGCCACCACTCTCACCTTACCAACAACGCCAAGATGTACATTTATTACACGTGCTAAACGCCATTCATATGATAGTAAATTTTCGTTTTTCACGACAAGTAGTCCATTCACTTTGATGTTCTCCTGAGACTATTTGTTTCGTTTATGAAGTACCCTGAGAATTTCGGTTTTCCGCCGCTGACAAAACTGCTGTTGAAGACATCGGAACTTTTCACAGCTAATGATTAAGAATAAATTGGCATCGGCCAAATTTGGTTCAGGAAAAGGTAAAAGTGGAGCTACGCGCAAAAAAATGACCGGGCGTAAGGGCTAATAAATCAGGGGGATTGTTTGATAAAGAAGAAAGTGGGCATGAGTTTAAACACACTTCTATCCTTGCTAAGACTGTAGACAATTCTTCGAGTATGAGCCTGGCGTTATAATGCATAGTAAGAGGGTGACGCTCGTTATAAGGAAGATTTGATTGAGATAATCGACCATTGACCCTAAGAAGATGAGAAGAGTCTAAGAAAGAATTTTTAGAGATTAGGAAGCCTTTCGAACTAATAGGTTTACCTTCCATAAGAAGGAAGTGATACAACCACTTTTGTACGAGGTCTTCACCCCGTAGATTCCGGCCACTGAGAGATGGGTTGGCAAAGCCAAGTTGTCCATTCGCAAATCTGAGGGCATTGCACTCCGAGTAGCTAAGTCTGCCGGGTTATCAGCTGACTTGAAATGTCTCGACTTAGCATTTCCACCATTATTCAAAATTTCGCTAGTCCGATTGTCGATGAAAGTTTTCCACACACATGGTGGTGTTCTCAGCCAAGCTAAGACGATGGAAGGAACAGTTCATAAAAAGATTTGACAAGAGTGAACAGAGAATTTTGAGCCTCACACAACTCACGGCGTTGAAACGACACTGATGTGATGTGTGCAACTTTGGACTTCACGCAAAACAAATGAGGTGCGAAAGTACTGTCAGAATGATAGGCGCGTACATAAAACGCGGTAGCATAAGCCTTTTCTGATGAGTCACAGAAACCGTGGATTTGAATTTTATTCTACCCTGCGAGGTATTTCAATGAGTTGTAAATTTGAGTTGTAAATAACTCTGCAAAGGTTTTCCATGTTTTAAAGGAATCAGAAGTTATGGTTTAATCACAAGTGGTTTGCTTAGACCAAACTCGTTGCCTTCAATATTCTTGCAACTGTGGCGACATCTAACACTTCAAAACAACAAATTAATATTTCTACTTTTAATGTACAACATCTATTTGACATTTTGCTTCGTTTCCTTATTAAGCTTAAAACAGAAATCGTATAAATACGAGTGTCTCATCGATAGATGCTCTCTTCTTCTTTGGATTCTGCGAAGCATACACCGATCAGCAAAACTTAGGTTATTTGTAAGTAGGTTAAGGTTTAACTAATTTTTAATAAAGTGGATTTTGTTTATTCAAAGCCTTGTTAATTTATTTTTCGAATCCATAATTGGTGACCACGTCCAACACAAATACTTCTGCAAAGAATGCCTAACCACGATGACAAAACGAGAACAGATGAACCCACGCCTAATCCAACAAAGGAAGACCAATCGGAGCAGCAAGAGACCATCACTCGTGTGTCCATTCGAATCCCTCCATTTTGGCACGAAAAACCACAGATATGGTTCGCTCAAATCGAAGCCCAGTTCCAAATTAATAAAATTTCTGGAGACACCGCAAGATTCAACACAGTCATTGGAGCTATAGAGTCTCAAGTACTTACCCAAGTTTCTGATGCGGTACTGAATCCACCCTCACAAAATAAATACGATAACCTAAAAAAAATACTACTTGAGCGCTTCGGTGATTCCGAGCAACGAAAAATCAAAAAGTTACTCTCGGAAGTAGACCTCGGGGACAAGAGACCATTCCAGCTTCTTAATGAACTCAAGGAGCTAGGAGGTACTCAAATAACCGACGAATTTCTGAAGTCACTGTGGTTGCAACGTTTGCCAGCTCAAGTTCGAGCAATATTACAAGCTTCAAATGACGAGACTACTGCCTTATCTAAACTGGCTGACAAAATCATGGAAGTTGGTGATTTCTTACACCCTTCGGAAATAAACGCGGTCCAACGAAATGAAAATCATCAATTATTTTCTCATGCATCATCAAACGAAATCTCTCTACAGCAACTCCAACAAGAGGTAAAAGAAATTGGCAGTCAGCTTAATCAAATATTAAGAACAACACGTGACCGTTATAGTAATCGTCGCAGTAGAAGTTTAAGCTCTCGTCGTACTTTCTCTAATCATAATCCGCGCTCAAGGTCAATCAAAAACGAATCGTACTGCTGGTTCCACAACACATTCGGCAGCGAAGCAAGAAAGTGCCGCGAGCCATGTACATTCAAAAGCGACTCGAAAAACTAGAACAATTGGCCAGCGGTACATTAAGTAAACAACCCGTCGGCCAACAAATATTAAGATTAGTTGTTTACGACACGTCATCTAAGCAAAAATTTCTCATAGATAGTGGAGCAGACGTCTCTGTTCTACCACCTTCGTATCGTGATCGATTTTCATCAAAGAAAACAACGCTGTTTGCAGCGAAGGGCAGCAGGAAAAAAACATATGGTGAGAGAAGGCTGACACTAGAATTGGGTCTGAGACGAGCGTTTCCATGGATTTTTACAGTAGCAGATGTGACATCACCGATAATCTTATAAGGCATTACGGTATCATTATCGACCTCAAACATAATCTGTTGATCGACAGCACTACCAAAATACAATCGAAGACAACCTGCTATTCTGCTGCTAATGAGATTATAATTAAATCATTTGATTCTAATCAACCCTTTGCATTTATTCTAGCTCAGTTTGAAGAACAATTTTCAAAAACAAACAAGCAACCAGCGAATACATCGACGACAACTCACCACATTGAAACAAAGGGCCCTCCGGTTTTTTCACGCCCACGCCGACTTAATGGTGAAAAACTTAAAGCTGCGCAAAAGGAGTTCCAATACTTAATGGAACAAGGCATCTGCCGCCCGTCCAAGAGCAACTGGGCCAGTCCATTGCACATGCAGTTGGAACAAAACGGAGACTGGCGACCATGCGGCGACTATCGCGGCCTCAACAACGTCACCATTTCAGACAAGTATCCAATACCATTTGTGCAAGATTTCCGCAATATTCTCGAAGGTAAGACGGTATTTTCCACAATAGACTTGGAAAGGGCTTTCCATCAAATACCTGTGGAGCCAAAAGATGTACACAAGACGGCTATAACTACTCCGTTCGGTTCTTTCGAATTTATCTACATGATGTTTGGTCTGAGAAACTCTGCTCAGACGTTTCAAAGACATATGCACGAGGTTTTAAGAGGTTATGAAGACTTCGCATTCTGTTATATAGACGATATTGGCGTAGCATCAAAGAACGAGAGAGAACACCAACAACATCTGAGGCTTATTTTTCACCGCCTAAAAGAATATGGTCTCAAAATCAACCCATCGAAGTGCGTGCTCGGAAAGAACGAGGTAACATTTCTCGGCCATACAATTAATAGCGAAGGTATTAAGCCCCTCGACTCGAAAATCAAGGTAATTCTGGAATTTAAAAAACCTATTTTAGCCAAGGAATTGAAGAGATTCTTGGCAATGATCAATTTTTATAGGTCTTTCATACCCCAGGCGGTCAAAAACCAAATGATCCTCCAAAAATTAATAAAAGGAAATGTAAAAAACGATTGAACAAAAATAGATTGGACAAAAGAAGCAGAGGAAGCATTCGAGTGTTGCAAAAATGATCTGGCGGCAGCCACACTCCTCGCTCACCCTGCTTTGGACGCTTCTATATCCCTCAGTACTGATGCTTCAGATGTTGCCATCGGAGCTGTGATTCATCAAACTAAAAACGGTAGTACTACACCTCTAGGATTCTTCTCAAAGAAGCTAACAGACAGGCAGCAAACATTCAGCGTCTACGATCGAGAGCTACTAGCTATCTACGAAGCAGTGAACCACTTCAGACATCTCCTGGAAGGAAGAGAATTCTGCATATGGACTGACCATAAATCCCTCACCTTCGCGTTCGGCAAGTCATCAGAAAAAGCTTCTCCAAGACGACTTAGGCAATTGGAATTCATCGCACAATTCAGCACGGATGTAAGATATATAAATGGAAACAAAAATACAGTCGCTGATACATTATCTCGGATAGCAAAAGTACAATCGACACCTTTGATTATCGACGCAGAGACTATCGCCGATGAGCAATTAAATGATTTAGATCTCTTGAATCGTATTAGGGATGACAAGTTTTTCTCAACATCACTCACTGTCAAACCATTTGTCATTACAGGTAGAAAAAAACAGATCCAATGCGATACGAGTACAACGAGAATACGACCGATCGTTCCAAAAACGCTTCGAGGCTCTATTATAAAGCAGTTACATGAACTATCTCACCCCGGAAAAAGGTCGACACTGAAAATGATTCAAGAACGCTACGTTTGGACTGGAATGAGAAAAGATGTCACTGAAGCTGTCAAAAATTGTATGCAATGTCAGAAAAGCAAGATCCAGCGACACAACCTACAAAATTACGCATCGTATTTGCCACCAGAAGCCCGTTTCGAACACATAAACATCGACCTGGTCGGCCCACTTCCAACATCGCAAGGTTATCGATACATCCTGACGTGCATAGACCGATTTTCAAGGTGGACCGAGGCATTTCCTTTGCCTGACATCACGGCAGAGACCGTGGCAAGATCTTTTATCGCCGGTTGGATATCCCGATATGGTGTTCCACTTAGAATCACAACCGATCTCGGCCGACAATTTGAAAGCAACATATTTAAAGAATTAACACGTTTGCTTGGGATAAAACATCTGAAGACAACACCCTATCACCCTCAATCAAATGGGATTATTGAAAGATGGCATCGGACGTTGAAAACAGCTATCAAGTGCTACGAAACAGACGACTGGTGCAGTGTTTTGCCAACAATTCTACTAGGACTGCGCTCCACGTTCAAAAATGACATAAATTCCACCCCAGCAGAGATGATGTTCGGAACGACTCTCCGATTACCAGGCGACTTCTTCGGAACGAAACGAAAAGTTGAAGACCAAACCGAATTTGTGAAGAACTTGCGTCGCACAATGTCCAAAATTCAACCCTCTTCTCCAGCTAGCCATGACAGTGCTAAGGTATTTGTTCAACCATCCCTTCAAACTGCTACTCATGTGTTTGTTCGAAACGATGCTGTCCGAACTCCTTTACAACAACCGTACGAAGGGCCCTATGAAGTTTGCGAGAGAAAAGAAAAGTACTTCAAACTACGGATAAGAAATCGTATGGTAAATATTTCTATAGACCGACTTAAAACAGCCTTCGTACCAACACCTCTAGAAAAAGTCGCCCTTCCAAAAGATGAAGATAAAAACCATACTCCGGGAAGTGAGCCCAGACAACCGAACTCACCGACATACACAACAAGGTCAGGAAGAAAAGTAAGAATACGACATCCTATTTGAGGGGGAGAGGTGTTGCGACATCTAACACTTCAAAACAACAAATTAATATTTCTACTTTTAATGTACAACATCTATTTGACATTTTGCTTCGTTTCCTTTTTAAGGTTAAAACAGAAATCGTATAAATACGAGTGTCTCATCGATAGATGCTCTCTTCTTCTTTGGATTCTGCGAAGCATACACCGATCAGCAAAACTTAGGTTATTTGTAAGTAGGTTAAGGTTTAACTAATTTTTAATAAAGTGGATTTTGCTTATTCAAAGCCTTGTTAATTTATTTTTCGAATCCATACAACTATGACCACAGTAGCTAGCCAGCCCGCGGGTGCAAACATCCGAGCAACCTCAGAAAAGATTTCTCGTTTAGTTAAATGTTCTAATAACACGATTGGCTGAGTAGTGAAACGGAAGTTATCATTTTTGGCATTCCACCTTATTCCGAGATTGCAATTGGGCTTATAAGCGAAGGGTATTCGAGGTCCACTTCCGAAGTGGAAACCCGGTCGAGTCGAGGATTTTTATGAGCTCAGATTTCTATGAGCACCGAACAAGACGTCGTCGACGTTAAAATCAAATTCAAGAATTTTCGAGGCGAGAGGAAAGAGTACGAATTGCCAAGTCGGGGCACAATTAAACCCCAATTCAAAGTACTCGATTTCTAGGTGAGGAAAAGTGCGATAAATAATTCTTTGAAATGGGCTGTAGCGCGGATCAATAAAAATTTGGCGATATATCTTCTCAATATCTGCTTTAAAAACAAATTTGTAAAATCTCCAACGTATAATTAAGGAGGAAAGCATAATAATACCTAGAATAATTACATAGGATAGTATGGTGAGGAAGACAAAATAATTTTACTTGACGGTACTTAACTTTTTCCACTGGTAGGACTATGTGCATGTGATTGAGGGTTAAATACTGTTAATAACTTTTGAGTATGCTGGGATTTTAGACCAGGTTAAGAGGCTAAGGGTCTTTCGTTTATAAAATATTGTTTAACTGCACTAAATCTAGATTATCCTAAACAACTTTCTTGTGATCGGATTGCGGTAGACTTCTAATCTCCAAAATTTTCGTAATTGACCAACCAAGGCATATTGTTAAATTAAAACAAAAACAAAAAAAAAAAATAGAAAAAAAAGTTGCTTGAAAAACTCTTTGATGATACAGTAGTGTTGAATGACTGAAAGGAGTCGGGCACGGGTCCTGGCAATATCCATCCACAAATGAATTTGAAATGGTTTTGACCGCTTTGCGAATAATACATGGGTAAAGGTCAACACCTATCAACACATCAACTTGATACGATTTGTCACAACTGGGATCAGCCAACTTGAGACCGACAAAGAGGTTAGGATCTGTTCTCGCAAAAGATGCACGTGGTAGACTTTTCCAAGCGCAATAGCTTGGGCTGAAATTGTAATTTGAGGAGCTTTAAAAGAAGTAAGTGAAAACGAGCAAACCTTTTTAGAAATGATTGAGATGTTTCCGCTGATACCAGAAACAGTTGTGTTTTTCTCGGCGAATGGTAAACTAAAGCGTTTTTGTACAGTTTTCGAAATGAAAGATATCTCAGAACATGGATCGATGAGCGCCCTTATAATGTTTTCACTTTCCTTTCCTACTATGCCAACCAGAATGACTTGTACCTAACAAATTATTACACATTTTGTGACGACGCACGTACTGCGTCAATGCGCGAAGAGACAGACATTGCAGAGCACTTAGGGTATTCATATATGGAATGATTTGCTGAGCAGATTTTGCCCTTAGGTCCTTATGCTTTTGCAAAAAAATGTTAACTTTGTTTGGCTTTGAGATAGCAGTGTCCGAGACGGACTCTGGAAACGAGAATTTAAAAATTTATCCAACTGTTGCCGAGTAGGAACTTTCGTGGGATCATATAATGATTGGTACCATAGGGCTTAAGTATTTTTGGGCAATTTGTTGGCACACGCGAAAACGAGGATAGGATCCCAAATTATCCGTACTGAAATTATAGATTTTGAGTGCGGTAAGAGTCATTGATTTTGCATTGGGAAAGCTTTTTGAAAGAAACAAGCTCTTTTAAGGTTTTTGCGTGTTTATGTCACATGGCTAAAGACTCACGGGCTTGATATGTATTTGTGATAGTATTTATCTTGTAAGTCAATTATTCATTATTTTATAATGAATAATAATAATAGTAATAATAAGAATAAAAATAATAATAATAATAAAATTAATAATAATAATAATAATAATAATAATAATAATAAAACCAATAATAATAATAATAATAATAATAATAATAATAATAATAATAATAATAATAATAATAATAATAATATTAATAATAGTAAACATAATAATAATAATAATAATAATAATAACACTAATAATAATAACAATAATAATATTAATAATAATAATATAAATAATAATAATATTAATAATAATAATTATAATAATAATAATAACAATAATAATAATTTTTTTTTCCTTTAGGGTTTCAGGAGAAATGCTTTATGCACCATAAGGATGTCATCTTGGCGTTGACCCTAGACAATCCCCGTGTGCCGGACTAGGTATGGTTTCCCCATACTGGCTGAAACTCCTTATAACCCTTTCAGCTTCTACCCCCGCGGAACCGCTCTTTGCATTATTTCAGGGGGGTTGTTTATAATAACTTACGAGTTCAACTGTTTCCCGAGCGTTTTCCTCTTCTCTTTTTTTTTTCTTCTGAGAATATGTTCGATATACATGCAGATTTTGTGCCACGTCCGGTCATTGGTCAACATCTTATCTACTATGTTATCTGGGCTGAGTGGTCCAATATGTCTTTCTATTTCGGCACGTGGGGCTTCCCATCTACTGCAAGCGAAGAAAGTGTGGTATGCATCGTCGGTTTCAGAGTCACCGTACTGGCAGGCTGGACTACTTGTTTTGCCGATCTTGTGAAGGAAGGCGTTGAAATATCCGTGTCCGGTGAGTAACTGGGTGACGTAATAGTTAACCTCACCGTGTTTCGGGTCATTCCATTGGCTCACTTCTCTGATCAGCCTCGCTGTCCAGCGTCCTCTCGTTTCCGAGTTCCAGCGCTCTTGCCACTTTTGTTTCGTGCGCTCCTTTGCCTGTTCGATTGCCAATTTGACGCCGCGTTCCGCTTTTTTGTCGTGCGCGTACTTCCTTTGTGCCGCCAGGAGATCGATGGGTGTCACACTTGTGATAACAAGGATGGCTGTTTCCGACACAGTTCTGTATGAGCTTGCAATGCGTAGAGCTCCGCGTCTCTGTACTGCTGCCAGTTGCTTTCGATACTTATCCTGCCGAAGTGCGTCTGCCCAGATCTTGCATCCGTAGAGGAAAATGGCGTGCGTGGTCGACATCAGGAGCCTTCGCTTACTGGCCGTAGACCCACCAACGTTTGCCATCAGTCTGCTCAGTGATGTGGTCACTTTTGCCGCTCGTTCCACCGCATTTTTTATCTAGTTCCAGAAAGTGAGTTTTGTGTTAATAGTCACTCCCAGATAGTTTACTGCGTCTTTGCTTCTAATGACTTCAGGGCCGACATGGAAATCTATTAGGGTAGGAATCCTTTTTTTTGTCAGAAGAACTATCTCCGTTTTTTCGGTAGCAAGACAGAGGCCGTGTTCATCAATCCAAAAATTTACCCGTCTCATGACCTGGTTTAGCTTCCTTTGCGCACTTTCGGTGTCTCTTGCCGTAATCACCGGGGCGATGTCATCTGCGTAACCTACCAGGAAAGTATCTTCTGGCATATCCATGCGAAGAATGCCATCATACGATATGTTCCAGAGGTCGGGCCCCAAGATTGATCCTTGTGCTGCTCCGGACGTGATCTGCTTACATCGCTGGCCTTCTGTTGTTTCGTAGACTAGCTCCCGGTCCCTGAGATAATCTTTCATCATCCGAAGGAGATAGGTTGGGATATTGAAAGTGTTCTCGAGCGCGTTCAGCATGTCACTCCATCTGGCTGAGTTGAATGCATTTTTGACGTCCAGAGTCGCTAGTAATACGATCCGCCTTGAGTAATGGTTTCCCTGTTGGGCGATTTGGGTAGCCTTCACTACTTCGTCAATCGCCCCGATCATAGAGAGGCCTTTTCTTAAACCATGCTGTCTTTCTGACAGATCTCCTGCTGTCTGTACTGCGACTGTGAGTCTTGGTCTAAGCATTTTTTCCAGAAGCTTTCCTGCAGTATTTAGCATACACAGAGTAGAAAGACCCTTTCCTCCAGGCAACTGTTGTACATTTTCAGCAGGAGTTGAGGGCATGTGCGGAAAGTTATTTTTAGCGCTTCCACCGGTATTCCAACCAATCCGGGAGCTCTTTTGCTGTGCATAGTTTTCACAGCTAAACTCAACTCTTCTTCACTGAACGATGGTATTTCCTGTCCTTGGGCCAATGTGGTATCGGGTGGCCTGACAGGATGAGTTGGGAAGAGTGTGTTGACTATGTGCTCCATTTTTTCTTCGCTTAAGATAGGGTTGACCATCTGGGCTCCAAGTTTCCGCATAACAATCCTGTAGCCTAGTCCCCAGGGGTCACTGTCTACGTCTTGGTGAAGATTGTCCCACTTTTGTTTTTTGCTCGAATTGATGGCCCTCTTGAGCTCGGATCGTTTTGTTCTGAAATCCGCCAGATTAGTTTCTGTTGCATCAGCGTATCTTCTTCTTCCCCTGGTGACTTTGCGTCTAAGTTGTAGGCATCTTTTTCGGAGTTCAGCCATCTCTTCGGCCCACCAATATACAGGATGCCTATTTCTATTTCGGTCGGGCGTTCGAGGCATCGAAGCTTCGCACGCGAGGCTTATGAGTCGCATCGTGCCTCCAGGTTTTGTTTCCGCACATCCCTCTACTTCAAGAGCAGCGGCTTTTCCATCTTCTATCACTGATGAGAAGGTCTCTTCGTTCAGTCGGTTTACGTTCCATCTCAGAGCTGGAGCTTGGTTCCGATTTGAAGCTCGAGGTCCGGGATGTTCCAGGTCAAAGATGATGTACTGGTGGTCGCTGCCTTTGTAGTCCTCGATCACTCTCCAGTTTTTTATCTTTGCGGATATAGATTCCGTTGCAAAAGTTACATCGGGAATGGTACCTTCGCAGCCAGGTTTCCTGAAAGTAGGTTTGTTTCCTACGTTTGCTACATTAAGTCCACGCCGCGCAGCCATCTCTAGTTTTTGCCTTCCTCTTGAGTCTGTGGTTGGCATTCCCCACTCCTGGGATCTAGCATTAAAGTCTCCGGCAACCAGGATCTCCCCTTCGACATCACTCATAAAGTCTTCCAAGTTTTCCAGCTTTTGCCGGAACTCATCAATCCTGTCGGATGGGCTGAAATAAGTGCTTATTATTGTGATTTCCTCACATTTTACCCATACAAAGCCCCTATCTGCGCCTTGGCTTTTGACGGGGAAGTTTCTTGCATCCGGAATCCATATAGCAGCAGTTCCCAATGAGTCCGCAATCCAGTTAGGTGCTTCTTTGTTAATGTACTGCTCACTAATGATGACGATATCTGCCTGCAGCTCGTTTCTAAGTCTTACCAGCAGGTTGTTGGCGGTTAGACTCCTGTGGATATTGGCTTGTAGGATTCTGGTCATTGTGGAGCCTTTTGTATCGGCTTCTCGAGTGCTTGTCGGAAGACTTGGCACTTTCCTGAGCCCGGACCGTGCTCCAATGCGTTCGGATGGGTCTTTAGACACTCACACAGACAGCACTTTGACGGATTTTGGCATTCTTTTTTCTTGTGGCCCTTTTCTCCGCAGTTGAAACACAGTCCTTGCCCCTTTCTGTCTATGCCATTGCAGGTGGCCTGTTGATGTCCGTACCCAAAGCACTTATAACATCTATGGACTTCCACTCTGCGTCTGATTCTGCATTGCACCCACCCAATCTTTATTCGGGGTATCTTCAACATCTCACTGGCTGTCCTAGCATTCATATGAACTATGGCCATTTTTTGCGAACTTCTGTTCGTTCCTGTGACTATGACTTGAAGATCCAAGTTGGGATCAGATGTCA
>OU343160.1:199351799-199366799 GCA_910595825.1 Philhelius pedissequus | reverse complement strand
GAGAAAAAAAGAGAATATCAAGTGATGTGTGAGAAAAAGAAAAGGGCCGAGCAGGAAGAGTTGAAAAGAGAAATTACAGAGGCCAATACCGAAAACAAAGTGTGGGAAATAATAAATAGAGAAAGAAAGAAGAGAAAGATAATGGGGGAAGGTATAGCCGAAGAGGAATGGAAAAAATATTTTATGAGCTTATTTGGAGGGGTGGAAGGAAGAGTAAGAATGGGAATGGAGGGAAGAAGAAGAGCGGAAGAGGAGACTGATATTAGCAAAGAAGAAATAAGAAAGGTGGTGAGAAAACTCAAAGAAGGAAAAGCAACGGGAATAGATGAAATACCGAATGAGGCGTGGAGATATGGAGGAGAAAAAGGGATAGAGGTAGCTTGGGAAATATGCAGAAAAGTGTGGAGAGGAGACGGATGGCCGGAGGGGTGGAAAGAGGGGGTGAT
The DNA here is from genome assembly GCA_910595825.1 of Philhelius pedissequus. Lineage (NCBI taxonomy): Eukaryota > Metazoa > Arthropoda > Insecta > Diptera > Syrphidae > Philhelius > Philhelius pedissequus. The sequence continues at coordinate 199,366,353 of OU343160.1, read as the reverse complement.
TGCACCAATAGTAAAGAAAGGGGCGGGAACAAAGGTAGAGGAATACAGAGGAGTAACACTCATGCCAACGTTATATAAAATATACACTGCGGTTGTAGCGAAGAGGCTAGAGGAAGAAGCGGAGGAAAAAGGGATGATACCACCGAATCAAACGGGGTTCAGAAGAGGAGTAGGGACGATAGACAATATATATGTGTTGAACTATGTGGTGAACAGAGAGGTTGCAGAGGAGAAAGGCAAGCTAGTGGCACTATTTATAGATTTAAAAGCGGCGTTTGACTCAGTGGATAGAAAAATTATGATAGATGCATTTGTGGAACGAGGAGTAAGAGAAGGGCTTAGGGAGAGAGTTAGGGAGGTTTACGAAGAAACGACGAGCAGAGTGAAAGCGGGAGTAGCGATGGGGGGAACATTTTGGACGGGAAAAGGAGTAAGACAAGGCTGTCCGATGAGTCCAGTACTGTTTAACTTATTGACGGCAGATATGGAAGACGAACTGGCCGAGGGGAGATGGGGAGGGGTAAAAGTGAGAGGAAAAAGAATTTGCTCGCTGGCATACGCAGATGATGTGGTAGTATTGGCGAAAAACGAAGAAGAGATGCAATGTATGATAAGGATACTGGAAAAATATTTCGAGAAGAAAAAACTAGAGTTAAACGTGGGAAAGACGAAAGTGATGAGGTTTAGAAAAGGAGGAGGGAGGAATAAAACAGTAGATTGGAGATGGAGGGGAAAGCAAATAGAGGAAGTAAGGGAGTTTAAATACCTGGGCTATGTGTTCAAAAAGAATGGAGGGCAGGAGGCACATATAAAGGACAGAGCAAAAAAGGCAGCAGCGGTCATGAAGGAAGCATGGGGGATTGGAAGGAGAAAATTCGAGAGGGTATGGGAGAGGAAGATGTGGCTTTTTGACACCCTGGTATGGACGGTGATGGGGTATGGAGCAGAAATATGGGGATGGGAGGAGAGAAAAGAAATTGAAACAATGCAAGAGAGGTACCTCAAATGGACACTAGGTGTAGAATGGCAAACTCCAGGACACATGGTGAGAGAAGAAACAAAAAGAGACAAGATAAGGATAAGAGCAGGGAGAAGGGCATGGAAATATGAAGAGAAGTTAACAGATGGAAAGGGAAGTGAAATAGCGAGGGAATGTCTACAGGAGATGAAAGAGAGAGGGAGAGATGGACAAGTGAGAGTATCAAGATGGGAACAGGGTAGGCAAGAAATTAGGGGAAGGGAGGGAAGAGATGATAGTGCGACGGGATACGAGGGAGTGGAAAGAGAAGACAGAATAGAACAGGAGAAGGAAAGGCGGGAACAAATAAACGAATCTAGATATAACAGATGGTATAGAGAAATAATGACGGAGGGGATACCGCATTATCTGGTAGCAGGATGGAAGACAGAAAGAACGAGGCGAATAGCAAGATTTAGACTAGGGAATGAGGTGAGAGAAAGATGGTATTGGAAACGAGAAGAGGAGAGAATGTGCAGACTGTGCGAGGGTGAACCAGAGACGTGGGAACATGTAATAGAAAGATGCAGAGCAGGAGGAAATGAAGGAAAATCCATAGGGGAAAAGTTGATGGAAATAATGGACGAAAAAGGGAGGGGAGAAGAATGGATAAAAGAGCTAGAGGAAGTGAGAAAAGACAAGACGAGAGAAAGTGGAAGGGATGAGGTAGACTGAAGTCAGGAACGGAATCCTGTAACCCTTAGGGGAATCAGAAATAATATTAACTAACTAACTAATAATAATAATAATAATAATAATAATAATAATAATATTAATAATAATAATAATAATAATAATAATAATAATAATAATAATAATAATAATAATAATAATATTAATAATAATAATAATAATAATAATAATAATAATAATAATAATAATAATAATAATAATAATAATAATAATAATAATAATAATAATAATAATAATAATAATAATAATATTAATAATAATAATAATAATAATAATAATAATAATAATAATAATAATAAAAATAATAATAATAATAATCATAAAAATAATAGTAATAATAAAAAAAAATAATAATAATAATAATAATAATAATAATAAAAATAATAATAATAATAATAATAATAATAATGATAATAATAATAATAATAATAATAATAATAATAATAATAATATTCAGTTTTTTGTATGATTACATACTTTCTTTTAAAGCACTTTTTCATATCATTGAATGACTTTGAATGCCCAACAACAACTTGAGTGTGCTACCACCAAGTTTTTTCTCAATTATTTTTGGCTGGAATTATAGCTATTTCACGACTTGCCAAGTTCGATCATCAGATTCCTTTGCTCTTGTGGTGCTGGTTTACGCTTTCATTTTAATTGAAAAACTTCTTGTGCCTTTATCGTGAATTGAACCACGACCGCTTAGTGGCCAACGCACTTCGCATCACGCCACTGAGCCCATATGATCAGGTCCAACCTAATGCAGGTGTTCACAACTGAATATAATATATATGTATAAATTCAAATGCACAGCTGAATCTATTCGGATTAGTAAAATAAATTTGACCTACTTCAAGATAGGTTCTTTCTTTTATTACAAACACTATGCGAATGTATTCAGTATTCAAAAGAAATACTAAACGATAAGAATTCCGGATACCCGAAACGTGATGCCTAGATAAAATAAAATTCACCTTGAGCTGTTACTGCAGGTTGATATACTGCAGGTAGAGCAGAATTCGACCCTCTAAGAAGTGCATTATGTTGAGTGTTGTCGACGCTGCAAAATTTACTTTGAATTATTCGTAAGATATTTATTGTTTCGTTAAGCAATTATTTTGTATAAATATTCCCGATTTTGGGACAGTAAAGCACTCAGTTGTAGATGGTCAACTGAATTGTTTCATTTATTTATATTAGCTATCCCCCCACCCGAGGTTAGGTGGCTGATATGCTATTTGAGTGAATTGGTACATGAACCAAATTCACAATTATCAACAAAGTCACGGTATTGTACCTTGGATAACGATTCGTTGAGGCAAAAGAGCCTCACCGTTAAACATTGGTAACCCGGACGTGTTTTTGCTTCCCCCCACCAGTGGTAAGGGGCAATTCACATAATTAAACAAAATTAATAAGAGCGCTTGTCAGGGCTAAACACTGACAAGTCGTTTAATACAAAATTTTAAATATCGAGAGCGTTACCAAGGCCATAACACGGGTTGCCGGCTGTATCAAGTTCCTGACTATCGAGTTCCTGATCATCGAGTTCCTGACCATCGACTACCTGACCATCGACTTCCTGACTAGCAAATTCCTGACTATCAAGTTCCTGGTTATCGAGTTCCTGACCATAGAGTTCCTGACTAGCAAGTTCCTGACCATCGAGTTCCTGATTATCAAGTTCCTGACTATCAAGTTCCTGGCCATCAAGTTCCTGACTATCAAGTTCCTAACTATTAAATTCCTGACTAATTCAAAATGGATCAAGCTGACATATCCAATATCACTGCACAAGATATTAATCCTGTGGATGTGGAAGCAGCTAAATCTGTAAATGACGATGAGCAAGATGTAGCCAAGACTAAGCCAACGCCATCAGCTCGAAGTTCCTTGCAGCAAATGGACACATCAATCCCCATCGTCATTCGGCAATTTGCTGCAATAGCAGGACTGCAAAGAGCATTAGAAGGAGCGTCAAATCAAATAGCAAATCGCTCTTCGGAATTATACAAAATAAAAATAAGGACCATTGATAGGGAGGAAGTTCAGCACATCCACAATTTAGTGCATGAACAATATGAGGATCCCTCTTTGGAGGGATACAATGTTAAAGATTTTATAAAAATTGAAGAAGAAACGGAAGAAAAGCTAATTGAGCTAAACGAATTAGCAAATCCAGGTCAGCGAGGACCCATAGCTCACAGCTCAAATTCTGTACGTAATTTAAAATTACCTGGAACTACATTGAAGAAATTTGATGGTGATTATCTAAAATGGCGGAAATTTCATGACTTGTTCGTCCAAATGGTACACAATCAACCAATGGCTAATTGTCAAAAATTATGGTACCTTAAAACAAACTTATCAGGTGAAGCTGAAGGGCTGATCCGACACTTCACAACGTCAGACAATAATTATGATGGTGGGTGGAAGACAATAATTGATCGGTTCGACAACACAAGACTGTTGGTATCGGCCTTGATCAAAAAATTAATGAATCAACCAAGCGGGTCGTCCGATAGGCGAACAGTAAGTTCAGTAAAGGCTATCCATGACACGACACAAGAATGTCTGATAGGATTAACAAATATTGGAAATAGCATTGATAATAGGGATCTACTTATAACCCTCATTGTGGCAAAGAAACTCGACAGAGACAATCATACATTGTATGAACAGTCACTTGAAAATCCCAGAACCGTCCAAAAAATAAGCAGACTGCTTGACTTCCTGGAAAGGCTATTCCAATCTCTTGAAGCGTTGGGCAGTAAAGGGAAGCTGCCAGAGGAACAAAGACGAGTACACCTGATGAAGCAGGTAGCAGCAGCGTCAGTTCCAACAACTTCATCATGTCCCAGTTGTAATGGTTCACATCCACTATATACTTGCCATGAGTTCCTGCCTAAGACTCCTGGGCAACGACCGAGCCTGCTCAAGAAACATAAAAAATGTGTTAAGTGCTTTATGACAGGTCATCAGTCTTCTAAATGCAACAGGAAAGGCCGTACTAAATGTTTCAAAAAACATAACATTTTAGTACATCTGAACACGGTGACGCCAATCAACCACAACTAACCTCAGCAAACTCCAGATCAGGGTCATGACGAGACACCTGCCGTGACCGAAATAACTCAACAAAACACAGAAAAATGCCGTGATCAAACACTCGCACTAAGCGCAGTTAGCCAACACTCCCAAGCATATATGTTGTTGGGGACTCCCCGAATAAGCTTAGAATCAAAAAATGGAGAGTTAATAGAATGCAGAGCACTCTTAGATTCAGGATGTAAAGTAAACTTCATAACAGAGAAGCTAGTTTAAAATATAAGACTCTCAGCAACACGCGGCACTATGCGGATCCAGGGTATTGGCCATGCCACACAACATTCACAATAAAAGAGTTAACATCCATTTAAAATGCAGAATAAATGGGTTCTCTACAAGAATCGGGGAAATGGTTCTTCCGCAAATCCTTTCTCAGCAACCCACACAATTTATCAATATCAAACTGGCTGATCCAAAATTCAACTGTCCCATTAGCATCGACCTTTTTACAGGCGCGGAGGTATAACATATCTCTGTTGGGCAAATCAAATCCGATGAAGAGATCCCAACACTGTTGGAAGGAAGAGTCAGTCATCATTCCAGCTCAGCACTGACTTGCGGTTTGTGCATTGAAGACGAAAACCTAAATGCTTTCATTGAAAAATTCTGGTCAATTTAGGATCTAGTGGATACACGAAGATCAATAACAACTGCAGAAAAATGGTGCGAAACACATTTTACACAATCCACACACCGAGATGCGAACGGCCGTTTCGCCGTTAGACTGCCATTCCTAGAAGATCCATCATCATTAGGAGAGTCAAAAAACATAGCTTAACGACGAGTGTACCCATTAGACAGACGTTTAGCTAATAATTCAGAACTAAAGAAATAGTATCAGAACCTATTAAGTGCTATCAGCTCAATACATTTACATATGGTACATCTGCCGCTCCATACTTGGCGATTAAATCCCTTAAACATCTATGTCAATCGTCAATAATGTCGCATCCAATTGGCAGTTAAGTCCTTCAGCAAGATTTCTATGCAGACGATGTCATGACCACATCAAACAGCCTCTTAACAACGTTAGAAGTACAAGGACAACTTACCGATGTACTACAGACGGCAGAATTTAAGTTGCGTAAATGGTGTGCTTATCATCCACGTTTATTTCAAGATTTTCTACCAGAAGACAAGGAGATAAAACTTGACTTTAACCTAGACTCTGAAGATAATGTTAAAACACTCGGTTTAATATGGCTGCCAAAAGTGGACGACTTCTGTATCAAATCACATGGGACTACCGAGATCAAAATAACAAAAAGATTTGTCTCCTAAGAAATAGCTCGCTTATTCGATCCTCTTCGATTTCTAGCCCCAATAGTAATAACAGCAAAAATCTTCTTATAGCAACTATGGCAACTGAAAATAAATTGCGATACAGCATTACCTCAAGAATTACACTCAAAACGGATGAAATTTACTGATGACTTCAAATTAATAAACCAAATCCGTATATCAAGGCATATATTTTCACAAAAAAATACCAGACAAAATACAACTTCATATCTTTGCCGATGCGTCAGAAAGTGATTATGGAGCTTGCATTTACGTACGATCGATAGTCAACCCTGGTACGTTAATAGTGAGGATATTATGTGCGAAATCTCGTGTAGCTACAATCGAAAAGAAGACGGTGAAGAAACCAACAATACCGCGACTAGAATTATGCGTAGATAAGTTAGCAGTCGACCTTGCTAAAAGAGTCAAGAAGGACATAGAGTAAGAAGGGGTCGCAACATATTTCTGGGCCGATTTTGAAATAGTTTGGCGTGCATTAATTCGAGCTCAAAAACACTACCGATCTCTATCGCCAATAGGGTATCATCTATCCAAGGTAGTACTATATCACAACAATGGCGTCATGTGAAATCTAAAGAAAATCCAGCAGCTTTATTAACTCGCGGTATATCTCCTGAAAAAATTGAAGGAATCAAACCTATAGTTCTATGGGCCTATTTTTTTCATGGCCAGGAATCATCCTGGCTACAAGCATGAAAACTCATTTAAGAGGTTGCAGCGAGTTACTGCATTTGTACTAAAATAGATCCAGTATCTTAAAATTGCTGTTGAGAGGAAGAAGCAAGAGAAACTTCATTCAAATCAATCAAAATGTCTGGAGAAGGTTCTTTCCACGGAAGAAGATAACAATAAAACCCAAGAGGTCATTCTATCAAGTCAAGAGTTAACTCACCCAGTATTGAGTGTACAAGTACAAGTTATGCAAAGAGACGAATTCAGCACAGGTATTTTACAACTAAACAAATATGAATGCAGCAAAAGAAGCTCTTTACTCTGCCTTTCTCCATTCTTAGATGAAAGCAAAATCATGCTCGTTGGAGCAAGGCTGGATTCAGCAACTTTACCTTATGAAGCAAAGAATCTTATCTTATTGCCTTTTGAACATCCGTTTGGAAAGATGATAATGAAGGAAATCCATGAAGAACACAAACATGTTGGGCCACAAACACTTCTGGCTATAACCAGACAACGCTTCTGGCCGATCAATGGTAAAACAATTGCACGAGCTGTAGCAAAAGGTTGCATAAGATGTACCAGAGCCAAGCCTTAGCAACAACTAAAGTAGAGCCCGCACGTCCATTTGTGAATCCAGGGGTGGACTTTTGTAGACCAATCTGGATCCATTATCGATGCAGAGGAAGTCGACCACAGAAGGGATACTCGCAGAGTTTTGCAGGTCATCTAGAGGTTGTAAGCGCCTTAACAACAGAAGCATTCATAGGTGCATCAAAACGCTTTAGATGAAGGAGAGGTCACGTCAGAAATCTTTATCGTGACAATGCCACAAACTTCGTCGGAGCTAGAAACCAACTCCAGGAGCTGAGCCAGTCAGTATATTCCTCCGAAGGAAGTAACTCTATTATATCATCCTGCATAACAAAAGGTATTAATTTGCATTTCATACCGCCTCGATCCCCACATTTCAGCGGTTTATGGGAAGCTGCGGTAAAGTCAGCGAAACACCTTCTTTATCGAAGTACAATAACTGCATCATTGACACATGAAGAATTCGGAACACTCATAATAGAAATTAAGGCAATTTCAAACTGTCGGCCTCTGACACCTTTATCATCCAATCAAAATGATCTGACAATCCTACCTCCAGGCCATTTCCTAATTAGTGAACCATTGACAACATCAATTGATTTTAATGTTGAGACAACAAGAATGAGTCTGTCTGCATGATTGAAGTTGGTCACATACATCAAGAATGAATTTTGGAAAAGATGGACGAGACGGTACTTGAATGAACTGCAACAAAGAAGTAAATGGAAACAAAAACAAAATCTTCAACCTGGAGCTATAGTTTTAATTAAAGAAGACAACATCCCACTACTAAAACGGCGTGATTCGCGTAGCAGATGCGAAAAAAGCGACTTACATTTTACAACGAGCAACTCACAAACTTGCTCCGCTCCCAATCGATGATGATGATGAAAAGGCAAAACAATAATGTCCATATAAGCCAAAATCAAAAGATATATCACGCAAGCCCGATGGCTCGTCTAAACGTAAGGCAGAAGATTCAACATCAAACATCACGAAGTCTAGCACGAACAATAGCGAACATGAACAACCACAAAGAAAACATCAAAGGGCTTTATATTCCGTAGTAGCAACAGTGCTGATAGTATGACTAGCTTTACCCATAATAAGTAGTCACCCTGTGGAAATCAATCAATTCCCTGCTCAACTCGGACTTCACTTTGAATTTCTCGGGACAGTTAATCCGGCATCAAACGATTGGAACTTGGTAGTGTATTATGGTCTAGAACCATACTGGGCTGAAAACGCAGAATTAACCAAAGGAATATTAACTTTGCGACATCTTTGCAACCTGATATCACACAACAGTTCCTACATATCAATAATTAATCAATTTGTCCACCTACAAGATGAGCTAAAAAGAGGAAACGAGCTATTCAATAACAGCAATCACAAACCGACAGAGAAACGGGGTGCCTTTAATATAATGGGGACATTAGCTAATTCTTTATTTGGAGTACTAGATGCGGACTATGCACAAGAGCTATCAAAAACCATCAGTGACATAAAAGGAAATGAAGATTATGTTCTACGACTCTTAGAAAACCATATGCTCATCATAGACTCAACGGTAAACATAAGTAATAGGGATCAATTTTCAATTCGCGAAAAATCTAGCACTAGACGAGGAGGTTAATAAGATAATAAATCACACAAATCAAGAAAACTTGCACAAATTATTCCGGAATATGTCGATCGAGCTGACATTGATCATTACCAATTCACAACGAGTACAAGCATCTTTAATTAATGTGCTAATCGACACCAATCATGGAAAGGTCAACCCACTCCTTCTACCACCACAACAAATTTGAAACAGGGCAAATCGAAGAACTAAGGAAGCGAGTTACAAATCAGATACTCACTGAATCATCCCAAACACTTAGTAATCACGATATTCATCAGTATTCTATAGGATACATAGCCCTTATCTTATTGGTATCAATCACCATAATCTGGTGTTGGAGAACACAGGCTAGCAGAAATCACATGGAACTAGGAAGAACCCCAAGACATAGTCCTATCCCAAGAATATGGACAAGATTGAGTCTACCTGCAGAACAAGCTTAAATTTCAACTATGTTTTTATTTTTATTTTGTTTGTCTATTTATAAGATTGCTTACACATTAAGATAATAATCGTATAATAAAAAATAAATGTAAATTATATAAATTAAATTAACCTTTTGTTTGTAATAAATTTGCCTGCCTGAAATAGGCTAAATTTGTTTTGATAAAATATCATTAATTTTGTGTAATAAATTTTAAAAATATTGAAACTCAATTAACTACATTAAATAATAATAGGCTAAGTTAAATTAACCTTTTGTTTGTAATAAATTTCCTTGCCTAAAATAGGCTTAATTTGTTTTGATCAAATATTCAATATTTTCAAATTTATTACGAAAAATTTTGAAACTCAATTAACTACATTAAATAATAATTCATAGGAAAAAAAAAGGTTGTAATCTAAACACTTGTTCACGACTGAATATACTCGTATATACACATTGAAAGAACTTGAATAAACAACAACAAACTTGTGTGGCTAATAAAAGCGCTAGTCGTTTCAATGCAATTGATAAACACTAAAAACCTGCATTAGGTTGGATCTGATCATGTGCGCTCGGTGGCGTGATGCTAAGTGCGTTGACTACTTAGCGGCTGGTCATGGTTCAATACACGATGAAGGCACAAGAAGTTTTTCAATTAAAATGAAAACGTAGACCAGCACCAATAGAACAAAGGAATCTGATGATCGGCCTTGGCAAGTCATGAAATAGCTATAATTCCAGCCAAAAATAATTGAGAAAGAACTTGGTGGTAGCACACTCAAGTTGTTGTTGGGCATTCAAAATCATTAAATGATACGAAAAAGTGCTTTAAAAGCAAGTATGTAATCATACAAAAAACTGAATATAATACAAATAAAAATGACCAGTGTCAAAAATGTTCACATAAAAAATCTCCCTACTTATATGAACAACAAAAAAAATGTTAGCTTATAAACGAGTAAGGAGAAAATAAGAAAGATCCCGAATAAACAACAACAAATTTGTGTGGCTAATAAAAGCGCTAGTCGTTACAATGCAATTGATATACATTAAAAACCTGCATTAGGTTGGATCTGATCATATGGGCTCGGTGGCGTCATGCGAAGTGCGTTGGCTGCTAAGAGGCTGGTCATGGTTCAATACACGATGAAGGCACACAAAATTTTTCAATTAAAATGAAAACGTAGACCAGCACCAATAGACCAAAGGAATCTGATTATCGAGCTTGGCAAGTCGTGAAATAGCTATAATTCCAGCCATAAATAATTGAGAACAAACTTGGTGGCAGCACACTCAAGTTGTTGTTGGGCATTCAAAGTCATTAAATGATACGAAAAAGTGCTTTAAAAGCAAGTATGTAATCATACAAAAAACTGAATATAATACAAATGAAAATGACCAGTGTCAAAATCTTTCACATAAAAAATCTCCCTCCTTATATGAACAACAAAAAAATGTTGACTTATAAACGAGTAAGGAGAAAATAAGAAAGAACCCGAATAAACAACAACAAACTTGTGTGGCTAATAAAAGCGCTAGTTGTTTCAATGCAATTGATAATTAGAAAAAACCTGCATTAGGTTGGATCTGATCATGTGGGCTCGGTGGCGTGATGCGAAGTGCGTTGGCTGCAGTCGATCTCGTACTGTGGAGGTGTTAACACGTTTTCGTCTTCCCAGTTTTTTCCAAATTAAAATTCGTGTGTGAGTTTAAGTGTAACATTAAATCAACATTTCTTAAGTAGTGCAGTAGCACAGTGGTAGGGTGGCCGACCGAGAATCCGAGGGTTGCCAGTTCGATTCCCAGCCGGGCATCAGAACTTTGCAAGCTTTTTTCTACAACCGTGAAGTGGAAAATTTGATTGGTTGGGAAAACGATCAAAGAAGGAGGAGTTTAAGCACCGGGGCATCGAAAGGTGTAGGGCAAATGAGGCCAGCGGTGGCATCAGCTGAGGGAACATCGAAAGATGTTCGACTTACAAGCAGTGATTCTGCAGAAACAACATCAACAGCAATAACAACAACGGCGCATCATCCTATGCTAACCAGAACCAAATTTGGTAAACAGGAAATCCACGGACATCTCAAAGCTGCCAGCTGGGGTGAATGCGTCCGATATAGACGAGACGTCAGATGCAGCAAGACAAACCCAGCTAGACACTTCACCTGAAGAGGGTATTGAATATATGTCTGCGGAAGGAGAAGGGCACTTCACGACTGGCGATAATACTGGCTTCGTGAACCTCTCCACATCAGGGGCGTCATCTGAGGAGGACGAGGAACAAAGAATGGTCGCTCAAATTGAAGCAATGGAGGCAGAAAGTTAAAAAGCAAAGTTAAGGCTAACCAAGAAGCGTGCCGAGCGGAACAACTAAAAGAATTCGAGGAACAAGAACAACAACAGCAAAAAACAGTTACAAGAACAACCGCCACAGCAGCCAAAACAACAACGGCAAAAACAACAGCAACAGCAGCAGACACAAGCCCAGAAACAACCGCAACAAAAACAGCAGCAGCAGAATCATAAGCAGCAGAATCAACAGCAGCAGAAAAGTCAGTCTCAGCAGCAGCAGCCACAGCCGCTGATTACGAAAAAAAAAGGTCATAAATACTTATAAAATGGAGTTATAGGATACCATAAATCTGTGTAAGTTGGCCATAGGTCAAAACTTTACTATAAAAAGATTAAATAACGATAGGCATGCTATCCATTGCTTCACACTGGAACAGCACAAAAAAATTAAAGCGCTGCTAAAAGAAGCCACTACTGAATGCTTCAATGCATGCGCTGCCAATGGTTCGGCCACGCAGCAGCAAACTTCGAAATACCGCCATGCTGCGTTAAGTGTGGAGAGAACCACAATGCAGATGAATGCAAGTTAGGAAGGGAGAGGGTCGAAGATAGGACCCAGCTTAAATGTATACTCTGCCGAGGCCTCGGACACCCCGCTAATTATCGGGGATGCCCGACGTTTCAGCTTATAAAGAACAATAAAGCAGCAAACCAAACAGTGCTAGAAAAGCGTCCAACAGAGCGCCCTCCTCCAACAACGCCCGTCAACCCCCAAATTTCTTACGCCCAAATGGCGTCAGGAAGGATAAGCACGCTACAGCATACACCAAAGGTCGCCCAGCAGGCCCCCGTGCCTAAGGCGCCGGCGGCACAGGCTGATGGCTGCTGGCCATCCAGATCCAGTTGACTGGCCTCCAAAACCAGATCAGGGAGCAGGCGACTAGGGTGGATTATCTCGACTATGTTTTGCCGAGCTTAACGCAACTTAGAGATTAAGGGCGCGCTGCCGGAGAGGCCTTTTAAGATCTTAGCTGTGAATGTAAATTCACTGAATAGGACCGAAGGTAGAGCGAATTTATTCCAATTGCTGAAAGACATAAGTCCAGATGTGCTTATGGCAAGCGAAACTAAGCTTAACCAGAAACATAAATTGACTAACAACAATTAAAATATCGTAAGAAGAGACCGACCCAGCTCCATTCAAGGAGGAGGCGTCGCAATCTTTATACGTAAAGGTATTAGTCATAAGGTAATATGTTCATAAGGTATATATTCTGTTCGTTCCTGTGACTATGACTTGAAGATCCAAGTTGGGATCAGATGTCATCCTCTTAATGGCTTCTTGAACTTCTTCAGCTGTGGTCAGCTCATCTAGATCCCTAATCTCCAGACCAACTTTTGGTTCAAGGTTACGGACTGTTGCTCTTTCACCTAGTATGTCTCTGAGAGATTTCCCGAAGCCTTCCTTGTCTTTAGACTCTCGCCCGAGTTCTAAAAGAACTTCCCCTGCTCTGGTCTGTCGTATAGATTTAACTACGGTTTTGGTGTCATCTGGGTTGGCATTTTTTCGAATTTCCCGCAGAATATCGCTGTACTTCTCACTACCTTTCGGTTTGATCAGAATTACCTCGGGGCGTAGATTTCGATGCCTTCTTCTCTTTTCCTTGGCTCCGTTTTTAGACGACTCCTAAGCTCGTTCCTTATTAGTAGGCTTCAGTTTCACTGGCGCTTTCGCTTGCTTTTTCTTAAGGACTTTTCCAAAGCTGTCTTTCTCGGCGATTAGAGCTTGAGTGTCCGTAATTTTTAGCTCCTGTGGCTTAGTTGCAGATTCTTTCCCCTGCTCGACTGGTTTTTGAGACTTCTTTGTTTTCTGGCCCGTTTCCTTTGTTAAAGGGCTAGATGGTGGTCTCTTGCCTTAAACTGGCGTTTTTTGCGCAGATGGTGTATTTGTTGTTTCTCCTTGCTTCTTGGGCGCATCCAGTGGCGGTATTTTCTGAACGGTTTGTTGCGGCAGTGAGTTTTCCACCGTCGAGGCTTTAACTTTCCACTCCATCTTGTCGAGATCTTCCTCTAGTGCTGCAATTCCGTTTTTGATATCCAAGCTGATATTCTTTTGCTTTGCACATGCATTTTTCATCGCCTTTATGGTAACTCTGCATTTTTGCAACTCAATTGAGAGTATATCCTCCGCGATTTGTACCGTAAAACCCGGCAGGGCTAGATCTATGTTCGCGTTTGAATCGATGAAATTGTGCGATGTTGACTGCGGTCCACTATTCGATTCACCTTCAGGTTTTGATGCTTCAGGCTGTCTTGGCACCTCTACCAAACGGGCGCTCGTGATAGCTTCATGAAAGATATCTCGGACAGCCGGAATTTTTCCCATGAGCGTGTCGGTCGGTCCTATAGGGTTCCTGCTGCAGATGGTGGTGTATGTTGCAGACGTGCACCCTTCCTGGAAGGATCTATCCTGGGTTCACTTGCAGCTTTCTGTTTCGCGAGAGCCAAGTGTTCCACTCCTGGAGCTAACACTTCCTTTTGTTTTTGACCAGTTGCCGCTGGAGGGGGTGTACGAAGCAGTGTCGTTCCTTTCCTAAAGGGGTTACTACTGAGTTCACTTGTAGCTATACGTTCCGTAGGAGCCAAGTGGGTCACGGGCTACGTTTTCTTTTTTAGTTGTCTTGCAGTCGTTGTATTTCGACGTCTCGGAGCCCGCGCGCTCACTCCTGACAGACGCCGGTACTGGGGATCCGACTCCCTGCACTGTAAAATTACTCCTTTTCTCTTTTCTATCCATAATAATAATAATAATAAT
>OU343160.1:199329299-199346799 GCA_910595825.1 Philhelius pedissequus | reverse complement strand
TATCAACAAAGTCACGGTATTGTACCCTGGATAACGATTCGTTGAGGCAAAAGAGCCTCACCGTTAAACATTGGTAACCCGGACGTGTTTTTGCTTCCCCCCACCAGTGGTAAGGGGCAATTCACATAATTAAACAAAATTAATAAGAGTGCTTGTCAGGGCTAAACACTGACAAGTCGTTTAATACAAAATTTTAAATATCGAGAGCGTTACCAGGGCCATAACATGGGTTGCCGGCTGTATCAAGTTCCTGACTATCGAGTTCCTGATCATCGAGTTCCTGACCATCGAGTACCTGACCATCGACTTCCTGACTAGCAAATTCCTGACTACCAAGTTCCTGGTTATCGAGTTCCTGACCATAGAGTTCCTGACTAGCAAGTTCCTGACCATCGAGTTCCTGATTATCAAGTTCCTGACTATCAAGTTCCTGACTATCAAATTCCTGACTAATTCAAAATGGATCAAGCTGACATATCCAATATCACTGCACAAGATATTAATCCTGTGGATGTGGAAGCAGCTAAATCTGTAAATGACGATGAGCAAGATGTAGCCAAGACTAAGCCAACGCCATCAGCTCGAAGTTCCTTGCAGCAAATGGACACATCAATCCCCATCGTCATTCGGCAATTTGCTGCAATAGCAGGACTGCAAAGAGCATTAGAAGGAGCGTCAAATCAAATAGCAAATCGCTCTTCGGAATTATACAAAATAAAAATAAGGACCATTGATAGGGAGGAAGTTCAGCACATCCACAATTTAGTGCATGAACAATATGAGGATCCCTCTTTGGAGGGATACAATGTTAAAGATTTTATAAAAATTGAAGAAGAAACGGAAGAAAAGCTAATTGAGCTAAACGAATTAGCAAATCCAGGTCAGCGAGGACCCATAGCTCACAGCTCAAATTCTGTACGTAATTTAAAATTACCTGGAACTACATTGAAGAAATTTGATGGTGATTATCTAAAATGGCGGAAATTTCATGACTTGTTCGTCCAAATGGTACACAATCAACCAATGGCTAATTGTCAAAAATTATGGCACCTTAAAACAAACTTATCAGGTGAAGCTGAAGGGCTGATCCGACACTTCACAACGTCAGACAATAATTATGATGGTGGGTGGAAGACAATAATTGATCGGTTCGACAACACAAGACTGTTGGTATCGGCCTTGATCAAAAAATTAATGAATCAACCAAGCGGGTCGTCCGATAGGCGAACAGTAAGTTCAGTAAAGGCTATCCATGACACGACACAAGAATGTCTGATAGGATTAACAAATATTGGAAATAGCATTGATAATAGGGATCTACTTATAACCCTCATTGTGGCAAAGAAACTCGACAGAGACAATCATACATTGTATGAACAGTCACTTGAAAATCCCAGAACCGTCCAAAAAATAAGCAGACTGCTTGACTTCCTGGAAAGGCTATTCCAATCTCTTGAAGCGTTGGGCAGTAAAGGGAAGCTGCCAGAGGAACAAAGACGAGTACACCTGATGAAGCAGGTAGCAGCAGCGTCAGTTCCAACAACTTCATCATGTCCCAGTTGTAATGGTTCACATCCACTATATACTTGGCATGAGTTCGTGCGTAAGACTCCTGGCCAACGACCGAGCCTGCTCAAGAAACATCAAAAATGTGTTAAGTGCTTTATGACAGGTCATCAGGCTTCTAAATGCAACAGAAAAGGCCGTACTAAATGTTTCAAAAAACATAACATTTTAGTACATCTGAACACGGTGACGCCAATCAACCACATCAAACCTCAGCAAACTCCAGATCAGGGTCATGACGAGACACCTGCCGTGACCGAAATAACTCAAAAAAACACAGAAAAATGCCGTGATCAAACACTCGCACTAAGCGCAGTTAGCCAACACTCCCAAGCATATATGTTGTTGGGGACTCCCCGAATAAGCTTAGAATCAAAAAATGGAGAGTTAATAGAATGCAGAGCACTCTAAGATTCAGGATGTAAAGTAAACTTCATAACAGAAAAGCTAGTTTAAAAGATAAGACTTTCAGCAACACGCGGCACTATGCGGATCCAGGGTATCGGCCATGCCACACAACATTCACATAAAAGTTAACATCCATTTAAAATGCAGAATAAATGGGTTCTCTACAAGAATCGAGGAAATGGTTCTTCCGCAAATCCTTTCTCAGCAACCCACACAATTTATCAATATCAAACTGGCTGATCCAAAATTCAACTGTCCCATTAGCATCGACCTTTTTATAGGCGCGGAGTTATAACATATCTCTGTTGGGCAAATCATTGCAACAGGAAGAGTCAGTCATCATTCCAGCTCAGCACTGACTTGCGGTATGTGCATTGAAGACGAAAACCTAAATGCTTTCATTGAAAAATTCTGATCAATTTAGGATCTAGTGGATACACGAAGATCAATAACAACTGCAGAAAAATGGTGCGAAACACATTTTACACAATCCACACACCGAGATGCGAACGGCCGTTTCGCCGTTAGACTGCCATTCCTAGAAGATCCATCATCATTAGGAGAGTCAAAAAACATTGCTTAACGACGAGTGTACTCATTAGACAGACGTTTAGCTAATAATTCAGAACTAAAGAAATAGTATCAGAACCTATTAAGTGCTATCAGCTCAATACATTTACATATGGTACATCTGCCGCTCCATACTTGGCGATTAAATCCCTTAAACATCTATGTCAATCGTCAATAATGTCGCATCCAATTGGCAGTTAAGTCCTTCAGCAAGATTTCTATGCAGACGATGTCATGACCACATCAAACAGCCTCTTAACAACGTTAGAAGTACAAGGACAACTTACCGATGTACTACAGACGGCAGAATTTAAGTTGCGTAAATGGTGTGCTTATCATCCACGTTTACTTCAAGATTTTCTACCAGAAGACAAGGAGATAAAACTTGACTTTAACCTAGACTCAGAAGATAATGTTAAAACACTCGGTTTAATATGGCTGGCAAAAGTGGACGACTTCTGTATCAAATCACATGGGACTACCGAGATCAAAATAACAAAAAGATTTGTCTCCTAAGAAATAGCTCGTTTATTCGATCCTCTTCGATTTCTAGCCCCAATAGTAATAACAGCAAAAATCTTCTTATAGCAACTATGGCAACTGAAAATAGATTGCGATACAGCATTACCTCAAGAATTACACTCAAAACGGATGAAATTTACTGATGACTTCAAATTAATAAACCAAATCCGTATATCAAGGCATATATTTTCACAAAAAAATACCAGACAAAATACAACTTCATATCTTTGCCGATGCGTCAGAAAGTGATTATGGAGCTTGCATTTACGTACGATCGATAGTCAACCCTGGTACGTTAATAGTGAGGATATTATGTGCGAAATCTCGTGTAGCTCCAATCGAAAAGAAGACGGTGAAGAAACCAACAATACCGCGACTAGAATTATGCGTAGATAAGTTAGCAGTCGACCTTGCTAAAAGAGTCAAGAAGGACATAGAGTAAGAAGGGGTCGCAACATATTTCTGGGCCGATTTTGAAATAGTTTTGGCGTGCATTAATTCGAGCTCAAAAACACTACCGATCTCTATCGCCAATAGGGTATCATCTATCCAAGCTAGTACTATATCACAACAATGGCGTCATGTGAAATCTAAAGAAAATCCAGCAGATTTATTAACTCGCGGTATATCTCCTGAAAAAATTGAAGGAATCAAACCTATGGTTCTATGGGCCTATTTTTTTCATGGCCAAGAATCATCCTGGCTACAAGCATGAAAACTCATTTAAGAGGTTGCAGCGAGTTACTGCATTTGTACTAAAATAGATCCAGTATCTTAAAATTGCTGTTGAGAGGAAGAAGCAAGAGAAACTTCATTCAAATCAATCAAAATGTCTGGAGAAGGTTCTTTCCACGGAAGAAGATAACAATAAAACCCAAGAGGTCATTCTATCAAGTCAAGAGTTAACTCACCCAGTATTGAGTGTACAAGTACAAGTTATGCAAAGAGACGAATTCAGCACAGGTATTTTACAACTAAACAAATATGAATGCAGCAAAAGAAGCTCCTTACTCTGCCTTTCTCCATTCTTAGATGAAAGCAAAATCATGCTCGTTGGAGCAAGGCTGGATTCAGCAACTTTACCTTATGAAGCAAAGAATCCTATCTTATTGCCTTTTGAACATCCGTTTGGAAAGATGATAATGAAGGAAATCCATGAAGAACACAAACATGTTGGGCCACAAACACTTCTGGCTATAACCAGACAACGCTTCTGGCCGATCAATGGTAAAACAATTGCACGAGCTGTAGCAAAAGGTTGCATAAGATGTACCAGAGCCAAGCCTGAGCTGTTTTCTCCAAAAATGGGAAATCTGCCAACAACAAAAGTAGAGCCCGCACGTCCATTTGTGAATCCAGGAGTGGACTTTTGCAGACCAATCTGGATCCATTATCGAGCCAGAGGAAGTCGACCACAGAAGGGATACTCGCAGTGTTTTGCAGGCCATCTAGAGGTTGTAAGCGCCTTAACAACAGAAGCATTCATAGGTGCATCAATACGCTTTAGATGAAGGAGAGGTCACGTCAGAAATCTTTATCTTTATGTGACAATGCCACAAACTTCGTCGGAGCTAGAAACCAATTCCAGGAACTAAGCCAGTCAGTATATTCCTCCGAAGGAAGTAACTCTATTATATCATCCTGCACAACAAAAGGTATTAATTTGCATTTCATACCGCCTCGATCCCCACATTTCAGCGGTTTATGGGAAGCTGCGGTAAAATCAGCGAAACACCTTCGTTATCGAAGTACAATAACTGCATCATTGACACATGAAGAATTCGGAACACTCATAATAGAAATTAAGGCAATTTTAAACTGTCGGCCTCTGACACCTTTATCATCCAATCAAAATGATCTGACAGTCCTACCTCCAGGCCATTTCTTAATTGGTGAACCATTGACAACATCAATTGATGCTAATGTTGAGACAACAAGAATGAGTCTGTCTGCATGATTGAAGTTGGTCACATACATCAAGAATGAATTTTGGAAAAGATGGACGAGACGGTACTTGAATGAACTGCAAAAAAGAAGTAAATGGAAACAAAACAAACAAAATCTTCAACCTGGAGCTATAGTTTTAATTAAAGAAGACAACATCCCACCACTAAAACGGCGTGATTCGCGTAGCAGATGCGAAAATAGCGACTTACATTTTACAACGAGCAACTCACAAACTTGCTCCGCTCCCAATCGATGATGATGATGAAAAGGCAAAACAATAATGTCCATATAAGCCAAAATCAAAAGATATATCACGCAAGCCCGATGGCTTGTCTAAACGTAAGGCAGAAGATTCAACATCAAACTTCACGAAGTCTAGCACGAACAACAGCGAACATGAACAACCACAAAGAAAACATCAAAGGGCTTTATATTCCGTAGTAGCAACAGTGCTGATAGTATGACTAGCTTTACCCATAATAAGTAGTCACCCTGTGGAAATCAATCAATTCCCTGCTCAACTCGGACTTCACTTTGAATTTCTCGGGACAGTTAATCCGGCATCAAACGATTGGAACTTGGTAGTGCATTATGGTCTAGAACCATACTGGGCTGAAAACGCAGAATTTACCAACGGAATATTAACTTTGCGACATCTTTGCAACCTAATATCACACAACAGTTCCTACATATCAATAATTAATCAATTTGTCCACCTACAAGATGAGTTAAAAAGAGGAAACGAGCTATTCACTAACAGCAATCACAAACCGACAGAAAAACGGGGTGGCTTTAATATAATGGGGACATTAGCTAATTCTTTATTTGGAGTACTAGATGCGGACTATGCACAAGAGCTATCAAAAACCATCAGTGACATAAAAGGGAATGAAGATTATGTTCTTAAAAAACCATACGCTCATCATAGACTCAACGGTAAACATAAGTAATAGGGATCAATTTTCAATTCGCGAAAAATTTAGAACTAGACGAGGAGGTTAATAAGATAATAAATCTCACAAATCAAGAAAACTTGCACAAATTATTCCGGAATCTGTCGATCGAGCTGACATTGATCATTACCAATTCACAACGAGTACAAGCATCTTTAATTAATGTGCTAATCGACACCAATCATGGAAAGGTCAACCCACTCCTTCTACCACCACAACAAATTTGAAACAGGGCAAATCGAAGAACTAAGGAAGCGAATTACAAATCAGATACTCACTGAATCATCCCAAACACTTAGTAATCACGATATTCATCAGTATTCTATAGGATACATAGCCCTTATCTTATTGGTATCAATCACCATAATCTGGTGTTGGAGAACACAGGCTAGCAGAAATCACATGGAACTAGGAAGAACCCCAAGACAGAGTCCTATCCCAAGAATACGGACAAGATTCAGTCTACCTGCAGAACAAGCTTAAATTTCAACTATGTTTTTATTTTTATTTTGTTTGTCTATCTATAAGATTGCTTACACATTAAGATAATAATCGTATAATAAAATAAAAAATAAATGTAAATTATATAAATTAAATTAACCTTTTGTTTGTAATAAATTTGCCTGCCTGAAATAGGCTAAATTTGTTTTGATAAAATATCATTAATTTTGTGTAATAAATTTTAAAAATATTGAAACTCAATTAACTACATTAAATAATAATAGGCTAAGTTAAATTAACCTTTTGTTTGTAATAAATTTCCTTGCTTAAAATAGGCTAAATTTGTTTTGATCAAATATTCAATATTTTCAAATTTATTACAAAAAATTTTGAAACTCAATTAACTACATTAAATAATAATTCATAGGAAAAAAAAAGGTTGTAATCTAAACACTTGTTCACGACTGAATATACTCGTATATACACATTGAAAGAACTTGAATAAACAACAACAAACTTGTGTGGCTAATAAAAGCGCTAGTCGTTTCAATGCAATTGATAAACACTAAAAACCTGCATTAGGTTGGATCTGATCATGTGCGCTCGGTGGCGTGATGCTAAGTGCGTTGACTACTTAGCGGCTGGTCATGGTTCAATACACGATGAAGGCACAAGAAGTTTTTCAATTAAAATGAAAACGTAGACCAGCACCAATAGAACAAAGGAATCTGATGATCGGCCTTGGCAAGTCATGAAATAGCTATAATTCCAGCCAAAAATAATTGAGAACAAACTTGGTGGCAGCACACTCAAGTTGTTTTTGGGCATTCAAAGTCATTAAATGATACGAAAAAGTGCTTTAAAAGCAAGTATGTAATCATACAAAAAACTGAATATAATACAAATGAAAATGACCAGTGTCAAAATCTTTCACATAAAAAATCTCCCTCCTTATATGAACAACAAAAAAATGTTGACTTATAAACGAGTAAGGAGAAAATAAGAAAGAACCCGAATAAACAACAACAAACTTGTGTGGCTAATAAAAGCGCTAGTTGTTTCAATGCAATTGATAATTAGAAAAAACCTGCATTAGGTTGGATCTGATCATGTGGGCTCGGTGGCGTGATGCGAAGTTCGTTGGCTGCAGTCGATCTCGTACTGTAGAGGTGTTAACACGTTTTCGTCTTCCCAGTTTTTTCCAAATTAAAATTCGTGTGTGAGTTTAAGTGTAACATTAAACCAACATTTCTTAAGTAGTGCAGTAGCACAGTGGTAGAGTGGCCGACCGAGAATCCGAGGGTTGCCAGTTCGATTCCCAGCCGGGCATCAGAACTTTGCAAGCATTTTTCTACAACCGCGAAGTGGAAAATTTGATTGGTTGGAAAAACGATCAAAGAAGGAGGAGTTTAAGCACCGGGGCATCGAAAGGTGTAGGGCCAATGAGGCCAGCGGTGGCATCAGCTGAGGGAACATCGAAAGATGTTCGACTTACAAGCAGTGATTCTGCAGAAACAATATCAACAGCAATAACAACAACGGCGCATCATCCTATGCTAACCAGAAGCGCAGAAAGATCATCAAGTGAGCACCAAATTTGGTAAACAGGAAATCCACGGCCTTCTCAGCAAAGCTGCCAGCTGGGGTGAATGCGTCCGATATAGACGAGACCTCAGATGCAGCAAGACAAACCCAGCTAGACACTTCACCTGAAGAGGGTATTGAATATATGTCTGCGGAAGGAGAAGTGCACTTCACCACTGGCGATAATACTGGCTTCGTGAACCTCTCCACATTAGTGGCGTCATCTGAGGAGGACGAGGAACAAAGAATGGTCGCTCAAATTGAAGCAATGGAGGCAGACATCCGAAAGTTAAAAAGCAAAGTTAAGGCCAACCAAGAAGCGCGCCGAGCGGAACAACTAAAAGAATTCCAGGAACAAGAGCAACAACAGCAAAAAGAACAGTTACAAAAACAACCGCCACAGCAGCCAAAACAACAACTAAAATATCGTTAGAAGAGACCGACCCAGCTCCATTCAAGGAGGAGGCGTCGCAATCTTTATACGTAAAGGCATTAGTCATAAGGTAATATATAATAGTGATGTGTGAAAATTTCGGACGTTATAGGCATGCATCATATGCATTCATCTCCAACAGGGGAAGCGAATGTATGTGATTGCTGCCTATGCACCGGAAACACCTCAGCCCACCCAGTTTATAACAGAGCTTGAAAAGCTTTTTGAATGCTTAAGATTGAGCTCGGAAGAGAATTACTACATATTGGCTGGTTATTTAACCGCCAAGCACATAGATTGGGGAAATCAAATACAAAATCCTCGACGTAACCATCTATTTAATTGGACGGGTCGATACAACCTTGAGTATCGCATCGATCTTCTAGCCACAGACAGGCCATCGTTTCCAAGAAGCGGTGCCTATCTGGATCTATTGCTTAAAGACGCAAGACTAACAATTACTGGCGCTGTGGGTCAACGGCCAAGAAATTGTTTACGAACGATCGAGTACGACAGTGACCACTGCGGACTCGCCGCCGTAATACAACTTCCGAACCAGCTTATGGAATTGGAGAAGTATGTTCCTGTGCATACTTACAATTACAGTAAGGTGCGCTGGCCACGCTTCTCAAATGCCTTATTGAGTGAATTACGTTCAAATGGTATATCCCCACCAAATGAGAGGAATCCGACAAATACCGAAATCGACAGATACTTAGAACAAATGGACGAAACAATTCAACGAACAATGAACAGAACAATACCGAAATACAAAGAACGTAACGCAACCAACATGTACCGTATCGCGACAATTGACGCACTACACAGACAAAAAAGTGGACTACTGACAAGACTTAAACGATTGTACAGACGGTTTACTGACACACGAGATCTGGAGGCTAGGACACTGAAGTCGTCCATCAAAAATATCAACCAATTGATCAAAGAAAATTATAAGTTGTCCATTAATTTGTTTTGGGACAACAAAATTCGGGCCGTGAACGCTAAATTAATAAGATATTCAGAAGAAAAGATCAAAACGCCCTTCCGTGTCTTAAGCTCCAGAGGACGACACAAAACAGAGACGTACTTCTGACAGCAGGCATAGACACAGATGACGCCGTCTTGGACGATGACCTCTTCATAATCGAATGTGGAGAAGGTGGAGACTGTGTGGGCTGCTTTCCAGCAAGTGTACAAGGTGAATGCTAGCATTCGCCTGAACCATGACCTAGAGAGCAGAGCCCTGGTTCACCACTTTTACCTCCGGAACGATATAATGCAGTGGCGATCTGAGAACCTTGGTTTTACCGGGTTTAATGATGAATATTTGGCGAACGCCATAATCGCCAAGCGAAATGGGACCAGCTCCCTGTTAATTTCGAAGATTGAGCTCCAGCTCATCGTTAATTCACTAAAGAAAAAGAAATCAGTAGGTGTCGATGGTATATCCAATGTTGTACTACGACATTTGCCTCAGGAAGCAGTTCACATTTATACCCCACTGTTTAACAACGCGCTGAATAATGCATATTATCCAGTGCGGTGGAAGACAGCAGTGGTGCACCCTCTCCCTAAAAAGGGAAAGGACAATTCCAATCCGGCGAATCTCAGGTCGATAAGTCTTCTTCCGAGTATCAGCAAAGTATTTGAAAAGGTTATTAATAGGGCTCTCTTCAAGTGGCCGGAGGACAACAAAATCATACCGGATACTCAGTTCGGTTTTAAGACGGGACATGACACAATTCATGCCGCGTCTAAACTCGTTTCTGATGTCGAATGGAACAAATTTAAAAAGCAGTGTACGGGTGCCTGTCTGGTTGATTTGGAGAAGGCCTTCGACACCGTATGGTTAGAGGGTCTCTATTTAAAGCTTGCCAGACTTGGTATAAGTAAACCGCTTTGTACATGCTTTATGACATGCTAAATGGTAGAAAGTTTGTTGCCAAGAGTGGCAATGTAACTTCTACCACAGTTTTTAATATTACCAATGGTCTTCAGTAGGGAGTGGTTAACTCGCCGATTTTCTTCAGCATTTACACCAGCGATCTGATAGGTAGTCTAACTCAGGCAATTGCGTACGGAACAGCTCCAACAGTTGAGGTCATCAAAATACTTTTGCAGCGTGACTTCGACAAGATTCAGCGATATTGCGATGACTGGAAGTTGAAAATCAATTTCCAGAAATCAGAAACAATTCTGTTTAGGACTTCCTTGTCAAGCGCCTCAGGGGATACGAGAAAGAACTGGCGCAAGCTGGTGATCGTAGGACCACGTGGACATCCACTGGCGAGTAAATGTGTAGTAAAGTACCTTGGCATCTGGTTGGATCAGTACTTGTATTTCGACAGAGATATAGGTGCTGCTCTGGCCAAGGCTAGAGGAGCCTTTGCCCTGACAAAACGATTGTTTTATAGCAGTCGTCTTGACAGCAGGCTGAAGTTGATTTGCTACATGGCCCTCATCAGGCCGATGATTGCCTATAGATGCCCGGTGTGGTTCAACGTTGCCCCATCTCAAATGGAAAAGATTCGGGTGTTTGGGAGGCAGTGTCTTCAACGTTGCCTTGGATTACACAGAACACCAGAGTCGGAGTACAAACGATATTATTCCAACCAGGTTCTATACAACGGAGCCAACATAAACAGAATAGATAATTTTTTGTTTAAGCTGATTCGGGGGCACGTTGCAAGAGCGATGTTCTCAACTAACAACTTAATTATTGGAGCGTATTACCCCAATAACGAATATTTCGAGAGTGCGCGGTTAAGTGGCTACATCCCTCCCGAGGCATTCCTCTATTTAGACAGTCGAGGGCTGATACAGGATACAGGGGCGGTTCCGCTCATCTACCACGTCAGCCGGAAAACTGTGGATAGGCGACTCCTGTATGGTCGAGACGTCATCGCTGAAGGTGGAGAAGAGCGCCTCCGGTTCAGTAGGACTGTGTCCGATCGGGACCGGAGGGATAGGGCGAAACAGGAGAACCAATTCTGGTGGCTCTCTGAACAGCATCATAATATTTAATGTCGATGAAGATGGTATATCTTGGCCGACTTACATAGATTTAGGGCAATTAGGTACTAATACTAATACTAAAAATAATAATAATAATAATGACTATAATAATAATAATAATAATAATAATATTTATTATTATTATTATAATAATAATAAAAATAATAATATTAAAAATAGTAATAATAATTATAATAATAATAATAATAATAATGATAATAATAATAATAATAATAATAATTATTATTATTATTATAATAATAATAATAATAATAATAATAATAATAATAATAATAATAATAATAAAAATAATAATAATAATAATAATAATAATAATAAAAATAATAATATTAATAATAACAATAATAATGATAATTTGAATATATATGTGTCGAGCTACTGATTAGACGTACTTTCCCTCGGCTGGCGATTTTCTTTATATTTCAAGTAAAATTTACTCAATCTATCCATTTTCCCGAGTGCAAGTTTTCAAAAAACTTCGAATCTCACGTTGTCCGTAAAATAAGTAACATACATCTTAAATACTGACATAAATTGCATTTTTTATTAATTGTTCAGTGCTGTGCAAAAATCTACAAATAGACTTTGTTTCTTGTTTTGTTCCGTTTAACATAACGAACCGACAACCTATGTATACCCCGTCCAGTCATGTACAGTCAAAAGCGAACAAGAACAAACTCCAACCTTGACACCAAGAGTGTAATTAACTCACCTCGAACATCACTTGATTCTCCTCTGCAAATAACGAAGAAGGTGGCCGTCGACGAAATCACTTTATTAAATAAAATGGACGAAAAACTAAAACATCAAAGTGAGTTAATTATCTCTTTAATATTAGCAAAAATAGAAAAAAATAATAACACCCTCGCTCAAAAAATTCTGTCTCAATTTGCCGAGCTCAATAAACCAATCTCTGTAATCAATAATAAAATAAATCAATTAGAAATAAACCAAAACTACTTCCAACAATGATATTTCAACACTTCAAGCCGAATTGAAAGAAGTAAAAACAACACTGTAAAGTAAACATTGACTTGTCCAACAATCACTCCAATTTAAATAGTATACGCGCGGAACTGGATGATATTAAGTTTATGCAAGAAGATATAGAAAACCAAAAAATTGCGCGCGATGCGTTATTTTTGGAAAACCACTAATTGAAAATGAAAACATTAAAAGCAATTTTAATCATTTGTGCCATGAACTAAACATTTTACCGCCAACATTAATAAATTGTTTCCACACTCGCCCGTCGCAAATCAGTTCTTCACATGCTAATAACATTTCTAATCCCGCTATTATAATAAAATTTAACTCCGCATATGAAATAAACTATATTCTCACGTCGATTGCACGTTATCGCAAACAAAATAGTAGACAATTAACTTTGAAAGACTTTGGTTTAAATTCTGATTCAATGGTTTATCTGCGCGATTGTTTAACCAAAAAAATAACAATATACTCCACGCTGCACTTCAATTAAAAAAACATAAGCAACTCGTCTCTGTATTTACTATGCGTGGATGGGTATATGTCAAACGTCATTCAAAGGATGAAGAAATCAAGGTTAACAACATTGACATATTGAACGATATTGCCAGCCCCAAAAATGATTTATTATTATAATAAACTACCAGTATTTAATTTATCAGTTGATCTCAAACTATAGTGTACTTTCTATATTTTTCGTTTTTTGTTTTTTTGTTTACTTAATTTTTATCTATAATTACTTAAATATAATTAAATTTGGGTATATTTAAATTAAATTTAGTTTAATTAATTTAACTCCATCTTAGTCATATATTGTGTTTAATATTATTATTCTTCATTTATATACGCCTTTATTTTTTTTTATTTACTCTATTATTGGTGACTTGAATAGCAACCTTTTATCTGAAACCAACATAACCGAGAACATGCTTTCTCTTAATTTTTCCCAGTAAATACAAATTGTGCTGCTCACTTTACTGAAAATATTTTTAGTTTTAATTTATTCATCAATCAGAACATATTGTACTCTTACAGACTAAGATACATAAGTAAAAATTTTGTAACAAATTTGTAGGTGGGTATATACAATTCAAATTACATTTAATTGATTTACATATAGTTAATCTATTATTAAATAATAAAAGATGGTATACATATGTATAATAAATAACGATATTTAAATTTTGTTTAAAACTATTGATTTAAAAGTTTCTCTGGTGCAATCCATATAAAAGTTAATCCTAGAGCAAACTAAATTGCTTTCTCTGATGCAACGAGAAATGGGTTCATTGCGACCGTAATTTGCGCGGTGAAACTGCTCATAAATTAGAAACCGTTCTCGTGTAATTCTTAGAGGAGCATTACCCTCATGGACTAGAGCTGCTAGAGGTGGACAATTAACATGATTTGTAATGATATCCCGAACAAACATAATTGAAAAGTATTTACAACGAGCTTCTAGCGTTTTTATTCCAAACAAAAAACATCTGGTTTCATAGGAAGGTGTTACTATTCTCCAATTTAACTTGAAAAAAGCATACCGTGTAAAATTTCTTTGAATTTTTTCAATTCTTTCTGATGTATTTGCATAGTAAGGATTCCAAACTGTACAGCAATACTCAAGTACTGATCTTACCAGAGAATTATAAAGAGATAGTAAAGTGAATGAATCAGTAAATTCTCTGGTATTTCTTTTTATAAATCCCAGCATCTGATTCGCTTTATTGATCAAGTAATCATAATGAGGAAGGAACGACAGATTAACATCTAGGATTACGCCCAAGTCTTTTTTTTTGATTTACCCTTGTTAGAATTATGTTGTTGATATTGAAATCAAAGATAATTGGATTAAGAATCCTGAAACACGATAGTATTTGACATTTTCCTACATTCAAATGAAGGTTATTTATCCTGCACCAATCGACCAATCTCACCAGGTCTTCTAGCAGAAGGCTACAATCCGATATGCAGGTAATCCTACGGTAGATCTTGAGATCATCGGCAAAAAGGAGACAGTCAGAATTTTTAAAAATTGTTGGAATATCATTCACAAATATAAGAAAAACTAAAGGTCCTAAATGGCTACCTTGTGGAACGCCTGATGGGACATAAATATCATTAGAATAAAAGATTTTAATTTTAACAATTTGTACTCTTCCAGTCAAGTAAGACTCAAACCAGTTTAAAAGAGACGAACTTATACCAAAGGAAAGTAATTTGTGGAGTAGAATTTTGTGATTGACTCTGTCAAATGCTTTGGCAAAGTCAGTAAAAATTATATCGGTTTGACACCCTTTTTCCATATTATTTATGATTGCATTCACCATAATAGTTAAGTTAGTTGCAGTAGATTTACCTACTACAAAACCGTGCTGAAAAACTGATATCTTTTCTTGGATTAAAAACGAAATTTTGTTATACACCACTTTTTCAAATAACTTTGGTATAGCAGATAGCTTGCAGATTGGTCTATAGTTTGTGATCTCTTGATTTGATCCCGATTTAAAAATAGGGGACAAAAATGAGATTTTCCAGGTTTTCAAAAATTGGCCTGTAGCTAACGAAATATTAAAAATGTTTGTTAGTGGCTGAGCTAACGCAATTGCACATTTTCTTAGTAGAAAAGGTGGAATTTTGTCCGGGCCTTCACTTATATTTAAATCCAAGTTCAATAAAGCCTCCTCTATTTCATTTTGACATAAGACAAGTGAACCAATGTCAACGCATTTGCTTAAGCCTGATGGAAAATCGTAATTTGTAACAAGTTCTGAAGAATAAACAGATTGAAAATATCTCGCAAATAAATTGCAAATTTCAGAAACTTCACTAGTAGTTGTGTCTAGAGACTTCATACAGCTAGGCAGCCCAAAAGATTTACGTTTGGAGTTTAAGAAATGCCAAAAACGTTTGCTATTGCATTTGAGTTCGTTTTCAATTGAAAGAATGTAGTTACGATGTAGAAATTTATTTAAATAGTCAAATTTTCGCTGACAATCTATATATTTGTTTCGTAAACTTAGATTTTCTTTATTATTTTTGTGTAATTTGTATGCTTTATTCTTTTGATTTTTGAGATTAGTAAGTCTTCTATTATACCAGACAGGGTTAGAATTTGTTTTTAAATATTTCGTTGGTACATACTTTTCAGCTGCATTATTTAAAATATTTGTAAAAATTGCGTAATTGTTATCAAAATTAGAATCGCTGAGTATATTTTGCCACGAAAACGATAACAAATACTCAATCATTGCATCAAAGTTAGCATTTTTATAATCATAAATAATTGTATTAGATTCATTTTCATTCTTCAAATAACTATAAAAGATAAAATCACCTTCTAATGCCAGATGATGAATTGAATTTTCCACTAAAGGAAAGATAGACTTTTCCACATAAATATGATATTCCTTATCTACAAATATAAGATCTAGAATACGATTTAGATTATTTATTTGAAAATTAATTTGTATTAGATCATACTGACTTAAAAAATCAATGACTGTTATTTCAATTTCATTTGTTATATTATACGGAATTAAATATTTATCATCAGAGTCTAGAATCCAGTTTATATTTCCTAGGTTGAAATCTCC
This sequence comes from Philhelius pedissequus, assembly GCA_910595825.1. Taxonomy (NCBI): domain Eukaryota; kingdom Metazoa; phylum Arthropoda; class Insecta; order Diptera; family Syrphidae; genus Philhelius; species Philhelius pedissequus. Next base: position 199,330,753 of record OU343160.1, on the reverse strand, counting down.
TGCAAAAATAACATGTTCTAAATTTAAATTATCTAAGATATTTTTAGAATTAAGTAAATGTAAGTTATAAAGCTCTAATGGACTCTTTGGAGGTATATAACTCGCTAAAACATACAATTCATTCTCGTCTATTTTTATAGAAACAATAAGCTGATCAACATCCAGGTTAGATGAAGAAGATTTTGATTGCAAGTCAATTGCTTTGCATGGAAATGAAGCCCGAACCGCAATCAATACTCCACCTCCCCTTTCCATTCCTGTTTTCAGTTTACATCTATCCTTTCTAAACACAGTATACAAATTTGAAAAAAATTCAGATGTCAAATGATTCTCGGATAACCAAGTCTCTGTTAAAATTATTATATCATAAATACATGAAGATAAAGAAAGATATACAGAATCAAGTCTGGTTCTTAACCCACCTACGTTCTGATAATAAAATGAAAGTTTACTTCTTCCAAAATGAGAAATTGAAGTTTTATTTGAAAAATTTAGAGCTGAATTAAAAGATGATGATGATTCTCCAACAGGTACATTAACAGCAGCATCAACAATATTATTTATTAAGTTGTAAGGATTTGAGAAGAGAGATTGTCGTTTTTTGGAAAGTTTATAAATTGTTTAACTTGAACTGAAAACGGCCATATAGACTTGTTATTCAACAAATCATTTAAGAGATTTGAAGGCACGCTTAGTTTGAAGTTGACATGTTTAATTTCTGATTCTGGGATACCTTTTTTAATTAATTTGAAACACTTTAAAAGGCTTATTGGTATACCAGTTTTAGATGAAACATAGTTAATAACATCTTCACATTTTGTTTCCTTTTTGAATTTTGAAATATGTAACCACTTAGAGGCGGCAACAATATTTAGAAAAGAGTTCATATCAGATCCAATGATGGCACTAGGTTTATTTTTGTTTATATTTGATGCGCTCTTAGCAGTGTTTCTATTGCTATCAGTAACTGTAGGTAAGAAAGCTACATTATTCTGAGCACGGAGAGCCGTCAATTTGTCTATACTCGTTGACTCATCTAATCCAGTAGACAATGAAAGAGTATATTTTTTGTCAACAGCATTAACATCCAATGCTACGTATGCGTCGGTGGCGGCGGCGGTGGTGATGTCGGTGGCGATGGTGTTGTCAGTTGTGGCGATGGTGTTGTCAGTGGTGGCGGTGGCTGTGACGGAGGCGGAGGCGGTGGCGGTGGCGGTGGCGGTGGTGGTGCTGGAGGTGGTGGTGATGGTGATGACAGCAGTAACATTCTCAGACTCAATGCTTATGATTTGTTTTGGTTGAGATTGTCTTACTGCATTTAAGGATGGTAAATTTTCAGAGGCGATGGCGGGGATTTCATCATCATCATCATTTCATTTGGAATCGTTTGGCGTTGGTTGAACAAGTTGGGAGACGGGGATTATGGCGATTTTGTTAACGATGGTATCGTTTGG
>OU343160.1:199319299-199321799 GCA_910595825.1 Philhelius pedissequus | reverse complement strand
GCTTGAAAAGATCAAAATGTCATCGACATAAATGAGCACGAATATTTTCTTACACTGGCTGGTATAAATGCATGTATCGGAAACAGTTGATACTAGACCGATTTTCTTCAATGTTCTATCAATTTCTATGTTCCATTGACGCCTAGCTTGTCGTAAACCATATAAAGCCTTTTTTAGTTTACATACCTTTTCACCACTTTCTTGAAGTTTTTTCAGCATTTTGGTAGCTTTCTGTCTTAAATTTATATCAATTTCGGTATCAGACATCTTCTTCAACATTTCGTTCAACAACACAGGTTTTTCCATGTAAATGTCTTCATTGACTGTTCCGTTCAAGTATGCTGACGTGATGTCCATTTGATATATCTTCATTTGGTACTTTGCAGCTAGAGCAATCATAAGCCTTAACGAGCAAAGTCTGGCCACAGGAGAAAAAGTCTCATGGAAATCTATCCCCGGCTTTTGTGTGAAGCCTTTAGCCACAAGTCTAGCCTTACGCCTTTCGAGCAATCCATCAGCAGTCCATTTGTTTCGCAATACCATTCTACAGCCAACTGTTCTTGAATTTTGAGGCTTGTCTACGATAGTCCAGGTGTCATTGGTAATCAGGTTTCGAATTTCGGTGTAGATAGCGTCTTCCCAGTCCAATTTTTCATGTCCGGATAAAGCGATTTTAAGTGGTACTTCAGCAGCATTCATTGCAAATTGCTGCTCCCCTTCTATCACATCATAGAATTCCTGCTGTTCATCACTGATGTTGTCTTTCTGGGTAATTTGAATTTCTTTTTGAAATTTCTTCGGACGCCCTGGTTTTCCAGTTTTTATTTTTGCTGGTCTTCCTGGTCCGTATTTAGGTTTTGTCGAATTGGTTTCAATTTCTTGGATTATTGGTTCATTGTTATCTTTCGGGTCAATTTCGATTTCTGTCTCTGCGTTTTTCTCATCTTTTGTACAAGTATCAATGATAATGGCATTTTTGTTATCTTCGATTTTAAAACGCCCGTTTACGGTACCCTCATAAACAAAGTCTTCATAATTTTCTTGATTTGTCTGGTTATCGAGGAACTTGACATCTCTTGAAACGTGAACCTTCCTTTGAGATGGAACCCAAACTCTATAGCCTCTTTGTGCATCCGGATAACCTACGAATATGCCTTCTATAGCCCTGTCGTCAAACTTACCTTTTCCTGGGGTTTTATCCAATATGAATACTTTACTGCCGAATGGATGAAGATAATCTAATTTCGGTATTCTACCAGACCATTTCTTGAAAGGGATATCCCCCTCCAAACTTTTCGTGACGCAGCGATTACGAAGATAATTGGCAGCGGCTATGGCCTCAGCCCAGAAAGAAGGTGGGAGACCTGACTCTTTTAACATGCAACGAGCTGATTCGACTAAAGTTCAGTTCTTTCTCTCAGCTACGCCATTTTGTTCCGGGGTGTAAACTGTTGTTAAACGACGTTGAATTCCAGATTCTTTTAAGATTTTGTCCATTCCTGAGTTGCAATATTCGGTTCCATTGTCCGATTGTAGGGCTTTGATCTTTCTTCCAGTTTGTGCTTCTGCAAAATTCCTAAACTCGTTAAATTTTGAAATAACTTCATTCTTACCATGTATAAAATAGGTCATGCAGTATCGGCTGTAATCATCAATGAATGTGATAAAATAACGTGACCCGCCTTTTGATTCAGTTCTCATTGGTCCGCAAACATCAGTATGCACTATGTCAAGTAATCCTTTTGAACGTTCGATTCGATCACAAAAGGGTGTACGAGTTAATTTTGCTACAATGCATGTTTCACATGGCTTCAAGGAATTTTTCAATGGTGGTATCAAACCCTTCCTCGCCATGAGAGTCACATCTTGCACATTCAAGTGGCCAAGCTACGGTGCCACAAATCTGTATCTTCAGTTCTACTGGTTGATGCAAGTTGGTTTTCTTGTTATTCGGTACACAGGTGAAACAAATCCCCACAGCGATTTGCTTCTATCTTCGTTTTTCCATGCTGGTCTTGAACTATAGCTTTGTTTTTAGTAAAAAGCACTTGATCGCCTTTATCCACTATTTTAGCGATGGATACCAGATTGGTACGAAGTTCGGGAACATGAAGTGTATTGCTAAGCTTCACTGCCATATTTTTGTTGCCATTCCAGGTTGATAAGTTGGCATCTCCCTTAACAGTCACACAAGAGGATATATTCATAGCTAGCTTAAGACTGGATTGTGTTTGCTGAATATTTTCTAGCAACATTCTGTTTTTGCACAAATGTGAAGTGCATCCACTATCTAGGCACCATCTTTCATCCTTTAGGTCTTTAACAGATGGGTCTGCAAAATATGTTGTGTCTGAATGCCTAGTTGTGGATCCATTCTTCTTGAAACAATCGACAGCCTTATGTCCCTTCTTTCCGCAAAAAATTACAATTGTATTTGAAGGCTGGATTCGCTGACTTATGAGAGGTATTCCTGCTTCTTGGAGTTTCGTTTGAATTACTC
>OU343160.1:199306799-199309299 GCA_910595825.1 Philhelius pedissequus | reverse complement strand
GAAAGAAAGAAGAATGAAGTGGCTGATAAAGAAGCGAGCAGAGGAAGAGAAGAGAAAAGGGAAGTGGGTTAGGATAAGATATGGGAAACTGATAGTAAATGACGAGACATGGGTATGGGATGAGAAAAGGGAGGTCATAAGGAAAATAATGACTAGAGATGAAGAACAGGATGGCCAATTGCAGAGAGAAAGTAGAAGTAGCCAAAAACAAGAAGGGGAAAGAGAAGTAGAAGAGCGAACGGAGCCAAAAAACGGATAAGGGAAGAAGAAGAAAGAAATGAAATAAGTAGAGAAGAGGCGAAGAAAAGATGGAAGATTGGCTTCTGGAATGTGGCGGGGCTAGCAAATAAAGAAAAAGAGTTCTGGGAAGGGAACAAAGAATGGGAAGTTATAGTGTTGATAGAAACTTGGGTAGAGGAAAAGAACTGGGAAAAATGGAAATGATGATGGGAATTAGAGAAGAAATGGCAATGGAGGGAGATGAGCATCAGGAATGGAAAGAGGGAATAATGAGCAGGAAAGTAAAAGCAGGGAAGGATGAATGGGTTATAGTAGCAACATACGTTAATAACGACATAGATAAGAAGTTGGAAAGCTTAAGAAGGTGGATGGAGAAGCAAGCAGATGAGAAAAGAGTGATAATAGGGGGGGACTTCAACGCAAGAACAGGGCTAGAGGGTGGAAGAGTGAGGGAGATGGAAGATGAAGAGAATGGAAGGAGGTCAAAAGATAAGAAAGTGAACGTTGAAGGAAAAAAGTTAACGCAGATGATAGGAGAATTAGGGTGGGAAATTTTTAACGGGAATATAGAGGCTGACGAGGAGGGAGAGTTCACGTATACAGGAGGCAGAGGGGAGACAGTTATAGATTATGTATTGGGTGACGAGAGGACGAGAGACGGGATACAAAGGATGGAAGTAGCAGATAGGGTGGAGTCGGATCATCACCCATTGGCGATCACGATGAAAAAAGGAAGAAGGAGAAAGAGAGAAGAAGGAAAGGAGGTCAAAAGAACAAAAACGGGAAGGTGGTCAGAGGAGATGAAACGGGAATACGAGAGAAGAATGCGAGGATTTAGACTGGAGGAGGGAGGAGAGGAAGCAGTTAAGGAGATAGGGGAGAAGATAAAGAGAGAGATTGATCGAAGTGAGGAGATAGGGGGGAGAAAGGAAACGGAAAATGAGAGGATGGTGGTATGATGAGTGCAGAGATAAAAAAGGGGAAGTAAGAAAGGAGTTAAGGAGGTGGAGGAAAAATAGTGGGACGAAAGAAAAATACAGGGAGAAAAAAAGAGAATATCAAGTGATGGTGAGAAAAAGAAAAGGGCCGAGCAGGAAGAGTTGAAAAGAGAAATTACAGAGGCCAATACCGAAAACAAAGTGTGGGAAATAATAAATAGAGAAAGAAAGAAGAGAAAGATAATGGGGGAAGGTATAGAAGAAGAGGAATGGAAAAAATATCTTATGAGCTTATTTGGACGGGTTGAAAGGAAGAGTAAGAATGGGAATGGAGGGAAGAAGAAGAGCGGAAGAGGAGACTGATATCAGCAAAGAAGAAATAAGAAAGGTGGTGAGAAAACTCAAAGAAGGAAAAGCAATGGGAATAGATGAAATACCGAATGAGGCGTGGAGATATGGAGGAGAAAAAGGGAAAGAGGTAGCTTGGGAAATATGCAGAAAAGTGTGGAGAGAAGAAGGATGGCCGGAGGGGTGGAAAGAGGGGGTGATTGCACCAATAATAAAGAAAGGGGCGGGAACAAAGGTAGAGGAATACAGAGGAGTAACACTCATGCCATCGTTATATAAAATATACACTGCGGTCTTAGCGAAGAGGCTAGAGGAAGAAGCGGAGGAAAAAGGGATGATACCACCGAATCAAACGGGGTTCAGAAGAGGAGTAGGGACGATAGACAATATATATGTGTTGAACTATGTGGTGAACAGAGAGGTTGCAGAGGAGAAAGGCAAGATAGTGGCACTATTTATAGATTTAAAAGCGGCGTTTGACTCAGTGGATAGAAAAATTATGATAGGTGCATTGGTGGAACGAGGGGTAAGAGAAGGGCTTAGGGAGAGAGTTAGGGAGGTTTACGAAGAAACGACGGGCAGAGTGAAAGCGGGAGTAGCGATGGGGGAACATTTTGGACGGGAAAAGGAGTAAGACAAGTCTGCCCGATGAGTCCAATACTGTTTAACTTATTGACGGCAGATATGGAAGACGAACTGGCCGAGGGGAGATGGGGAGGGGTAAAAGTGAGAGGAAAAAGAATTTGCTCGCTGGCATACGCAGATGATGTGGTAGTATTGGCGAAAAACGAAGAAGAGAGGCAATGTATGATAAGGATACTGGAAAAATATTTCGAGAAGAAAAAACTAGAGTTAAACGTTGGAAAGACGAAAGTGATGAGGTTTAGAAAAGGAGGAGGGAGGCATAAAACAGTAGATTGGAGATGGAGGGGAAAGCAAATAGAGGAATTAAGGGAGTTTAAATACCTGGGCTA
>OU343160.1:199294299-199304299 GCA_910595825.1 Philhelius pedissequus | reverse complement strand
CGCGCTAATTTGCCTCCATTTCTCTTCGTTCTCAAGCATCTTGTGGATGATGTTATCCTGCTTGATTTCACCAATACTTCTGTGTAAGTCCTGACGCAGCGTTTCCCATCTGATGCACTCAAACACAGTATGATTGACGTCATCTGAGTTGGAGTCTCCATACTGGCAGGAGGGGCTTCTTACTTTGCCTTTCTTATACAGAAATGCATTGAAGTACCCGTATCCGGTGAGGAACTGGGTGACGTAATAGTCCACTTCGCCACGTTTCCGACTACTCCATTCGCTTGCGTCTCTAGTTAGCCGTGCAGTCCAGCGCCATGCTTTCAGATTCTCATCGTTCTTACCACCTCTGTTTTGTAAGCGCTTTTGTCTAAGCGGTTGCCGCATCAGTTCCGATTTCCGTTTTCTTTTCGTACACGTACTTTCGTTCTTCAGCCAGAATGTCTATTGGCATTACACCTGCAATTACAAGTACGGCTCCGAAAGCTCCGCGTCTTTGTACCTCAGCCATCTGCTTTCGATACTTTTCTTGTTGCAGTGCGTCGGCCTAAATCTCGACTCCGCAGAGAAGGATCGAGTGCGTTGTTGCCATCAGTAATTTCCGCTGGGTTGCCGAAGGGCCGCCTGTATTTGCTATAAGCCTGCTTAGGGACGCGACTATCTTTGATGCGCGTTCCGCTGCTTTCTTTATTTGTTGCCAGTATGAAAGTTTAGACTCAAGGGTGAGCCCCAGATATTTTATGGCTTCGCTGCTTCTGATTATTTGGGGTCCGACATGGAAACCGATGATGGTAGGGATTCTCTTTCCGGTTAGAAGAACTATTTCTGTTTTTTCGGTTGCCAGGCGCAGTCCATGTTCGTCCATCAATAGATGTACTCGGCGCATGACCTGGTTAAGCTTCCACTGTGCTGTTTCTGGCTCTCTTGCTGTGATCACAGCCGCAATGTCATCAGAGTACCCAACAAGAAAACAGTCTTCCGGCATGTCACTGCAGAGTATGCCGTTGTGTGAAATGTTCCAGAGGTCAGGTCCTAGTATTGATCCTTGAGCTGCTCCGGAATTGATCCTTTTCGTTTTCTGGCCATCTATGGTATCGAAGATTAACTCTCGGTCTTTGAGATAGTCCCTGAAGATTCGCAGGAGGTAATCTGGGATTTCTAACGTATTTTCGAGTTCATGCAGCATGTCACTCCACCTGGCAGAGTTGAAATCATTTCTGATATCAAGAGTAGCAAGAAGGACTAGCTTTCTTGAGAAGCGATTCCCTTGTTGTGCTATGTGGGTAGCATTTATCACTTCCTCGACCGCTCTTTTAGTGGAGCGTCCCCTCCTGAAACCACACTGTCTTTCGGATAGGTCTCCGGCTCTTTGGACTGCAGCTATAAGTCGCGTTATTATCATTTTCTCTAACAGCTTTCCAGTCGTATCGATCATGCACAAGGGTCTATATGAAGATGGGGTGTTTGGGTCGCCCTTACCTTTGCTGATCAGTACTAAACGCTGCATTTTCCAGCTCCTGGGGAAGACACCTTCTTCCAAGCAGCGATTAAACATTTTCAACAGTAGTTGGGGGCACGTTTGGGCTGTCAGTTTTAAGATTTCTGCCCGCATTCCGTCGGCCCGAGAGCGTTCTTTTTCTGGAGTGATTTTACAGCCTCCTCAAGTTCTTCCACGTTAAAGTGTGGTATTTCTGGCCCTTGACGCAAAGCGGCGTCGGGACGCAAATAAAAATAATAATATTAATAACAATAATAATTTTATTAAAAATAATAATAATAATAAAATAATCATAATAATAATAATAATAATAATAATAATATTAATAATAATAATAATAATAATAATAATAATAAAAATAATAATAATAATCATAATTGTAATAATAATAATAAAAATAATAATAATAATAATAATAATAATAATAACAATAATAATAATAATAATAATAATAATAATAATAATGATAATGATAATATAAAAAATAATAATAATAATAATTTTTTTTCCTTGAGGGTTTCAGGAGAAATGCTTTATGCACCATAAGGATGTCTTCTTGGCGTTGACCCTAGACAATCCCCGTGTGCCGGACTCGGTATGGTTTCCCCATTCCGGCTAAAACTCCTTATAACCCTTTCAGTCGTCTGTTTCATAGTCACCGTACTGGCAGCAAGCGTACTTGTTTTGCCGATCTTGTGAAGGAATGCGTTGAAGTATCCGTGTCCAGTTAGTAACTGGTTGACGTACCAGTTCACCTCACCGTGTTTCCGGTTATTCGATTTGCTCACTTACCTAATCAGGCTCGCTGTCAAGTGTCCTCTCGTTTCCGAACTCCATAATAATAATAATAATAATGATAATAATAATAATAATAATAATAATAATAATAATAATAATAATAATAATAATAATAATAATAATAATAATAATAATAATAATAATAATAATAATAATATATTCAGTTTTTGTATGATTACATACTTGCTTTTTAAAGCCATTTTTCGTATCATTTGATGACTTTGAATGCCCACAAACAACTTTAGTGTGCTACCACCAAGTTTTTTCTCAATTATTTGTTGCTGGAATTATAGCTATTTGACGACTTGCCAATGTCGATCATCAGCTTCCTTTGCTCTAGTGGTGCTGGTCTACTTTTCCATTTTAATTGAAAAACTTCTTGTGCCTTCATCGTGTATTGAACCATGACCAGCCGCTTAGTAGCCAACGCACTTTTTTTGTTGTAAATTAATTTTATTTAACATTAACTTATAACTATCTTAAAGCTAGACAAAAATGTTTAAAACTAGCCTAATTATCAATAACTTACAACTGATTTACTGGCCCTTTACGGGCGCTCTAAACTAAACAATAACTCTTAGAACTAATGTCTTTCGACCTAAAAACTATTTTAATTAAATCTAATTATTTTATTTTTTTAACCAAGGAAACTTACTAACAAAAAACTTGGTATCTTATCATTTCTTTTTATTTATAAACTAAACCTAAATATAGATTGAAAATAACTAAAACTAAATACGACTAACTTTTACTAACTAAAAATAACTTGAACTACTTAAAATAGCTAAAAATTCTTAAAACTACTTAAAAACTAGAACAGCCACAGCAGCTTCTTTTTCGTTTTCTAATTTTTTTTTGTTTATTTTTTATATGCATGCAGACACACAACAATATGCAACCCACCCATACATGTATATACGCACATACATATACGTACGCACATACATGAACAGACACGCAGATACATGCACGTATGCCCCCGCATACAAACATATTTTGAATATTTTTTTTTTCGGTGCCACCCCGACTGTTCCCTCTACCTAATTGCCCTAAATCTACATATGTAAATCGGCAAAGATATACCATCTTCATCGACTTTAAATATTATGATGCGGTTCAGAGAGCCACCAGAACTGGTTCTCCTTTTTTGCCATATCTCTCCGGTCCCGATCGGACACAGTCCTATTCTACCGAAGGCGCTCTTGTCCACCTTGAGCGATGACGTCTCGACCATACAGGAGTCGCCTACCCACAGTTTTCCGGCTGACGTGGTAGATGAGCGGAACCGCCCCCCATCCTGTATCAGCCTTCGATTGTCTAAATAGAGGAATGCCTCAGGACGGATGTAGCCACTTAACCGCGCACTCTCCAAATATTCGTTATTGGGGTAATACCCCCCAAAAATTAAGTTGTTAGTTGAGGACATTGCTCTTGCAACGTGCCCCTGAATCAGTTTAAACAAAAAATTATCTATTCTGGAGCCAACGTAACTCCGTTGTATAGAACCTGGTTGGAATAATATCGTTTGTACTCCGACTCTGGTGTAATCCAAGGCAACGTCGAGGACGCTGCCTCCCAAGCACCCGAATCTTTTCCATTTGAGATGGGGCAACGTTGAGCCACACCGGGCATCTATACGCAATCATCAGCCTGATGAAGGACATGTAGCAAATCACCTTCACCCTGCTGTCAAGACGACTGCTATAAAACAATCGTTTTGTCAGGGCAAAGGCTCCCCTAACCTTGGCCAGAGCAGCACCTTTATGTCTGTCGAAATACAAGTTCTGATCCAACCAGATGCCAAGGTACTTTACTACACTTTTATTCGCCAGTGGATGTCCACGTGGTCCTACGATCACCAGCTTGCGCCAGTTCTTTCTCGTATCCCTGGAGGCGCTAGACAACGAAGTCCTAAACAGAATTGTTTCTGATTTCTGGAAATTGATTTTCAACTTCCAGTCATCACAATATCGCTGAATCTTGTCGAAGTCACGCTGCAAAAGAATTTTGATGACCTCAACTGTTGGAGCTGTTCTGTACGCAATAAGATCGTCGGCTTACGCAATTGCCTGCGTTAGACTACCTATCAGATCGCTGGTGTAAATTCTGAAGAGAATCGGCGAGTTAAGCGCTCCCTGCTGAAGACCATTATTAATATTAAAAACTGTGGTAGAAGTTACATTGCCACTCTTGACAACAAACTTTCTACCATTTAGCATGTCATAGAGCATATACAATAGAGGTTTACTTATACTTAGTCTGGTTACCTTTATATAGAGACATTCTAACCATACGGTGTCTCTGTTTTGTGTCGTCCTCTAGAGCTTAAGACACGGAAGGTCGTTTTGATATTTTCTTCTGAATATCTTATTAATTTGTGGGAACATACTTGGGTCGGTAGCGTTCACGGCCCGAATTTTGTTGTCTAAAAACAAATTAATGGACAACCTATAATTTTCTTTGATAAATTGGTTGATGTTTTTGATGGACGACTTCAGTGTCCTAACCTCCAAATCTCGTGTGTCAGTAAACCGTCTGTACAATCGTTTAAGTTTTGTCAGTAGTCCACTTTTTTCTCTGTGTAGTGCGTCAATTGTCGCGTTACGGTACATGTCGGTTGCGTTACGTTCTTTGTATTTCGATTTTGTTCTGTTCATTGTTCGTTGAATTGTTTCGTCCATTTGTTCTAAGTATATGTCGATTTCCGTATTTGTCAGATTCCTCTCATTTGCTGGGGATATACCATTTGAACGTAATTCCCTCAATAAGGCATTGGAGAGGCGTGGCCAGCGCACCTTACTGTAATTGTAAGTATGCACAGGCACATACTCCTCCAACTCCATAAGCTGGTTCGGAAGTTGTATTACGGCGGCGAGTCCGCAGTGGTCACTGTCATACTCGATTGTTCGTAAACAATTTCTTGGCCGTTGACCCACAGCGCCAGTAATTGTTAGTCTTGCGTCTTTAAGCAATAGATCCAGATAGGCACCGCTTCTTGGAAACGATGGCCTGTCTGTGGGTAGAAGATCGATGCGATATTCAAGGTTGTATCGACCCATCCAATTAAATAGATGGTTGCCGCGAGGCTTTTGTATTTTATTTCCCCAATCCATGTGCTTGGCATTTAAATCACCAGCCAATATGTAGTAATTCTCCTCCGAGCTCAATCTTAAGCATTCAAAAAGCTTTCAAGTTCTGTTATAAACTGGGTGGGCTGAGGTGTTTCCGGTGCACAGGCAGCAATCACATTCATTCGCTTCCCCTGTTGGAGATGATTGCATATGATGCATGCATCTAACGTCCGAAATTTTCGCACATCACTATTATATATTACCTTATGACTAATGCCTTTACGTGTAAAGATTGTGACGCCTCCTCCTTGCGTGGAGTTGGGTCAGTCTCTTCTTACGATATTGTAATTGTTGTTAGTCAATTTATGTTTCTGGTTAAGCTTAGTTTCGCTAGCCATAAACACATCTGGACTTATGACTTTAAGCAATTGGAATAAATTCGCTCTACGTTCGGTCCTAATCAGTGAATTTACATTCAGAGCTAGGATCTTAAAGGGCCTCCGCGACAGCGCGCCCTTAACCTCTAAGTTGCGTTAAACTCGGCAAAACAGAGTAGAGATAATCCACCCTAGTTACCTGCTCCATGATCTGGTTTTGGAGACCAGTCAACTGGCTCTGGATGGCCAGCGGAATGCCCATAATATCTGCCTGTTAAGCCGGCGCCTCAGGGACGGGGGCCTGTTGGGCGACCTTTGATGTAGGCTGTACCGTGCTTTCCCTTCCTGACGCCATTTGGGCGTAAGAAATTTGGGAGTTGACGGGCGTTGTTGTATGAGCGTGCACTGTTGAACGCTTTTCTACCACTGTTTGCCTAGCTGCTTTATTGTTCTTTATAGTCTGAAACGTCGGGCATCCCCGATAATTAGCGGGGTGTCCGCCGCCTCGGCAGAGTACACATTTAAGCTGGGTCCTATCTTCGACCCTTTCCCTTCCTAACTTGCATTCATCTGCATTGTGGTTCTCTCCACACTTAACGCAGCGTGACTGCATTTCGCAGTTTGCTGCGGCGTGGCCGAACCTTTGGCAGCGCATGCATTGAAGCATGTCGCCACGCCGTTTTAATTTGTCCCAAGTTACAACCTGGTAGTTGAGGACGGAGATACTCCTCAAACTATCCCGTTTGCTGCTGGGTGAGAGTTGAACAATGAAGAAGGGAAGACTCCGCTTCTCCCGCCTAACTCTAACTGTAGCGAACGGCTTGACCCCGATAAAGTCAAGATCGTCATTCGGTTTTTGGCGGAGTTCACTTAAGAGCACCTGTGGTTCCGTTCAGGAATCTATGCCCTTCAAAAGGACAGTTTGAAACTTTTCGGTCTTAGGGGTGAAGCTAAAGAATTCAGTAGTGGTTTCTTTTAGCAACGCTTTAATTTTTTTTGTGCTGTTCCAGTGTAAAGCAATGGATAGCATGCCTATCGTTATTTAATCTTTAAAGTTTTGACCTACAGATTTATGGTATCCTGTATCTCCATTGTATAAGTATTTATGGGTGGCACCTTTTCTTTTTTCATAATCGGCGGCTGTGGCTGCTGCTGCTGAGACTGACTTTTCTGCTGCTGTTGATTCTGCTGCTTTTGATTCTGCTGCTGCTGTTTTTATTGCGGTTGTTTCTGGGCTTGTATCTGCTGCTATTGCTGTTGTTTTTGCCGTTGTTATTTTGGCTGCTGCTGTATCTATCGTTTTTGTAATTGTTCTTTGTGCTGTTGTTGTTCTTGTTCCGCGAATGCTTTTATTTGTTTCGCTCGGCGCGCTTCTAGGTTGGCCTTAACTTTGCTTTTCAACTTTTGGATTTCTGCCTCCATTGCTTCAATTTGAGCGACCATTCTTTGTTCCTCGTCCTCCTCAGATGACGCCTCTGATATGGAGAGGTTCACGAAGGCAGTACTATCGCCTGTCGTGAAGTTCCCTTCTCCTTCCTCCGACATATATTCAATACCCTCTTCGGGTGAAGTGTCTAGCTGGGTTTGTCTAGCTGCCTCTGACGTCTCGTCTATATCGGACGTATTCCCCCCAGCTGGCAGCTTTGCTGAGGTGGCCGTGGATCTCCTCTTTACCAAATTTGCTGCGCGCTTGATCATCTTTCTGCGCTTCTGGTTAGCATCGGATGATGTTGCCGTTGTTGTTATTGCTGTTGATGTTGTTGATGCAGAATCACTGCTTGTAAGTGGAACATCTTTCGATGTTCCCCCAGCTGGCGCCATCGCTGGCCTCATTGGCCCTAGGACACCTTTCGATGCCAATTAAGTTTTCCACTTCACGGTTATGAAAAAAAGCTTGCAAAGTTCTGATGCCCGGCTGGGAATCGAACTGGCGACACTCGGTCGGACACTCTACCACTGTGCTACTGCACCACTTAAGAAATGTTGATTTAATGTTACACTTAAGCTCACACACAAAATTTAATTTGAAAAAAACTGGGAAGCCGAAAACGTGTTAACACCTCTACAGTACGAGATCGACTGAATGTAATACAAATAAAAATTACCAGTGTAAAAATCTTTCACATAAAAAATGTACGATTACATACTTCATATTTTATCCTTACTCATTTATAAGCCAACATTTTTGTTGTTCATCTAAGGAGGGAGATTTTTTTATATGAAAGATTTTGACACTGGTCATTTTTATTTGTATTATATTCAGTTTTTGTATGATTACATACTTCCTTTTTAAAGCCATTTTTTCGTATCATTTGATAACTTTGAATGCCCAACAACAACTTTAGTGTGCTACCACCAAGTTTTTTTCTCAATTATTTTTGGCTGGAATTATAGCTATTTCACGACCTGCCAAGGTCGATCATCAGATTTCTTTGCTCTAGTGGTGCTGGTCTACTATTTCATTTTAATTGAAAAACTTCTTGTGCCTTCATGGTGTATTGTACCATGACCAGCCGCTTAGTAGCCGACGCACTTCGCATTACGCCACCAAGCCCACATGATCAGATCGAACATAATGCAGGTTTTTTCTTGTTCATATGAGGCGGGAGATTTTCTTATGTGAAAGATTTTGACACTGGTCATTTTTATTTGTATTATATTCAGTTTTTGTATGATTACATACTTGCTTTTTAAACAACAACTTGAGTGTGCTGCCACCAAGCTTTTTCTCAATTATTTTTGGCTGGAATTATAACTATTTCACGACCTGCCAAGGTCGATCATCAGATTCCTTTGCTCTAGTGGTGCTGGTCTACTTTTTCATTGTAATTGAAAAACTTCTTGTGCCTTCATCGTGTTTTGAAATATGACCAGCCGCTTAGAAGCCAACGCACTTCGCATCATGCCACCGAGCCCACATGATCAGACCCAACCTAATGCAGGTTTTTTCTGTTTATCAATTGCATTGAAACTACTAGCGCTTTTATTACCCACATAAGTTTGTTGTTGTTTATTCGAGTTATTTCATATTTGCTCCTTACTCATTTATAAGCCAACATTTTTGTTGTCCCTATAAGGAGGGAGATGATCGACCTTGGCAGGTCGTGAAATAGCTATAATTCCAGCCAAAAATAATTGGCAAAAAACTTGGTGGTAGCACACTCAAGTTGTTGTTGGGCATTCAATGTCATCAAATCATACGAAATATGGCTTTAAAAATAAAGTATGTAATCATACAAAAACTGAATATAATAAAGATGACCAGAGTCAAAATCTTTCACATAAAAAATCTCCCTCCCTATATGAACAATAAAAATGTTGGCTTATAAACGAGTAAGAAGAAAATAAGAAAGAACCCGAATAAACAACAACAAACTTATGTGGCTAGTAAAAGCGCTAGTCGTTTCAATGCAATTGATAGACAGAAAAACCTGCATTAGGTTGGATCTGATCATGTGGGCTCGGTGGCGTGATGCGAAGTGCATTGGCTAAGCGGCTGGTCATGGTTCAATACACGATGAAGGCACAAGAAGTTTTTCAATTACAATGAAAAAGTAGACCAGCACCACTAGAGCAAAGGAATCTGATGATCGACCTTGGCAGGTCGTGAAATAGTTATAATTCCAGCCAAAAATAATTGAGAAAAAGCATGGTGGCAGCACACTCAAGTTGTTGTTTAAAAAGCAAGTATGTAATCATACAAAAACTGAATATAATACAAATAAAAATGACCAGTGTCAAAATCTTTCACATAAGAAAATATCCCCCTCATATGAACAAGAAAAAACCTGCATTATGTTCGATCTGATCATGTGGGCTTGGTGGCGTAATGCGAAGTGCGTCGGCTACTAAGCGACTAGTCATGGTACAATACACCATGAAGGCACAAGAAGTTTTTCAATTAAAATGAAATAGTAGACCAGCACCACCAGAGCAAAGAAATCTGATGATCGACCTTGGCAGGTCGTGAAATAACTATAATTCCAGCCAAAAATAATTGAGAAAAAACTTGGTGGTAGCACACTCAAGTTGTTGTTGGGCATTCAAAGTCATCAAATCATACGAAAAATGGCTTTGAAAATAAAGTATGTAATCATACAAAAACTGAATATAATAAAGATGACCAGAGTCAAAATCTTTCACATAAAAAATTTCCCTCCTTATATGAACAATAAAAATGTTGGCTTATAAACGAGTAAGAAGAAAATAAGAAAGAACCCGAATAAACAACAACAAACTTATGTGGCTAGTAAAAG
>OU343160.1:199261799-199286799 GCA_910595825.1 Philhelius pedissequus | reverse complement strand
GCTTGTTCGGCAGCCGCTTCCATTCCCATTTCCGCCTTTTTGTCGTAGACGTACTTCCTTTCAGCCGCTAGGAGATTGATTGGTGTCACTCCTGCGATTACAAGGACGGCTGGTTCCGAAACCGTTCGGTAAGAGCTAGCTACACGTAGAGCTCCATATCTTTGCACTGCCGCCATCTGTTTCCGGTACTTCTCTTGTCTTAGGGCATCTGCATCAATTTCGTCAGTGATGAAGTTATTTTCGATGCTCTTTCCGCAGCTGACTTTATCTGTTGCCAGTAGGTTAGCCTTATGTCGAGTCTCAAGCCCAGGTACTTCACTGTGACGCTGCTTCTTATCACTTCATGTCCGACGTGAAAGTCTATCTGCGTAGGGATCCTTTTTTTGGTCAGGAGGACTATCTCAGTTTTTTCTGTCGCCAGGCTTAGCCCGTGTTCACCAATCCATGTGTTTGCCCGTCGCATGACCTGGTTCAACTTTCTTTGCGCGCTTTCTACTTCTCTGATGGCTCCAATAGTGGATCGACCTTTCCTGAAGTACTGCCACTATCAGCCGTTGTTTCAGCAGCTTTTCCATTAGCTTCCCCACGGTATCCAGCATGCAAAGGGGCCTATAGGCTGATGGGGACTCCGGATCTCCTTTGCGTTTGCTGATGAGCACTAAACGTTGTTTTTTCCAGGTTTTGGGGAAAACGCCTTCCACAAGACAGCTGTTGAACATGTTAAGTAGAAGGTGGGGACATATTTTTGCAGTCACTTTCAGCACTTCTGCAGGAATTCCGTCGGCGCCTCGAGCTTTTTTGTTCTGCAGTGACAGTACAGCTATATTCAACTCTTCTTCGCTAAACACTGGGATTTGCTCTCGTTGGACCGGTGTGTTGTCGAGTGGTCTGACTGGGTGAGTTGGGAAGAGTGCGTCTACAATACAGCCCATGTTTTGTTCGTTAAGGACGGTCGAAGTCCTTTGACCTCCGAGTTTCCGCATTACAATCTTATAACCAAGTCCCCAGGGGTCGTTGTTGACATCACAGCGAAGATCCTCCCACTTCTGCTTTTTGCCCGAATTGATGGCCCTCCTGAGCTCGGATCTCTTGGTTCTGAATTCTAATAGGACATCCTCTATAGATTCGGTGTGTCTTCTTCTTCCCCTGGTAACTGTGCGTCGGAGTTGTAAACGTCTCATGCGGAGCACCGCTATCTCCTCTGTCCACCACTACACTGGAGCCTGTCTTTGATTGGAGCAGTTCTTTCTTGGCCTAGAGGCATCACAAGCCAGACGTATAAGTTGCGTCGTGGCCTCGGTTTTTGTTGCCGCAGATCCATCCATTTCAAGTACGGCATCTTTTCCATTTTCAATCACCGCAGTTAGGCGCTCTTCGTTGAGTTTATTGATGTTCCACCTCGGAATCCGCGTTCGGTTTCGGCTTGGAGCTTGTTGATTACCATCCAGAGCAAAAACGATATATTGGTGGTCGCTGCCCGTGAAGTCTTCGATGACTCGCCAGTTTTGGATTCTTGCGGATGTGGGTCCTGTGGCGAAGGTTACGTCCGGTATGGTACCTTCACAGCCAGGTCTTCTGAAGGTAGGCGTGTTTCCAACGTTCGCTACGTTAAGACCGCGTCGGGCAGCCATTTCCAGTGTTTTCCTTCCTCGTGAGTCCGTAGTTGGCATTCCCCACTCTTGTCCCCTAGCATTGAAATCTCCGGCGACTATGATTTCTCCTTCAGTTTCGCAGATGAAATCTTCCAGGTCTTCAAGTTTTTGTCGAAATTCATCTATTCTGTCATTTGGGCTTAGATAGGTACTGATTATAGTTAGGCTTTCGAGTTTTATCCAGACGAAACCTCTATTCGATCCTCTATCTTTGGTAATAATATTTCTGCCTGTGACCCATAGGGCAGCAGTTCCTAGCGAATCCGAGATCCAGTTTTGTTCGTCCTTGTTGGTGTATTGCTCACTTATTATGATGATGTCTGCTCGCACTTTACCTACAAGTTTAATCAGGAGGTTATGAGCTGTTTGACTCCTTTGGACGTTCGCCTGCAGAATTATAGTCATTTTGAGGAGGCCTTTTTCGCGTTTTCGAGAGCTTGCCTGAAAACTTGACACTTTCCTGTCCCTGGTATGTGTTCGGCAGTTGCCGGGGGTGTTTCTAGGTTGGAACAGAGGCAACACTTTGGTGGCTCCTTGCAGTCCCTCTGTTTGTGGTCTTTGTTTCCGCAGTTAAAACAGAGGCCTTGATTCCTTCTGGCTGGTCCATCGCAATTTGCTTGTAAGTGTCCGTAGCCGAAGCATTTGAAACACCTTGGCACTTCTATTCTGCGCCGGATCTTACACTGATTCCATTCAACTTTTAGGACGGAGGCTTTCAAGATTTCGTTACCGGTATGCTGGCTTATTTCCACAATCGCCATCTTCAGTGCTCTTTTGTTTTTTCCTGTCAGAAAGACTTTGACTTCTGCATCTGAGTTTTTCACTTTTTTTCGAATGGCTTCTTGCACCTCTTCTTCCGTGGTTAACTCGTCTAGGTCTCTTATTTCGATTGTTATTTTGGGTTCGAGGTTTCTAACAGTCGCTCTATCCCCGAGGATTTCTTGAAGCGATCTTCCAAATGCTGCTGTGTTTTTCGTCTTCGCACCCAGTTCTAGTAGAATATTTCCCGATATCGTCTGCCGGATTTGTTTTACCGTTATTTCGGTGTCTTTAGGTTTCGCTTTCTGTCTAATTTCCCGAAGGATATCGATAAAACTTCTATCTTCATTTGGTTTGGTGACTATGGCTTCAGTACGTGGTTTCCGCTTTGATCCCCTTGACTTTTTCTTCTTTTTTTTTAAATGTTTTCTTTGTGGTTCATCTTTTTTGCATGTACCATCCGTTTTTCCTATGACCTTTGTCTTGGAAGTCTCTTTTCGTTTTGGCGTTTCTGCACATTTTGCAACCAGAGCATAGGTTTGATTTGTCATTCGAGCACGATTTTCATCATTTTTCTACTTATTGCCAGTTGGAGAAATTTGTTGTTTTTCGTTTTTTCACGAGTTGGAGATTTTGTGGACCTCTTATCCCGTTGCTTTTTTACTGGACTGGAAGGTGGGCGTTTGGAAGTTTGTAATATGTTTATTTCAGGCCCTTCTTCCTGTCCCGTTTTAGGGGCTTTTCTGCTGCGGTTGGTAAGATTGTTTTTTGTGCTCCTTTTGATACTCTGTGGTGCCATTTCATCTTATCCATTGCTTCTTCTAATTTTTCTGTTCCGTTTTTGATGTCTTTGCTGACGTTCTTTTGTTTGTCACATGCCAGCTTCTTATTTCTTAGTACTTGAAGGCAGTTCCTAATCTCTTGTACGAAGACATCTTCTTCTGCTCCCTTAGCGCTATTTCCTGGTGTTTCCATGTGAGATACCAAAACAATTATTTCGGCTGTGGTGCTTGGCGCTAATGTGATGCTCTGACCATCTGATGATTTAGCCTCCGACGGAGGTGTCCGTAGGATCTTTGATCCCCGCTTGAAAGGGTCGAATGCATCTTTCTTTTACTACTTGTAGCTGTACATTCCTTGGGAGCCAAGTGTGCCACTACCAAGGATGGGTTTTCAGTTATGTTGCAGTCGTTGTATATCGACGTCTCGGAGCCCGCTTGCTCACCCCTGACAGACGCCGGTACTGGGGATCGGACTCCTTGCACCGTAAAATTTCTCCTTATCACTTTTCTGTCCATATATGGTTTATTGTTTCTGTGTTCCTTCACATAGTTGCTTTTTTTGGTCCGGGAGTGGTATTTTATTCCCCACTTACTTTGCATTTCTGCGAGAGCGCTCCTCTATCCGCCACCTGAGGACCCGCCCTCTAGGGGAATCAACAAACCCCCCGAGGGATAGTAATAATAATAATAATAATAGTAATAATAATAATAATAAAAATAATAATAATAATAGTAATAATAATAATAATAATAAAAATGATAATAATAATAATAATAATAACAATAATAATAATACCAATAATAATAATAAAAATAGCAGTAATAATAATATTAATAATAATAAACATAATAATAATTTTTTTTTAATTTTGGAGGAATGCGTTACGCACCATAAGGATATATCCATACCTCCCCGTGTGCCGGACTCACATTTCATTTCTCTTCGTTCTCAAGCATCTTGTGGATGATATTATCCTGCTTGATTTCACTGATATTCTGCGTAAGTCCGGACGCAGGTTTCCCATCTGATGCACTCAAACCCAGTGTGATTAACGTCATCTGAGTTGGAGTCTCCATACTTTGCCTTTCTTATACAGAAATTCATTGAAGTACCCGTTCCGGTGAGGAACTGGGTGACGTAATAGTCCACTTCGCCGTTTCAAACTACTCCATTCGCTTACGTCTCTAATTATCCGTGCAGTCCAGGGCCCTCTGCTTTCAGATTCCCATCTTTCTTGCCACCTATGTTTTGTAAGCGCTTTTGCCTACAGGGTTGCCGCATCAGTTCCGATTTTCGTTTTCTTTTCGTACACGTACTTTCGTTCTTCAGCCGGAAGGTCTATTGGCGTTATACCTGCAATTGAAAGTACGGCTGGCTCCGAAACTGTGTGGTAAGAACTGGCTACCCGTAAAGCTCCGCGTCTTTATACCGCAGCCATCTGCTTTCGATACTTTTCCTTGTGCGTCGGCCCAAATCTCATTTCCGTAGAGAAGGATCGTGTGCGTTGTTGCCATCAGTAATTTCCGCTTGGTTGCCGAAGGGCCGCCTCTGTTTGCCATAAGCCTGCTTAGGGGCGCGACTATCTTTGATGCGCGTTCCGCTGCTTTCTTTATTTGTTGCCAGTAGGCAAGTTAAGACTCAAGGGTGAGCCCCAGATATTTTATGGCGTCACTGCCTCTGATTATTTGGGGTCCGACATGGAAACCGATGATGGTAGGGATTCTCTTTCTGGTTAGAAGAACTATTTCTGTTTCTTCGGTTGCCAGGCGTAGTCCATGTTCGTCCATCCATAGTTGTACTCGGCGCATGACCTGGTTAAGCTCCCACTGTGCTGTTTCTGGCTCTCTTGTTGTGATCACAGCCGCAATGTCATCAGCGTACCCAACAAGAAAACAGTCTTCCGGCATGTCCCTGCAGAGTATGCCGTTGTATGAAATGTTCCAGATGTCAGGTCCTAGTATTGATCCTTGACCTGCTCCGGAATTGATCCTTTTCTCTTTCTGGCCATCTGTGGTATGGAAGATTAACTCTCGGTCTTTGAGATAGAACCTTATGATTCGCAGGATGTAATCTGGGATTTGAAACGTATTTTCGAGTTCATGCAGCATGTCACTTCACCTGGCAGAGTTGAAAGCATTTCTGACATCAAGAGTAGCAAGAAGAACTACTTTCCTTGAGAAGTGATTCCCTTGTTGTGCTATGTGGGTAGCATTTATCACTTCCTCGACCGCTCCTATAGTGGGGCGTCCCCTCTTAAAACCATACTGTCTTTCGGATAGGTCTCCGGCTCATTGGACTGCAGCTATGAGTCGCGTTTTTATCATTTTCTCTAATAGCTTTCCAGTCGTATCGAGCATGCACAAGGGTCTATAAGCAGAGGGGGTGTTTGGGTGGCCCTTACCTATGCTGATCAGCACTAAACGCTGGGTTTTCCAGCTCCTGGGGAAGACACCTTCTTCCAAGCAGCGATTAAACATTTTAGACAGTAGTTGGGGACACGTTTGGGCTGTCAGTTTTAAGATTTGTGCAGGTATTCCGTGGGGCCGGGAGCTTTCTTTTTCTGGAGTGATTTTACGGCCTCCTCAAGTTCTTCCGCGTTAAAGGGTGGTATTTCTGGCTCTTGACGTAAAGCGGCGTCGGGAGGCCTATCAGGGTGATTTGGAAAAAGCGTGTTCTCTATCCGTTCCATCATTTCTGCGTTAAGAGCTGGGTTTGGTGTTCTTCCTCCGAGTTTTCGCATGAATAGTTTATATCCTAGACCCCAGGGGTCTCTGTCAACGTCATTCCGTAGTTGTTCCCATTTTTGTTTCTTGCTGTACAGCTATTTCGTCTGTCCACCAATAGACTGGGTTGCGGCCTTTATAATTGCATTTTCGTGGCATAGCTGTTTCACATGCTTCTGCAGTCCCTGTTGTTCGTGGAGCCGCTGAAAACCTTCCAGGAATTGCTGACACGAAAAGCTCTTCGTTGAGTCGGTTGAGATACCATTTCGGGCCTTGTGTTCGATTTTGGTTTGGGTTTGTTTGGTTTCCCGCGAGTTCGAAGAAAATGTATTGGTGGTCACTGCCTGTGTAGTCTTCGATGACTCTCCAATTTTTAATTTTGGGTAGAACGCAGTCAGATTCAAAGGTGACATCCGAGATCATTCCAACATTGCCAGGTCTCCTGAAGGTGGGAGTGCTTCCTACATTTGCTACATTGAGGCTGCGTCTTGCGGCCATCTCGAGTATTTGTCTTCCTCGAGAGTCTGTAGTTGGCATACTTTACTCAGGTCCTCTGGCGTTGAAGTCTCCGGCGACTAAGATGTCTCCATCAGTTTCATTTAGAAAGGCCTCTAGATCTGCCAGTTTTTTGCGGAACTCTTCGATTCTATCGTTTGGGCTGAAATAGATGCTTACAATTGTCAAAGCCCCGCCTTTTTACCCATACGAAGCCATTTTGTGCCCCTTTCCTTTCAATTTGAAATTTCCTCGTATCATTGATAAATATGGCAGCAGTTTTTAGCAGATCCGGTATCCAGTTCGGTCCGTCTTTATCGCCGTATTGCTCGCTTACGATGACAATTTCTGCTCGCAGTTCCGCGATAAGTTTTGTCAGAAGGCTATCCGCCGTTAGACTAAGGTGGACATTCGCCTGGAGAATTTAGGTCATTTTGAGGAGGCCTTTTTCGCCTGTTCAAGTGCTTTCCTAAACACTTGGCAATTTTCTGTGCCCGGGACGTGATTTAGGGATGGTGTTGTTTCCAGATCTGCACAGAGGCAACATTTCGATGGGCTCTGGCATTCCTTCCTTTTATGGCCTTTTTCTCGGCAGTTGATGCAAAGTCCTTGGCCCTTTCTGCCCGGGTAGGTGCAGGTTGATTGTTTGTGGCCATATCCAAAGCATCCGAAGCAACGTTGGACTTCTGTTCTTCGTCTGATACGGAAGTGTGTCCAGCCAATTTTAATAGTGGAGGCCTTCAGTAATTCTTGGGCGGCTTGAGCGTTTAACCTGATAATGGCCATCTTCAGGGATCTTCTATTCTTACCAGTGACTCCGATCTGTAGCTCTGTTATGGGATTGGCAACTGTTTTTTGTATTGCTTGCTTGACCTCTTCTACCGTGGTTAGTTCATCGAGATCCATGATTTCGAGTGATATCTTAGGTTCGAGATCTTGGACAATGGCTTTTTCTCTCAATATTTCCTTTAGCGAGTTTCCAAGGGCTACCTTGCTTTTTGTTTTTGCCCCAAGCTCTAGCAGGACATCTCCCTTCTTGGGAGATAATAATATTAATAATAATAATAATAATAAAAATAATAATATTAATAATAATAATAATAATAATAATAATAATAATAATAATAATAATAATAATAATAATAATAATAATAATAATAATAGTAATAATAATAATAATAATAACAATAATAATAATAACAGTAATAATAATAATAATAATAATAATCATAATAATAATAATAACAATATTAATAATAATAATAATAATAAAAAATAATAATAATAACAATAATAATAATAATTATAATAATAATAATAATAATAATAATAATAATAATAATAATAATAATAATAATAATAATAATAATAATAATAATAATAATGATAATAATAATAATAATAATAATAATAATAATAATAATAATAAAAATAATAATAATCATAATATTAATAATAATTATGATTATAATAATAATAATAATAATAATAATAATAATAATAATAATAATAATAATAATAATAATAATAATCATAATAATAATAATAATAATAATAATAATATTAATAATAATATTTTTTTTTCCTTTAGGGTTTCAGGAGAAATGCTTTATGGACCATAAGGATGTCATCTTGGCGTTGACCCTGGACAATCCCCGTGTGCCGGACTCGGTATGGTTTCCCCAGACCGGCTAAAACTCCTTATAACCCTTTCAGCTTCCACCCCCCCCCAGAACCGCTCTTTGCACTACTTCAGGGGGTTGTTTATATTAACTTACGGGTTCAACTGTTTCCCGAGTGTTTTCCTCTTCTCTTTTTTTTCTTCTGAGAATACGTTTGATATACATGCAGATTTTGTGCCACGTCCGGTCGTTGGTCAACATCTTATCTACTATGTTATCTTGGCTGAGTGGTCCCATATCTCTTTCTATTTCTTCACGTTGGGCTTCCCATCTACTGCAGCCGAAGAAAGTGTGGTATGCATTGTCGGTTTCAGAGTAACCGTACTGGCAGGCTGGACTACTTGTTTTGCCGATCTTGTGAAGGAAGGCGTTGAAATATCCGTGTCCGGTGAGTAACTGGGTGACGTAATAGTTAACCTCACCGTATTTCCGGTCATTCCATTTGCTCACGTCTCTGACCAGCCTCGCTGTCCAGCGTCCTCTCGTTTCCGAGTTCCAGCGCTCTTGCCACTTTTGTTTCGTACGCTCCTTTGCTTGTTCGGCAGCCGCTTCCATTCCCATTTCCGCCTTTTTGTCGTAGACGTACTTCCTTTCAGCCGCTAGGAGATTGATTGGTGTCACTCCTGCGATTACAAGGACGGCTGGTTCCGAAACCGTTCGGTAAGAGCTAGCTACACGTAGAGCTCCATATCT
Source organism: Philhelius pedissequus (assembly GCA_910595825.1). NCBI lineage: Eukaryota > Metazoa > Arthropoda > Insecta > Diptera > Syrphidae > Philhelius > Philhelius pedissequus. The sequence goes on along the minus strand of OU343160.1, from coordinate 199,278,012 downwards.
TTGCACTGCCGCCATCTGTTTCCGGTACTTCTCTTGTCTTAGGGCATCTGCATCAATTTCGTCAGTGATGAAGTTATTTTCGATGCTCTTTCCGCAGCTGACTTTATCTGTTGCCAGTAGGTTAGCCTTATGTCGAGTCTCAAGCCCAGGTACTTCACTGTGACGCTGCTTCTTATCACTTCATGTCCGACGTGAAAGTCTATCTGCGTAGGGATCCTTTTTTTGGTCAGGAGGACTATCAGTTTTTTCTGTCGCCAGGCTTAGCCCGTGTTCACCCATCCATGTGTTTGCCCGTCGCATGACCTGGTTCAACTTTCTTTGCGCGCTTTCTACTTCTCTGATGGCTCCAATAGTGGATCGACCTTTCCTGAAGTACTGCCACTATCAGCCGTTGTTTCAGCAGCTTTTCCATTAGCTTCCCCACGGTATCCAGCATGCAAAGGGGCCTATAGGCTGATGGGGACTCCGGATCTCCTTTGCGTTTGCTGATGAGCACTAAACGTTGTTTTTTCCAGGTTTTGGGGAAAACGCCTTCCACAAGACAGCTGTTGAACATGTTAAGTAGAAGGTGGGGACATATTTTTGCGGTCACTTTCAGCACTTCTGCAGGAATTCCGTCGGGGCCTCGAGCTTTTTTGTTCTGCAGTGACTGTACAGCTATATTCAACTCTTCTTCGCTAAACACTGGGATTTGCTCTCGTTGGACCGGTGTGTTGTCGAGTGGTCTGACTGGGTGAGTTGGGAAGAGTGCGTCTACAATACAGCCCATGTTTTGTTCGTTAAGGACGGTCGAAGTCCTTTGAGCTCCGAGTTTCCGCATTACAATCTTATAACCAAGTCCCCAGGGGTCGTTGTTGACATCACAGCGAAGATCCTCCCACTTCTGCTTTTTGCCCGAATTGATGGCCCTCCTGAGCTCGGATCTCTTGGTTCTGAATTCTAATAGGACATCCTCTATAGATTCGGTGTGTCTTCTTCTTCCCCTGGTAACTGTGCGTCGGAGTTGTAAACGTCTCATGCGGAGCACCGCTATCTCCTCTGTCCACCACTACACTGGAGCCTGTCTTTGATTGGAGCAGTTCTTTCTTGGCCTAGAGGCATCACAAGCCAGACGTATAAGTTGCGTCGTGGCCTCGGTTTTTGTTGCCGCAGATCCATCCATTTCAAGTACGGCATCTTTTCCATTTTCAATCACCGCAGTTAGGCGCTCTTCGTTGAGTTTATTGATGTTCCACCTCGGAATCCGCGTTCGGTTTCGGCTTGGAGCTTGTTGATTACCATCCAGAGCAAAAACGATATATTGGTGGTCGCTGCCCGTGAAGTCTTCGATGACTCGCCAGTTTTGGATTCTTGCGGATGTGGGTCCTGTGGCGAAGGTTACGTCCGGTATGGTACCTTCACAGCCAGGTCTTCTGAAGGTAGGCGTGTTTCCAACGTTCGCTACGTTAAGACCGCGTCGGGCAGCCATTTCCAGTGTTTTCCTTCCTCGTGAGTCCGTAGTTGGCATTCCCCACTCTTGTCCCCTAGCATTGAAATCTCCGGCGACTATGATTTCTCCTTCAGTTTCGCAGATGAAATCTTCCAGGTCTTCAAGTTTTTGTCGAAATTCATCTATTCTGTCATTTGGGCTTAGATAGGTACTGATTATAGTTAGGCTTTCGAGTTTTATCCAGACGAAACCTCTATTCGATCCTCTATCTTTGGTAATAATATTTCTGCCTGTGACCCATAGGGCAGCAGTTCCTAGCGAATCCGAGATCCAGTTTTGTTCTTCCTTGTTGGTGTATTGCTCACTTATTATGATGATGTCTGCTCGCACTTTACCTACAAGTTTAATCAGGAGATTATGAGCTGTTTGACTCCTTTGGACGTTCGCCTGCAGAATTATAGTCATTTTGAGGAGGCCTTTTTCGCGTTTTCGAGAGCTTGCCTGAAAACTTGACACTTTCCTGTCCCTGGTATGTGTTCGGCAGTTGCCGGGGGTGTTTCTAGGTTGGAACAGAGGCAACACTTTGGTGGCTCCTTGCAGTCCCTCTGTTTGTGGTCTTTGTTTCCGCAGTTAAAACAGAGGCCTTGATTCCTTCTGGCTGGTCCATCGCAATTTGCTTGTAAGTGTCCGTAGCCGAAGCATTTGAAACACCTTGGCACTTCTATCCTGCGCCGGATCTTACACTGATTCCATTCAACTTTTAGGACGGAGGCTTTCAAGATTTCGTTACCGGTATGCTGGCTTATTTCCACAATCGCCATCTTCAGTGCTCTTTTGTTTTTTCCTGTCAGAAAGACTTTGACTTCTGCATCTGAGTTTTTCACTTTTTTTCGAATGGCTTCTTGCACCTCTTCTTCCGTGGTTAACTCGTCTAGGTCTCTTATTTCGATTGTTATTTTGGGTTCGAGGTTTCTAACAGTCGCTCTATCCCCGAGGATTTCTTGAAGCGATCTTCCAAATGCTGCTGTGTTTTTCGTCTTCGCACCCAGTTCTAGTAGAATATTTCCCGATATCGTCTGCCGGATTTGTTTTACCGTTATTTCGGTGTCTTAAGGTTTCGCTTTCTGTCTAATTTCCCGAAGGATATCGATAAAACTTCTATCTTCATTTGGTTTGGTGACTATGGCTTCAGTACGTGGTTTCCGCTTTGATCCCCTTGACTTTTTCTTCTTTTTTTTTAAATGTTTTCTTTGTGGTTCATCTTTTTTGCATGTACCATCCGTTTTTCCTATGACCTTTGTCTTGGAAGTCTCTTTTCGTTTTGGCGTTTCTGCACATTTTGCAACCAGAGCATAGGTTTGATTTGTCATTCGAGCACGATTTTCATCATTTTTCTACTTATTGCCAGTTGGAGAAATTTGTTGTTTTTCGTTTTTTTCACGAGTTGGAGATTTTGTGGACCTCTTATCCCGTTGCTTTTTTACTGGACTGGAAGGTGGGCGTTTGGAAGTTTGTAATATGTTTATTTCAGGCCCTTCTTCCTGTCCCGTTTAAGGGGCTTTTCTGCTGCGGTTGGTAAGATTGTTTTTTGTGCTCCTTTTGATACTCTGTGGTGCCATTTCATCTTATCCATTGCTTCTTCTAATTTTTCTGTTCCGTTTTTGATGTCTTTGCTGACGTTCTTTTGTTTGTCACATGCCAGCTTCTTATTTTTTAGTACTTGAAGGCAGTTCCTAATCTCTTGTACGAAGACATCTTCTTCTGCTCCCTTAGCGCTATTTCCTGGTGTTTCCATGTGAGATACCAAAACAATTATTTCGGCTGTGGTGCTTGGCGCTAATGTGATGCTCTGACCATCTGATGATTTAGCCTCCGACGGAGGTGTCCGTAGGATCTTTGATCCCCGCTTGAAAGGGTCGAATGCATCTTTCTTTTTACTACTTGTAGCTGTACATTCCTTGGGAGCCAAGTGTGCCACTACCAAGGATGGGTTTTCAGTTATGTTGCAGTCGTTGTATATCGGCGTCTCGGAGCCCGCTTGCTCACCCCTGACAGACGCCGGTACTGGGGATCCGACTCCCTGCACCGTAAAATTTCTCCTTATCACTTTTCTGTCCATATATGGTTTATTGTTTCTGTGTTCCTTCACATAGTTGGTTTTTTTGGTCCGGGAGTGGTATTTTATTCCCCACTTACTTTGCATTTCTGCGAGAGCGCTCCTCTATCCGCCACCTGAGGACCCGCCCTCTAGGGGAATCAACAAACCCCCCGAGGGATAGTAATAATAATAATAATAATAGTAATAATAATAATAATAAAAATAATAATAATAATAATAATAATAATAATAATAATAAAAATGATAATAATAATAATAATAATAATAACAATAATAATAATACCAATAATAATAATAAAAATAGCAGTAATAATAATATTAATAATAATAAACATAATAATAATTTTTTTTTAATTTTGGAGGAATGCGTTACGCACCATAAGGATATATCCATACCTCCCCGTGTGCCGGACTCACATTTCATTTCTCTTCGTTCTCAAGCATCTTGTGGATGATATTATCCTGCTTGATTTCACTGATATTCTGCGTAAGTCCGGACGCAGGTTTCCCATCTGATGCACTCAAACCCAGTGTGATTAACGTCATCTGAGTTGGAGTCTCCATACTTTGCCTTTCTTATACAGAAATTCATTGAAGTACCCGTTCCGGTGAGGAACTGGGTGACGTAATAGTCCACTTCGCCGTTTCAAACTACTCCATTCGCTTACGTCTCTAATTATCCGTGCAGTCCAGGGCCCTCTGCTTTCAGATTCCCATCTTTCTTGCCACCTATGTTTTGTAAGCGCTTTTGCCTACAGGGTTGCCGCATCAGTTCCGATTTTCGTTTTCTTTTCGTACACGTACTTTCGTTCTTCAGCCGGAAGGTCTATTGGCGTTATACCTGCAATTGAAAGTACGGCTGGCTCCGAAACTGTGTGGTAAGAACTGGCTACCCGTAAAGCTCCGCGTCTTTATACCGCAGCCATCTGCTTTCGATACTTTTCCTTGTGCGTCGGCCCAAATCTCATTTCCGTAGAGAAGGATCGTGTGCGTTGTTGCCATCAGTAATTTCCGCTTGGTTGCCGAAGGGCCGCCTCTGTTTGCCATAAGCCTGCTTAGGGGCGCGACTATCTTTGATGCGCGTTCCGCTGCTTTCTTTATTTGTTGCCAGTAGGAAAGTTAAGACTCAAGGGTGAGCCCCAGATATTTTATGGCTTCACTGCCTCTGATTATTTGGGGTCCGACATGGAAACCGATGATGGTAGGGATTCTCTTTCTGGTTAGAAGAACTATTTCTGTTTCTTCGGTTGCCAGGCGTAGTCCATGTTCGTCCATCCATAGTTGTACTCGGCGCATGACCTGGTTAAGCTTCCACTGTGCTGTTTCTGGCTCTCTTGTTGTGATCACAGCCGCAATGTCATCAGCGTACCCAACAAGAAAACAGTCTTCCGGCATGTCCCTGCAGAGTATGCCGTTGTATGAAATGTTCCAGATGTCAGGTCCTAGTATTGATCCTTGACCTGCTCCGGAATTGATCCTTTTCTTTTTCTGGCCATCTGTGGTATGGAAGATTAACTCTCGGTCTTTGAGATAGAACCTTATGATTCGCAGGATGTAATCTGGGATTTGAAACGTATTTTCGAGTTCATGCAGCATGTCACTTCACCTGGCAGAGTTGAAAGCATTTCTGACATCAAGAGTAGCAAGAAGAACTACTTTCCTTGAGAAGTGATTCCCTTGTTGTGCTATGTGGGTAGCATTTATCACTTCCTCGACCGCTCCTATAGTGGGGCGTCCCCTCTTAAAACCATACTGTCTTTCGGATAGGTCTCCGGCTCATTGGACTGCAGCTATGGGTCGCGTTTTTATCATTTTCTCTAATAGCTTTCCAGTCGTATCGAGCATGCACAAGGGTCTATAAGCAGAGGGGGTGTTTGGGTGGCCCTTACCTATGCTGATCAGCACTAAACGCTGGGTTTTCCAGCTCCTGGGGAAGACACCTTCTTCCAAGCAGCGATTAAACATTTTCCACAGTAGTTGGGGACACGTTTGGGCTGTCAGTTTTAAGATTTGTGCAGGTATTCCGTGGGGCCGGGAGCTTTCTTTTTCTGGAGTGATTTTACGGCCTCCTCAAGTTCTTCCGCGTTAAAGGGTGGTATTTCTGGCTCTTGACGTAAAGCGGCGTCGGGAGGCCTATCAGGGTGATTTGGAAAAAGCGTGCTCTCTATCCGTTCCATCATTTCTGCGTTAAGAGCTGGGTTTGGTGTTCTTCCTCCGAGTTTTCGCATGAATAGTTTATATCCTAGACCCCAGGGGTCTCTGTCAACGTCATTCCGTAGTTGTTCCCATTTTTGTTTCTTGCTGTACAGCTATTTCGTCTGTCCACCAATAGACTGGGTTGCGGCCTTTATAATTGCATTTTCGTGGCATAGCTGTTTCACATGCTTCTGCAGTCCCTGTTGTTCGTGGAGCCGCTGAAAACCTTCCAGGAATTGCTGACACGAAAAGCTCTTCGTTGAGTCGGTTGAGATACCATTTCGGGCCTTGTGTTCGATTTTGGTTTGGGTTTGTTTGGTTTCCCGCGAGTTCGAAGAAAATGTATTGGTGGTCACTGCCTGTGTAGTCTTCGATGACTCTCCAATTTTTAATTTTGGGTAGAACGCAGTCAGATTCAAAGGTGACATCCGAGATCATTCCAACATTGCCAGGTCTCCTGAAGGTGGGAGTGCTTCCTACATTTGCTACATTGAGGCTGCGTCTTGCGGCCATCTCGAGTATTTGTCTTCCTCGAGAGTCTGTAGTTGGCATACTTTACTCAGGTCCTCTGGCGTTGAAGTCTCCGGCGACTAAGATGTCTCCATCAGTTTCATTTAGAAAGGCCTCTAGATCTGCCAGTTTTTTGCGGAACTCTTCGATTCTATCGTTTGGGCTGAAATAGATGCTTACAATTGTCAAAGCCCCGCCTTTTTACCCATACGAAGCCATTTTGTGCCCCTTTCCTTTCAATTTGAAATTTCCTCGTATCATTGATAAATATGGCAGCAGTTTTTAGCAGATCCGGTATCCAGTTCGGTCCGTCTTTATCGCCGTATTGCTCGCTTACGATGACAATTTCTGCTCGCAGTTCCGCGATAAGTTTTGTCAGAAGGCTATCCGCCGTTAGACTAAGGTGGACATTCGCCTGGAGAATTTAGGTCATTTTGAGGAGGCCTTTTTCGCCTGTTCAAGTGCTTTCCTAAACACTTGGCAATTTTCTGTGCCCGGGACGTGATTTAGGGATGGTGTTGTTTCCAGATCTGCACAGAGGCAACATTTCGATGGGCTCTGGCATTCCTTCCTTTTATGGCCTTTTTCTCGGCAGTTGATGCAAAGTCCTTGGCCCTTTCTGCCCGGGTAGGTGCAGGTTGATTGTTTGTGGCCATATCCAAAGCATCCGAAGCAACGTTGGACTTCTGTTCTTCGTCTGATACGGAAGTGTGTCCAGCCAATTTTAATAGTGGAGGCCTTCAGTAATTCTTGGGCGGCTTGAGCGTTTAACCTGATAATGGCCATCTTCAGGGATCTTCTATTCTTACCAGTGACTCCGATCTGTAGCTCTGTTATGGGATTGGCAAATGTTTTTTGTATTGCTTGCTTGACCTCTTCTACCGTGGTTAGTTCATCGAGATCCATGATTTCGAGTGATATCTTAGGTTCGAGATCTTGGACAATGGCTTTTTCTCTCAATATTTCCTTTAGCGAGTTTCCAAGGGCTACCTTGCTTTTTGTTTTTGCCCCAAGCTCTAGCAGGACATCTCCCTTCTTGGGAGATAATAATATTAATAATAATAATAATAATAAAAATAATAATATTAATAATAATAATAATAATAATAATAATAATAATAATAATAATAATAATAATAATAATAATAATAATAATAATAATAATAGTAATAATAATAATAATAATAACAATAATAATAATAACAGTAATAATAATAATAATAATAATAATCATAATAATAATAATAACATTATTAATAATAATAATAATAATAAAAAATAATAATAATAACAATAATAATAATAATTATAATAATAATAATAATAATAATAATAATAATAATAATAATAATAATAATAATAATAATAATAATAATAATGATAATAATAATAATAATAATAATAATAATAATAATAATAATAATAAAAATAATAATAATCATAATATTAATAATAATTATGATTATAATAATAATAATAATAATAATAATAATAATAATAATAATAATAATAATAATAATCAAAATAATAATAATAATAATAATAATAATATTAATAATAATATTTTTTTTTTCATTTAGGGTTTCAGGAGAAATGCTTTATGGACCATAAGGATGTCATCTTGGCGTTGACCCTGGACAATCCCCGTGTGCCGGACTCGGTATGGTTTCCCCATACCGGCTAAAACTCCTTATAACCCTTTCAGCTTCCACCCCCCCCCCCCCAGAACCGCTCTTTGCACTACTTCAGGGGGTTGTTTATATTAACTTACGGGTTCAACTGTTTCCCGAGTGTTTTCCTCTTCTCTTTTTTTTCTTCTGAGAATACGTTCGATATACATGCAGATTTTGTGCCACGTCCGGTCGTTGGTCAACATCTTATCTACTATGTTATCTTGGCTGAGTGGTCCCATATCTCTTTCTATTTCTTCACGTTGGGCTTCCCATCTACTGCAGCCGAAGAAAGTGTGGTATGCATCGTCGGTTTCAGAGTAACCGTACTGGCAGGCTGGACTACTTGTTTTGCCGATCTTGTGAAGGAAGGCGTTGAAATATCCGTGTCCGGTGAGTAACTGGGTGACGTAATAGTTAACCTCACCGTGTTTCCGGTCATTCCATTTGCTCACTTCTCTGATCAGCCTCTCTGTCCAGCGTCCTCTCGTTTCCGAGTTCCAGCGCTCTTGCCACTTTTGTTTCGTGCGCTCCTTTGCTTGTTCGGTTGCCAATTTGACGCCGAGTTCCGCTTTTTTGTCGTGCACGTACTTCCTTTGTGCCGCCAGGAGATCGATGGGTGTCACACCTGCGATAACAAGGATGGCTGGTTCCGCCACAGTTCTGTATGAGCTTGCAACGCGTAGAGCTCCGCACTCTGTACTGCTGCCAGCTGCTTTCGATACTTATCCTGCCGAAGTGCGTCTGCCCAGATCTCGCATCCGTAGAGGAGAATGGCGTGCGTGGTCAACATCAGGAGTCTTCGCTTACTGGCCGTAGGCCCACCAACGTTTGCCATCAGTCTGCTCAGTGATGTGGTCACTTTTGCCGCTCGTTCCACCGCATTTTTTATCTGGTGTAAGAAAGTGAGTTTTGTGTTAATAGTCACTCCCAGCTAATTTACTGCGTCTTTGCTTCTAATGACTTCAGGGCCGACATGAAAATCTTTTAGGGTAGGAATCCTTTTTTTGGTCAGAAGAACTATCTCCGTTTTTTCGGTAGCAAGACAAAGGCCGTGTACATCCATCCAAAAATTTACCCGTCGCATGACCTGGTTTAGCTTCCTTTGCGCACTTTCGGCGTCTCTTGCCGTAATCACCGCGGCGATGTCATCTGTGAACCTACCAGGAAAGTATCTTCTGGCATATCCATGCGAAGAATGCCATCATACGATATGTTCCAGAGGTCCGGCCCCAAGATTGATCCTTGTGCTGCTCCTGACGTGATCTGCTTACATCGCTGGCCTTCTGTTGTTTCGTAGACTAGCTCCCGGTCCTTGAGATAATCTTTCATCATCCGAAGGAGATAGGTTGGTATATTGTAAGTTTTCTCGAGCGCGTTCAGCATGTCACTCCATCTGGCTGAGTTGAATGCATTTTTGACGTCCAGATTCACTAATAATACGATCCGCCTTGAGTAATGGTTTCCCTGTTGGGCGATTTGGGTAGCCTTCACTACTTCGTCAATCGCCCCGATCGTAGAGTGGCCTTTTCTAAAACCATGCTGTCTTTCTGACAGATCTCCTGCTGTCTGTACTGCGACTGTGAGACTTGGTCTAAGCATTTTTTCCAGAAGCTTTCCTGCAGTATTTAGCATACACAGAGGCCTATACGCAGATGGGGACTCCAGGTCTCCTTTTCTCTTGCCGATGAGTACTAAACGTTGCGTCTTCCAGCTCCTAAGAAAGACCCCTTCCTCCAGGCAGCTGTTGTACACTTTCAGCAGGAGTTTAGGGCATGTACGGGCAGTTATTTTTAGTGCTTCTGTTACGATTCGCTACCGTGCTTCCGTATGAACGGGAAGAGTGGAATCGGAGAGTTAAAAGATAAAAAGATTTATTTATTTCCTTGAAATATATTCGTTTATTTTATTTTATTTTATTTTATTCAAAGACAAAGGCCCGCTGTCTTGCTGCTGGGCTGCGACCTTGTTTGTTTGAATGTACTATTAACTCTGACTCTTCAACCATTCTTTAAACCACGAAGTGTCTTCACCCATAATGGTTCTCCCCGCCACAAAACACATATTTCTGCCCTGCGGTGCAGGTCATTCGTATTTTAACACACACTGCATTTATTTCCAATGACAATTACTATTTCGTCACTTCCATACCTCGTTAGTCTGCCCTCAATATGGTGCAGTGTACCTCCGTCTTTCATTCATTCATTTATTCATTCGGTTCGTGATATTTGACACTTCATTCTGCGTAGTGCTGTGCTGACCCATATTTGCGGTGTTTGCCCTTGGTAGTGGATATCAGATATTCACTGCCAAGAACACTTGAACTACCTATGCATATTGTATGTTAGTCAGCTATCAGGCAGAATGAGTGTACCTACCGATGAAATGTTTATATGGTGATACACATACGATTCTTCGGTATTGTTGGTTGGCAAAATCTTACGAAATAAATAAATGAGAAACGATCGTCATTATGGGATGCAGATGTGGTTCGTGTGAAGAGAGACCACCGTGGATGAATATGAGGTAGGATGATCTGTAGTGCGGTCACTACATCCCTCCCCCCTTCGAAAAAGAAAATTCATGGTGAATTTTCTGCAAATGAATGATATGGTTGGTTGAAAAGCCATTTATGTACATATACTAATAGTTAACATTTTAAATTTTATTTAAATTTATTTTTAATACATATTATTTAGAAAAAAAAAATTTTTTTTTTTACATATATACTTTTCCTTTTTTTTTTTTATACATAGAGTTAACATTTTTTTTTTTATTATTTCTGCTTTTTCATACATAATATTTTTTTTTTTAAATTTGTTTTTTTTTTGTTTGGTAATTTAATATTAAAAATTAAAAAAAATTAAACGTAAAAATTATTTTTTTTTTAACATAAATTTAAACATAAAATTTTGATTTGCAGTTCAATATTTTCATAAGTAGTTAATACATTTTTTTTTATACAAAATTTTATATACATTTTTTTTTATAGTTTAGTTTTTTGAAGATTAAATGTAGCTTATTATAGTTTTTTGTTCTTAATTTTAACGTTGTGTTGGAAAAAGATAGAAATTTATAAAAAAAAACTCTTAAATTTTATACATTTTTTTTTTTTAAACACCAGTTGTTAACACTAATTTCGGTGCTGTAGACGGGAGGGGTTCGGTTTTTATAGGGACTTGTTGTATGGTTAGGGAAGGTTTGTTCGTTTCCTGGATTTCATTACTATTCTTTACAGGTTTTTGTTTCCCCTTCATACATCGAACTAGGCAGTAAAAACAAAATGCTAAGATCAAGACTAATATTGTATAGATCAATGTATATTGATGTATATCATGAGAGCTAATTGGCAAAAGTGGAGTATTTTCTTCAGACTTAAGATCTATTATTCGCTTTGATATAAGTTTAAGTTCATCCTGGCTTGAGAATTTTACAAGCGCTATCTCATTTTTATTTTTACTGATTACTGGAAGAGTAATATTGGTTAAAAACGTTGAAATGTTCATGGATGGTATATAAGAAGATTGGGAAATTGTATCTATTTCACTGTACGAACGTATTATTAAATCCTTAGATTTGATATAGCAATTTCCCGTGATCTCAAGCTTAGCCGTTCCTTGAAGGGTGTAAGTTGTTAAGTCGTCCTTGCAAATTTCATCTATTTCATAACTGTGTGTGGTAGAGAATAACCATTTGTTATGGGTAGAAAGTTGTAACCATATGGTTGAAATATTTGCCTCTTTCACTTCGCATGAGGGTGGTAAAACTTCCGACTTTCGTAATAATTCTACCTCGCAGTTGAATAGTTTTGAATTTAAATTGAACAAAGGATGCAGCATTGGGCATAAGAATGTGTTCTTCTGGTTTTTACAATTCTTTAAGTCGTTGGCATTGATAGGACTGTAGTACTCTTTATTATAATCTATTATAAGATATTCTGTTGCAGGTTGTATGAATATAAAATGGTTTTTAAAATTTGTAGGTAGAGGGATAATTTTATAGAGGTGAAAATTTTCGGTATATGGGAGTGGAATCCTGAATTCATAAATTACTTTCTGTTGACGTATAGTTGCCCTGATTGTACTAATTTGGTAAAGAGATAAGATGTTATTTGACACAATTGATGAAATTCTTGTACCACTAGGGATGTCTTGTTTGATTTTTAGTAGCGCTGTTCTTAGCTGATTTGGAGTAACTATGGTTGGATGTGGTTTGCCATGGTTAACATTACTAACCAGGTCAATAATTTCATCTACAGCGTTTTGGTAATGCATAATTATCAAAGTAATTAAAGTGGTTAGGGATTCAATTTCGGAAAATAATTGCTGTTCCTGATTTGCATTATTTATTTTATTTGTTAATTCCCTAATTGTTTCAAATTTTGAATCTTTCTCTGTCCTAAGGCTTACGACATTGAAATTTGAAATGTCATCCCATTCGTAATCAATATTGTTTACATTAATTTTTTCTTCGTTTTCTGACGTATTCAGAGTCAAAACTTTGACCATTTTTAGTTCAGGTCTTACGACAGTTTCGGTAAGATATATATCTGCACTTATTTCTTTTTTATATATAATCGCATCTTTATTATGCTTGAATGGAATTTTAATTATCTGCTCACAACGTGGTTTGAGAGTAATATAATTTTCGAACAGATTTTCCTTTTTTATTTTAGAATCTGGGTTGGTAGATCGTGATTCACATAGCGGCTCGTCACGGCTCTGGCTATAGGCCCCGTGCATAGAATTGCATGTTTCTCCTAGATGCTTACCCCCATTATCCGTAGATAATGGCTCCCTCTCTTCTACTTCATTATTATTTGACATTGGAATTATTAGAGATTTTTCTTTAAAATTTACTATACACTTATATTTTGATAGAAAGTCGTTTCCTATTATACCGTCATAGGGTAGATTTATATGATCGGTAAGTATGTGGAAATGATGTTTCAAGATCATCGTGTGATCTGCAGTTTCAAATTCCAAGTTACCATATATCATCCCCAGGGTTTGTAATGACTCCCCGGCTATGGTTGATATTGTGTAGGATTCATTACTGCTTTCTAAAGAACAAGTATTTTTTAAAAGGGATATATCTGCTCCCGTGTCAATAAGCAACGTGGTATATTTTTTTCGCGATGGACTAAATGGTAGACGTATCGTTGGCTCTCTGAATTCAGGACAGAACGATACGTGGAACTTAAGATTTAGTTCTTGTTCTGGTGGATATCGGCTGAAGTAATTATTCGAGAGGGGTAGCCGCTTGTCTCCTCCCGAACACATTCGTTTCCCTGATTTTGTTGCTGAGGATAAAAGTCTTCGCCCGAGTGCCAATTACTATATCCTGGTGATATGTTATAGCGTCGGACATTATTTTTAAATGGATTTTTTCTAATATTCCCTTCTTGATTATTGCTATACGAGGGTGTTCGATTTGCGTAGGCTCTACAATTGCTTATTGAGTGATTGGGTTTTTTACAATAATCGCAGGTCAAAAAGTGTGTTTCCTTTTTCACAGGTTTATCCTTAGAGAAACTGGGAAACTGCGTGTTTTTGTAGCAGGTATCTTGTGTATGCCCCTGCTTTCCACAGATATTGCAAAACCTTGCCATTTGGTTATTAACGGGATTCGTGTAGTTAGAAAAGGAAGAGCTGTGGTTTATACGAGCGGCATGACCTTCGGCGTGTGCTATGGTTTTTTTTAGATCAACCCCCCCATAAGCTTTCGCTATAAGCTTAACCTGCTCGTTCTTCAAGCCATCCTCAAAAACTTGGATTGCTAGCTTCCGATTTTCTGCTACAAGGAATGCTCTTACAGTGTCATCGCTGGTTGTGGCAAAAGTAGCGGAGTTAAGACAATTAAGGGCTGCTAGAACACGCTCCCCAAATTCTTTAACAGTTTCTTTGAAACGTTGCTTTATGGTAACAAGTTCATTGTGAGCCGATGACCGAGTTTTCACCTCTTTGAATTCAGCCTCTAATTTTTCTTTTAGGCTCTTCCAAGTAAGGATAGTGTGGTGTTGTGTCAACTCAAAGGCAGAACCATGTAGCCTAGTTTTCACAATTTCCAAAAATGTCGGTTGGTCAGATTCTTTGATTGAACAGAAGAGGATATCTCCGCATGATAGGAACTTAGCCAATTCTTTTGGTTGTCCATCAAAAACAGGAACGATGTTAAAAACATCAGTTATCCCTATTTTAATGTCCATTTCTGTATTCTTTCTTACAATCTGTTCAGAAGAATGAAAAGGTAAATTTGTAAAGAGATCAGCAATAGTGTTGGCCTCTTTAATTGCCTTTCTCGTAATTTGTAAACGAGGAATTTTCGTAACAAACTCGGAATTATAGGAGAAAAAAGGTTAAGGGAAAGGACTGACGAAATATACAGGTACAGCAAGAAATGTGTATATAATATTAAAAATAATAATAAATGTTACTAAAAGTACATACATATTTTTTTTTTTTAAAGTTTACTTGTGTTGTTGTTGTCGTTGATGCCGCTGTTGTTGTTGTTGTTATTATTGCTGTTGTGGTTGATGCCGCTGTTGTTGCTATTATTGCTGTCGTGGTTGATGCCGCTGTTGTTGTTGTTGTTGCTTTTGTTCTTTTGTTGCCAGGCAGGCTTCACGCCCTAAAGTTGAGAATTACGGACTGGTCTTTTATCACTACCTACTGTCTGCCAAATGCTTAAGCTCTAAAGCTAGCAAGGTCTTACGCTCGTAGGATTTCTAACACTAATCACAAAAAAAAACTTTACTTTTACTTCACTTTTTCTGGTGTGTAGCCCCAGAACGCATCAAGAGAGAGGTCTCTTATATTGGCAAGGCTAATAACTATGGTAGAGGAGATCTTTATTTCGTAGATATCCCACCGCTGCCACCAAATGTTACGATTCGCTACCGTGCTTCCGTATGAACGGGAAGAGTGGAATCGGAGAGTTAAAAGATAAAAAGATTTATTTATTTCCTTGAAATATATTCGTTTATTTTATTTTATTTTATTTTATTCAAAGACAAAGGCCCGCTGTCTTGCTGCTGGGCTGCGACCTTGTTTGTTTGAATGTACTATTAACTCTGACTCTTCAACCATTCTTTAAAACACGAAGTGTCTTCACCCATAATGGTTCTCCCCGCCACAAAACACATATTTCTGCCCTGCGGTGCAGGTCATTCGTATTTTAACACACACTGCATTTATTTCCAATGACAATTACTATTTCGTCACTTCCATACCTCGTTAGTCTGCCCTCAATATGGTGCAGTGTACCTCCGTCTTTCATTCATTCATTTATTCATTCGGTTCGTGATATTTGACACTTCATTCTGCGTAGTGCTGTGCTGACCCATATTTGCGGTGTTTGCCCTTGGTAGTGGATATCAGATATTCACTGCCAAGAACACTTGAACTACCTATGCATATTGTATGTTAGTCAGCTATCAGGCAGAATGAGTGTACCTACCGATGAAATGTTTATATGGTGATACACATACGATTCTTCGGTATTGTTGGTTGGCAAAATCTTACGAAATAAATAAATGAGAAACGATCGTCATTATGGGATGCAGATGTGGTTCGTGTGAAGAGAGACCACCGTGGATGAATATGAGGTAGGATGATCTGTAGTGCGGTCACTACACTTCCACCGGTATTCCATCCAATCCGGGAGCTCTTTTGCTGTGCATAGTTTTCACAGCTAAACTCAACTCTTCTTCACTGAACGATGGTATTTCCTGTCCTTGGGCCAATGTGGTGTCGGGTGGCCTGACAGGATGAGTTGGGAAGAGTGTGTCGACTATGTGCTCCATTTTTTCTTCGCTTAAGATAGGGTTGACCATCTGGGCTCCAAGTTTCCGCATAACAATCCTGTAGCCTAGTCCCCAGGGGTCACTGTCTACGTCTTGGCGAAGATTGTCCCACTTTTGTTTTTTGCTCGAATTGATGGCCCTCTTGAGCTCGGATCGTTTTGTTCTGAAATCCGCCAGATCAGTTTCTGTTGCATCAGCGTGTCTTCTTCTTCCCCTGGTGACTTTGCGTCTAAGTTGTAGGCATCTTTTTCGGAGTTCAGCTATTTCTTCGGTCCACCAATATACAGGATCCCTATTTCTATTTCGGTCGGTCCTTCGAGGCATCGAAGCTTCGCACGCGAGGCTTATGAGTCGCATCGTGGCTCCAGCTTTTGTTTCCGCAGATCCCTCTACTCCAAGAGCAGCGGCTTTTCCATTTCCGATCACTGATGAGAAGGTCTCTTCGTTCAGTCTGTTTACGTTCCATCTCAGAGCTGGAGCTTGGT
>OU343160.1:199241799-199246799 GCA_910595825.1 Philhelius pedissequus | reverse complement strand
CTAGCCACCACTTCCTTCCGGTACAGTGGCTTATGTTTGCCCTGAATCCTCTTGAAGGTAGTGTAAACTATATCACCTTTTTTGAATTTCTAAGGGATTGTCCTATTTTTATTAAACCATGCATTTCTGGTTTTTTGTTTTTGTCGTAGCTTTTCCCTAAGCTCTTGGTTAACGTTTCCTCTGAAATTTGCCATATCTTGGAAGTTCACTCTGGTACTTCTGTTAAAAAATATATCAGATGGTTTTCGTTGAGTAATAGAGTGGATCGTGTTGTTATAATGATCAACAGAGATATTTATCAGTTCCCTTAGTTTAAGCTCTTTGTATTCAACTTTCAGGCATCGGTAGATTTCTAGAATGGTTAAGTGGAGTCTTTCCACTTGTCCATTAACTTCACTTCGGTTGACGGGAGTCTGATACATTTGAATACCTAGCACTTTAATGAAGTAAACCATTATAGAACTAAGGAAACTTCTCTCATTGTCCGTGACAAGTATCCTTGGGACAGTGAAATAGTGAAGAATTTTTATCACTTTATCTCTTAGATGGAGAGAATATTTGTTTCTTATATGGAATAATTTGGCAAATTTAGAGAATTTGTCAATGCATGATATAAATTTTTCCCCTTGGAATTCCATAATGTTTATATGAAGTATTTCACAGGGATATGACGGAATCGGGGTAGGCTGAAACATTGGAGTTGCAGGATGCCTATCGTATTTATTGGTAAGACAGATGTCACAGGACTTCACATAGCGTGTTATTAAGCTGTTAATTTTTGGGAAATAATATTTCTCGAGAAGTTGTTCTTTGTTTTCTCGAACATTTATGTTCTTTGCTAATAAGTTCCCACACTTGGTTCTCGACCTTGACATCCTCCACCAATTCTTGGGTTAGTCTGATTTTATAGTTGGAAAAGGTTTCCAAATAGACATTCTGCAGTATCTCCATACACGGTTCCGGAATCTTAATACCGTTGATAATAGTAGGCTGTAGTCTTGCTTTCAGAATGTCCGTCAAGGCTGCTTTATCTAAATAAGGGGTTGCAAAATAGTGTCTCAAGTATCCGGGGTGCGGTTCCTCATGAGAGTCAACCTGCTGATTTGACACATATATAATTATCTGATTCCGAAAAACGTTAAGGGGTACCTCGACGTGCGGAATCAGGTCTGTCGCGTCCTGCTATGCATTATGCATTGTTTCATTGGCAGATTCAGTGGAAGACGCCTCATGGTCTGGGGGTTGTGTATAGGAGCAATGCTCCAAAGCTGTGTCAGTCTGGCATCTATTGTCACTTGTGAAAGAATTTTTTTCAGAGGCGGTTTCGGTTGAGGAATTATTGTGTAGCGAATTCACTTGACATTCCATTTCAGCTTCAGCTGAGATGGTTAGATGTTCGTTACCAATTCTAAGCCTTGAAAGTGCATCCGCTACGACATTTGATTTACCGGGTTTATAAATCAATTCGCAGTTATAATCCTCTATCCTCGCCTCCCAACGCTTCAGCTTCGCATTGTAATTACTGACGGCTGATGGTAGATGATTATGCGAATTTTTTTCGCTCCGTAGAGATAAGATCTTAGGTTGCCTAAAGCCCAGACTATTGCCAACATTTCTTTTTCGTTTGCAGCGAAGTTTTCTTCAGTGGAACTCAAGGATCTGGAAATGAAGGCTATGGGCTTTTCCTTGCCAGCTTTTTCTTGAAACAGGACTGCGCGAATTGCTATATTTGAGGCGTTGGTCATGAGAATGAATGGTTTGTTGAAGTCCGGGAACGCCAGGACTTCAGCTGAAGTAAGGAGTATTTTTAATTCGTTGAAAGCCTCCAACGCACACTCATCCAATCTGACGGGGATTTTTCTTGATTGGTTAGCTTTTACTTGGGCATTCTCTCCCCTCGTTAAGTAAGTAAGGGGTTTGGCGACCTTGGCGTAGTCTCGAATGAATTTCCTGTAATTTGATGTAAGTCCGAGGAATGATTTAAGTTCCTTCAGATTTATAGGAGGTTGTATGCTCTGGATCGCCTCAATCTTACTACTATCTGGTCGTATACCATCAGGTATTATGACATACCCAAGTAATTCTACGCTCGTGTCAATGAAATATGTTTTTTCCAGATTTACTTTCAAGTGGGCTTCATCGAGCCTCTTCAGTACCACTTCAAGATTTTCCAAGTGTCTCTTACCATTCTCACTAAAAACGATTATATCATCGATATAAACGTAACAAATTTTTCCTATGAATGGCTTGAGCACATCATCGATTGAACGTTGGAAAATAGCTGGTGCGTTCTTGAGCCCGAATGGCAATCTCAAAAACTCGTCTTTGCCATCCATAGTCGAAAATGCTGTTTTTGGTATGTCTGAGGGTTTCATAGAGATCTGAAGAAATCCCGAAGTTAAATCTAGAGTTGTAAAGTATCGCGCATTCCCTAAACTAGCAAGTGAGGCATTTATATCCGGTATTGGATAAGAATCGGAAATTGTGACACTGTTCAATCTTTTATAGTCAATGACCATCCTAAATTGTTTTTCACCATTTGCCTTGCGTTTTTTGGGCAAAACCCAGATTGGAGAATTATAAGCACGCATTGAAAGTCTTATAATTCCTTCATCGAGTCGAGAAGTTTATTTATTTCATCCTCAAGTACATCTCTTAAGCTAGATGGATAGGGATAGCTCTTTTTGTATACAGGTTCGTTTGTATTAGTTCTAATTTCAGCCTGAATTGAAGAATCAGTTACTTAGTTGACATTAATTGGCCCAAAGAGTGAGTTGTATTTCTCGACCAATCCCTGTAACTCTTGCTTAATTTCACTAGTAAGACCTTCACTAAAGACTACATTTACTTGTCGTAATATTTTTTCTTTCAATGGAATTTTAATACCGGGTTTTATTGTAAGCAAATTATTTTTCCTATCAATGACAGCTTCAAGTTCTTTCAGCGTGTCATCCCCAATAATCAGTCAAAAGAATCTAACCCCAGGAGGACAAAGAATTTGATTATTGTATCGTTACCGGCTTCAGTCAAGAATCTTCCCTTGACATATTCTGAGATTGTAATCTTTCCCGCAGCGGACTGTACACTAAATGGTTTTTCAAGTGAAATGGTGGGTTGGTTGATTTTTGAACTTACGAAATTCTTGTTAGCCCCCGTATCAACAAGGAATTTCAACAAGGCTCCATCCTTGGTTGCGTACTCTATATATGGTACGCTAGATGACCCCTTGTCATAAAATGTATCTCCTCACAAGCAGCCTCTTCTGCAGAAGCAGAGTATTCCTCTAATCCAACTTCATTTTCCACTTCTATATTATATAGACGTTGCTGCTTGTTAGGAAAGTTTTCGGAAGTCGCTCTACGTTTAAACGGATTTTGTGATTAAGGGCGACTTGTGTAGTTGTCCTGTTAGCTTCGAACACTTCGGTCAACTTCCGTTTTCGGCAATGGTTTTGGCCCAGTCCTAGGAGGACCATTTTCGCGAGGAAAGCTCCAGGCGAACCTATTATGTCTCTCTGCAGAATTCTGTTGCGCCCTTCTCGGAGGTAAATAGGGTTTAAATTCTAAGTTCTTGAAGTTCCGGTTCAGCGGAGCGGAAAATGTATTGGAAAAGGAGTTGAAATGAATATAGTTGCTCGGCAGATGAGCTTTTGTATCTCTAAGCAAGCGGAATATGCTTCCGGGAGGGTCCTGGGCTGCTGAATGATGAGCATTCGTGAAATATCGCCGTTGAGGCCACGCACAAAAACATCTAGAGCCCTATTTCAGTACGTTTCTACCAAAGCCCTGACGGTTTCTTGGCTGTATGTCTCAGTTTTAATCTTGTTGATTATCAGCGAAAGCTGATGATTAACAGACGCATAGAACTCATCTAATTTCAAGTTCTTCTGCGTAAACTGGTTAAGTTGGTGCTCCAGCGTACGCATGTATCTTTTATCTGCATAATGCAGAGAAAGGCATTCTTTGATGGCCGCCCAATCATTATCAAAAATGTTATATGAAACAAGTGCAGCATCTGTACTACCCCTAACCTTCTGGCGAATATGTTGTAGTATCGCCCTGTAAATCGGTTTGTTTTTGACTTTGTCATAGTCTTTTAAAATACCTTCGACAATATGTATCCAAGATACATATTGCGTCGGATTACCATCAAACACCCTAAGCTCCTTAACGCAGTCGGGCAATTTACTAATTTCTTTGAGCTCAGCCTCTGTTTGTGGAAGAATGAGCTCAGGGCCACGGTTAACGTCATGAACCCCCACCGAAGGGGCAGTTGAATTTGCCGAAGTGGCATTATCTTCGATCAACTGGAGCCTCTTATCGAGACCCTTTATTTGGCTTATTAAATTGCTCACGGCACCGGTTAGTTCCACTATTTGCTGCGCTACTTGATCAATTGTATTATGTTAGATAAATGTGGACTTACCTTACTTCAGACACAGGCACACAGTTTTCGTGAATGATTATTTATTATTTTTAATCTCAAGCTTTTTTTATCTTGCAATATTTAAATTTCTTTTTTTTTTCTTCCACTAAGGCACACACACACTTTTATGAGAATTTTTCGCAACAATTATTTGCTATTTTAGCTTTTGGCTAACTTACTTGCACAATATATCAACGATATATATTTAATTTTTATAGCACTTGTAATTTTTTCTTTTTATAATTTGGTTGAAATTTTTTTCCTTTTTTTTTTCTTAAAAATTTATAAATTTTTTTTTTTACTAATTTTTTCACATAAATTTTCAATTAAATATTTTTTCAAATTTAATTCAATTTTTCTGTTTGTTGTAAATTATTTCCACTCACAGTATCATTTCTATTGTTCAAATTATGTAGATTAGGTGAGGATAGTATTCTGTAAAGGACAAACCGGTTATTAAAAATTCACGCGGCGTGTCCACCTTCAAACGGAAACCGGTATACATGGGAGAAGCCGTGTTAATCCCGTTTAGTCCAGATTAGTGGACCTACTAATGGCACGGTCAACACCACTAC
>OU343160.1:199214299-199236799 GCA_910595825.1 Philhelius pedissequus | reverse complement strand
TTTTGGAGAATTCCTTTTCTTTTGTCGGTATCCTTGGCAAGTTGACTCGACGGTGGTCTTTTAGAAGAGCTCGGTGGATTTTTGTTACTCTGGGCTGGTGGTATTGTCTTCGTGGGGCCCTATGTTTGGGTTAAGAGCATTTCTTTGGATTTTTTCCGGTCTTTTTGGTACCACTTCATCTTGTCCAAAAATTCTTCTAGAGCCTCTATGCCGTTCTTAATGTCTAGGCTGATGTTTTTCTGCTTCGAACACGCTGCTCTTATGGTTTTAATCACATTTAAGCATTTCTGCTTCTCCTGTGAAAAAACGCCTCCTGGATTTTCCTCATCTGCTGTTTTACCCTCCTCGTTTTCAGTTTCAAAAACATTTCGGGCAGCTGGTGGTTTTATGGGCAGCAGTTGTTGAGTTTCCACTGTGGATGGTGGTGTCCTGTTCAGTCTGGAAACTCTCTGGAAAGAATTGCTAATGGTTTCACTTGTAGC
The DNA here is from genome assembly GCA_910595825.1 of Philhelius pedissequus. Lineage (NCBI taxonomy): Eukaryota > Metazoa > Arthropoda > Insecta > Diptera > Syrphidae > Philhelius > Philhelius pedissequus. Next base: position 199,236,317 of record OU343160.1, on the reverse strand, counting down.
ATTTTCTTCCGCGAAAGCCAAGCGTGCCACTTCCGGGGTTCAAATTTTTATTTTTATTTGTATTTGTATTGCGGTCGCTGGATAATATATATAATAATATAATAAACATAATAATAATAAAGTTAACGATATCCTACGCGAGGATATTAAAAAAAACGCGAACGCCGACCCGAGAGGGCCGGCCCAACGCTTCGACTTACTTTATCTTAGATACAGATTTAGATTTAGGTAATTAGTTAGAAATGAAAATGAGGAAGAACACGTCTCGATCACTAGGAGGTCCAATACGAACTGACTAACGGAACCCAAGTTTCCGTTAGGCACACATTTGTCCCACGGTGCAGGTATGGTTATTGGTCCCACAGTGTAAAGCGCTGACTAGTCAAATAGACCAATTCGAGTTCATGTAACGGCGACGTAATCTGATTATAATGCACCGGGACTGTGGGAACAGGCTCAGTCATGAATATTCTGACTTAGCGAATCCGATGTGATTCGCTGTCTTATTATCGGGTCAATGCGCGGGTGCATTGTGATAACTCCTCCCCCTTTAAAGATCTACGTCCCATAGATCATATGTGACGTCAGAGCCCGAAAAATATGTCTGACGAATGCTTGGATGGGGGTCATTAACCTGTTAGGTATCACTTGGCGCATTGATCTCTGGAGGGACACGTATGTAGATTTTTCCATAGATTTTAAACAAAATGGTCCAGATAGCGATGATTATTAGCAATAGGATTGCAGCAGTCACGGTGGTGGAAGCCTCTAATTTCCAGTGTAAATCGCTAAGCTGTTGTATATTTCGTAGGCTTATTCCATGGACAAATCCAATGTCGATCTTTTGATCCCTATTAGTTATGTTAGCTAATACAGGAGGTAAAGTTTGCAAGGATGAAGAACTTCCACTCGAAAAGGTCCTACCTTTAAGGCGGATTCCTTGTTTATGTGCACCACATAAGTCCCTGAGAGAAATCTTGAAGTATTCTTGGATGTTAGTTCGCCTTTAAAATTCGTAACAAATATTGTATCTTCTTTGATGAGCTCAATAATTTCTTCCTCGTTTGTTCGAAAGACACAGGGAGCTTGTCCTCCTTTTATGAGTGTGTCGATACAGCCATTCTCAGGAAGTTTCGCTAATGCAGTGTCGGCGCAGATTGTGGAATTACTAATAGAAAGGCAGTGTCCAGCTAAACCATATGAATTTCTTTGATTAGCTAGCACTTTTGCATAATTCAATTCGATCTGCTTATTTTCCATTACCGATGCTCTCGTTATAAGGACGTTATATTCTTCGTCTCTAACTTTCGGTATTGAAAGGACATAAAGTAACAAGGAATTGTTGGTGTAAACCGAAGGAGTACTATATTCGATAGCTTCAATCTCGTTTCGGTATGGCAGCGTTTCTACTTCATTTAGGATCCTATTTATCTCTTCCATGTCCAAAAGGTTTGTATTTACCAGGCCACTTTTCGCCATTTGACAGGCTCGAACGATCTCGTTAATTTCCTCCTTAATCACCAGTATCTCGTTAAGTATATCTTCTTCCAGTCTTCCCGATATCACGTCCTTCACGCCACTGTTGAATCTGGATATCACTATGTTAATCTTTTCAGTAATCTCCTTCGTAACGCCCGAAAGCTTACCGTTTATACGATATTGATGGTTATTGTTCTCAGTTATATACTGCTTATTCTGGAGAACCTTGTTCGAATCTGCTGCATCTGGGCTTCTTGCCAACCATTTCCAAGCAGATCCTATCCAATCTATGGATCTCGTTTTCCTGGACGCTTTTCCTTTCAACAAACTGACACGATTTTTTATTTGTTGCAGATGGAACTCGAAAATCCGCGTTCTATCTTTCTCCTTTATGTTGTTAACAATCGCCTCGTCCATTCTGCTCAAAAGTTGATCAAATTTGTTAAGGTCTATGATATGTACTAGCTTGAAGTAGCCATTAATAATCCATCCTTTTCCTTCTTTGATAGTTATCAGTGGAGACGTATACTCGTACAATTGGATACAATGGACGGTATTAATGAAAAGTAATCTATTTAGATATAGATAGGATGAGAATTTTTAAATAGATTCATAGATTTATTAAGTATAGGTACATAGTATGTTAAAGAATAATTTATAGTATTTAAATTATATAGTATAGTGATGTATTTGTGGAAGCTTGTAGAATGAAATTCAAGTATCATTTTTAAACACAATACATTTTTTTAATTCTAACTAATTCATTTTAATAAGTATAGGTAATAAATCTTGTTTCACTTAAATGTAGCTTTACTTGAAAAGCTTGCACATTATCAATGAAGTTTTTGTGCGTTTTAAATAATTTTTTTATTAATGATTATACATAACATGTATTACATTATATGTCAATGCTTTTATAGTATATGCCTTATCTTAAGGATTTGGGTTTGTATGTTATAAATTTTGTATTAAACATAATATCCAAAGGACTTTAACATTTCTGCCTTGGAATTGCATTATTATAAGGATTTCCTTATAATTGTGTGCATATATAAATTTATTTTTCTTTGTGTGCAAAAAGTTGGTATTTTATATTTTGTGCGTATATGTTTATTGTGTGCCTAAATTTTAGTATTTTGATCTGTGCATTTAAACAGTTATACTTTTGGGATTCTTTGTGCGTTACAATATAAGTATCATTTATATTTTGTGCGTATATGTAGTTATTTTGTGTGGCTAAATTTTAGTATTTTTATCTGTGCATTTAAACAGTTATACCTTTAGGATTTTTTGTGCGTTACAATATAAGTACCATTAGTATTTTGTGCGCATATGTATTTTTATTTGTGCATTTAAACAGTTAGACATTCTTTCAATTTTTGTGTTTTAGAAGATAAGTATCATCTAAGGTATTTTTAATACTAAACTAATAATTTTAATGTAAAGATAAGATATAGAAATTAATATGAAAAATGTTCCATTAGCTTTAGTAATAAGAATAAGAAGTAATTGCGTGTAAAAGCGTGGTTAGTAGGTAAGATATTTTATTTTACAAAGGTTAGGTAAGGTGCATTCCTTTTTTTTGTTTTTTTTTTTTTGTATAAATAGGTATCTAGTGTGCAAATTCTGTGCTTTAGTGCTATAAGAGGATTGGGTTACATATTTTTTATATGTGCCTTGTATACTTTTCTCCCACTGGAAGTGAGAACTGCAACCTTGTTATTTTTCACGACTATTTCCTTTCGGAAGAGTGGTTTGTTTTTTCCCTTAATACCCTTATTGGGCGTGAAAATAATATCGCCTCTCTTGTACTTTTTTGGACTTGTTCTTTTAATGTTTCGGTATCTATTTCTTTTTTTTTGTTTACACTCAATTTCACCCTTAAGTTCCCTATTAACAATGTTTCGAAAGTTCATCAAGCCTTGATAATTTATTCTTTGAGATCTATCGAAAAATATGTCATTCGGTTTTCTTTTGATAACCGAGTGTATCGAGTAATTGTATCTACCGACTGCAATCGATAGATCTCTAATATTGTTGAGTGGAATCTCTCAACCTGGCTGTCTACCTCAGATCTATGCACTGGAGTATGGTACCTTGATATTTAACATTCTTAAGAAATTTAAAATTATCGGACTTGAAAAACTTCGCTCATTGTCCATTACCAAGATTTTTGGAACAGTAAAATAATGTAACATTTTAATAACTTTGTCCCTTAAATGCAGTACTGATCTGTTCTTTATATGGAACAATTTGCCAAAGTTAGAAAATTTGTCGATACAACTTACAAATTTTTCGTCTTGGAGTTCTATTATGTCCAAATGAAGTATCCGCAAGGATACGAAGGATTAGTAGTGGATTGGAACTCTGGATTAATGGGATGCCGGTCATATTTATTTGAATGGCAAATCTCGCAGCCATTAGTGTATTTATTCACCAGGCTGTTGATGCGTGGGTAATAATACTTCTCTAACAATTGTTCTTTGTTTTTACGAGGGTTCCTATGAGCTCTCTTGTGTTCATTGACAATAAGGGAAGCAATTCTGTCTTCATTTGTAACACCCTCCACCATTCTTTGTGTCACTCGTATATTGTAGTTTGTAAAATTCTCTAGATATACTTCCTGCAGAAACTGGATAGAGGTTTTAGGTATTTTAATTCCGTTTAGGACGTTTGCCCGAAGCCTAGACTTAAGAATGGTTACCAGATTTGATTTTGTTGGATTTTCCAATGCAACGTAATGCCGAGAAAACTCAGGTTGTGGTTGTTCAAATATTTCAAAACCTTTCCCTATCTTGATAATGACCTGATTTTTAAACACATTGATCGGGACCTCAACATGTGGTATAAGATCAGAACTGTCCCGGTCAGCACTATGTGCTGTCCCACTTGAAGAATTTCCCTCGCTAGCCGTTACGGTAGATTTTTCAGAGTCATCCTTTCGAGGATTCTGTTTTTTCTGAGCTTGACAAATGGTTTACCTCAGTAGTGAGCCTTGATAGAGCATCCGCCACCACATTGCACATCCCAGGTTTATAGATCAGCTCTGTATTGTATTCTTCAATACGCGCTTTCCACTGCTTCAACTTTATGTTGTAGTTTCGGTTACCTAAGGAAAATTTTAGGGGTTGATGATCAGTATAGATCTTGATTTTTTTCGCTCCGTATAAAAATGAGCGAAGGTTGTCTAAGGCCCACACAATTGCCAGCATTTCCTTTTCATTTGTAGCGTATCCTTCTTCCGACTTACTTAGGGATTTGGAAATATACGCTATGGGACGATCTTTTCCCCATTCTCCCTGCGATAGGACCGCTCCAATCGCAAAATTGGAGGCATCCGTCGTAGGATTGAACGGTTTTTCAAAATCGGGAAATGCCAGAACTTCTGATGAAACGAGTAAGGTCTTAAGGTCGCTAAACGCGCGCAGCGCCTCATCGTCAAGCTCGACTGGTACTCGTTTGGACTGATTAGCTTTTACTTGAGCATACTCACCCCTGGTTAAATTTGTCAAAGGTTTAGCTATTTTCGCATAATCTCTTATGAACTTACAATAGTATAAGGTAAGTCCTAGGAAGTTTTTCAAATCCTTAAGAGTTTACGGAGGAGAAATTTCCTGGATAGCTGTGACCTTTTTTGGGTCAGCCCGAACGCAATCACTAGAAAGAAAATAACCTAAAAATTCAACTTCAGTTCTCATAAAATATGTTTTTTCCAGGTTAACCTTAAGATTAAATTCTCGAAGTCTGGAAGAAACAATGTCTATATTCCGAAGTTGGCTCTCTGCGTCGTTACCGAAAACAATAATGTCGTCTATGTATACGTAGCAGATTTTTTCTATATATTCCTTAAGGACATCGTCGATCATCCTCTGGAATATAGCTTGAGCGTTCTTCAGACGCCTTCATAGGGATCTGGTGAAAGCCGGAGGTCAGATCTAGGGTCGTGAAGAATTTCGCATTACCCAGGCTGGCAAGAGTGCTGTTGATGTCTGGTATTGGGTATGCATCTGAAACTATCACAGAGTTAAGGCATTTGAAATCAATTACCACCCTATATTGCTTTTCCCCAGAAATGGGAGAATTATAAGGACTCTTCGACGGACGAATAATGCCTTCAGCAAGTAATTCATTTATTTAGTTTTCCACCACTTGTCTCATATAAGTTGGGTAAGGATAACTTTTGGTATAAATAGGCTCATTTGTCGTCGTCCGGATTTCTACCTTAACTGTGGTTTGGATCGTTTTGCTTGCGCTTATTGACTCAAAGACTGATTGGTTTTTCTTAATTATGGTGTTCAGAGCTATCCGAATATCTTCGGATAGACCTTCGTTAAGTAAAGGGTTTATCTGAACTGATATTTTATTCTTTAATGGGATCCTGATGTCAGGAGATATGTGTTAAATGTTAGCTTTACGATCGATGACGGCCTCTAGTTGTTTTAAGTTATCATTTACGATGCCGTCAAACGATGTTAGGCCCGGAAGGACGTAAAATGTAAGAGGTGAGTTGTTGCCAAAATTTTTGAAAAAAGCCCCGGTTATTTTGCTTGTGACCTGGATGCCACCGGCCGCAGAGTGTACTTTAAATGGTTTAGCCAGTACCACCGTACCCTATATGCGGACTGATAAATTTCTTATTTGCCCCTGTGTCCATCAAAAACTTTAATTTTGCCCCTTCCCGCGTCACATATTCTATATATGGTACGCTGGAGTGGCATCCGTCATAAAATTTACGGTGTCGAATTCATCTTCGTTTACTGCCTCTACCTGTTCCACTGGTAAATCTTCGGTGTACAGCAACGGTGGCCATCTGATTTGGCTCCTCTATTGAAGGGATTAGGACCACCCGGGCCATTCCTGGGATGATTCATGTAATCGACCTGTCGGGTTTGCACCGATCCACGCTCCATTTTTTCATGTGGCTTTGGTGCAGTAGGCCTCGGAGGAGGGCGGTTTGTTCGATTGTGCGTATAATGTGGATGTTGGTGGAACCTTTTGGGAGGAAGGCTTTGTCTCATATCCTGATGTTTGAAGGATTGGTTTACTATCTATTGGTTGAAATTTTGAATCTCTAGGCAAGCAGAATATGCCTCTCGAAGAGTCCGAGGTTTTTGGACGACGAGCATTCGTGAAATGTCGCCATTTAGTCCCCTAACTAAAACATCCAGAGCCCGATTTCTGTATGTTTCGACCAAAGCCGTGACGGTTTCCTGACTATAGGTCTCGGTTTTTATCTTATTAATCATCAACGAAAATTGATGATTAACGGACGCATAGAACTCGTCTAACTTCAAGTTCCTCTGCGTAAGCTGGTTAAGTTGATGTTCCAGCGTACGCATGTCCCTCTTATCTGCGTAATGCAGAGAGAGACATTCTTTAATTGCTGCCCAATCATTGTCAAAAGTTTTGTATGATATTAGTGCAGCATCGGCACTACCCCTTACCTTTCGGCGAATATGTTGCAAAATCGCCCTGTAAATGGGTTTTGTTTTGACTATGTCATAGTCTTTCAGGATCCCCTCGACAATATGTATCCAAGATACATATTGTGTCGGGCTTCCATCGAACACCCTAAGCTCCTTTACACAGTCAGGCAACCTACTAATTTCACTGAGTTCAATCTCAGTTGTTGGGCCGCGCAGCTCGGCTGCAGGAGTTGTTGCAGTCGCCTGCGGCGAAGCCCTAGCTTCAATATTCTGAAGGCGAGCTTCCAGCGCCTTCATCTAAAGCAATATATAAGTAATTGCCCCATTAAGCTCAGATACAGCACTGGCAATCTTGTCCATAATGGCACGAGATTATTTTTCAAAATTTATGATAAAAATAAAAAAATTGGGTTTCAAAGAAAGAAATCGTACGTATAGATGTGTACAGATATATTGTTACTGCGCGAAGCGTTATGATTTTAATATTTATTAAATAAATTTGAGCAAAATTTTATTTATTCAAACAAGAGGACGTGAAGAAATACTTATCTAGTTCTCCAGCTTCTATTCAGATGGAATTTTCCTTTGACACAATTTAATCCACGCATAGTTTTTTAGGTTGCACAATTTTAATTTCGCACAATTTGTAAATTCAATATTTCACAAACAGTATATAATTTTCTTTTTTATATATATATATTTTCCCTTTTCACACAATTTCTGAGCTTTGAGCAGTATAACTTTTTATTAAACTCAGTTATAATTCAAATGATTCGCACAAATTTTTTTTGCACACAATTTCTGCTTTATAATAATTTACACAAACAATAGTTATTTCTATTTTATATATATATATATATATATATATATATACTCTTTTCACACAATTTCTGAGCTTTTAGCAATATAATTTTTTATTATACTCAATTATAACCCAAGTGATTCGCACACAATTTTTCGTTTTTTTTTTGTTTTATATCATTCACAGGGTAGCGTAACCACAATTCATTTAGAATTATTCAATTGGGTTAATATTATCTGAAAGAAATGAGCAGGAGGCATGGGAGGCGTCGTGTTGGCCCTGTCTAGCTGCAAGCAGCCTGCTAATGGCACGATCACCATCACCGTCGTATCCTTTAGCCTGTTCAGGATATCCGAATGTTCTTATTTGAATGCAGAAGGTTTTGCGTTCAGGGTACCAAAATAGTCTACTGTGTTCCCATGTGAACAGCGACGTGCAATCCATAGAGCGTATTGGTCCTGGCGCAGATCCTTAGGCAAAAAGGACACAGTTTTTGCATCCTGTCCCTGTTCTGGCGACAGTTAACGATATCCTACGCGAGGATACTAAAAAAAACGCGAAGGTCGACCCGCGATGGCCGGCCCAATGGTTCGACTTACCTTATCTTAGATACAGATTTAGATTTAAGTAATTAGTAAGAAATGGAAATGAGGAAAAACACGTCTCGATCACTAGGAGGTCCAATACGAACTGACTAACGGAACCCAAGTTTCCGTTAGGCACACATTTGTCCCACGGTGCAGGTATGGTTATTCCTCCCACGGTGTAAAGCGCTGACTAGTCAAATAGACCAGTTCGAGTTCATATAACGGCGACGTAATCTGATAATAATGCACAGGGACTGTGGGAACAGGTTCAGTCATGAATATGCTGACTCAGCGAATCCGATGTGATTCGCTGTCTTATTATCGGGTCAATGCCCGGGTGCATTGTGATAACTATAATAATAATAACAATAATAATATTAATAATAATAATAATAATAATAATAATAATAGTTATAATAATAATAATAATAATAATAATAATAATAATAATAATAATAATAATAATAATATTAATAATAATAATAATAATAATAATAATAATAATAATAATAATATTAATAATAATAATAATAATAATAATAATAATAATAATAATAATAATAATAATAATAATAATAATAAAAATAATAATAATAATAATCATAATAATAATAATAGTAAAAATAATAATAATAATTATAATAGTAATAATAATAATAATAATAATAATAATAATAATAATAATAATAATAATAATAATAATAATACCAATAATAATAATAATAATAATAATAATAATAATAATAATAATAATAATAATAATAATAATAATAATAATAATAATAATAATAATAATAATAATAATAATAATAATAATAATAATAATAATAATAATAATAATAATAATAATAATAATAATAATATAATAATAATAATAATAATAGTATTATTCAGTGTCTTGTACGATTACATACATAAATGCTTTTAAAGCACTTTTTCGTATCATTTAATGACTTTGAAGGCCCAATAACAACTTGAGTGTGCTACCACCAAGTTTTTCCTAAATTATTTTTGGCTGGAATTATAGCTATTTCACGACTTCCCAAGGTCGATCATCAGATTCCTTTGCTCTAGTGGTGTTGTTTTACGATTTTATTTTAATTGAAAAACTTCTTGTGCCTTCATCGTGTATTGAACCATGACCAGCCGCTTATTAGCCAACGCACTTCGCATCACGCCACCGAGCCCACATGATCAGATCCAACCTAATGCAGGTGTTCACGACTGAATATATATACACACAAATTGACACAATTCAATGTATAAATTCAAATGCACATACTGAATCTATTCGGATTAGTAAAATAAATTTGACCTACTTCAAGATAAGTGCATTCTTTTATTACAAACACTATGCGAATATATTCAGTATGCAAAAGCAAAAATAAACGACAAGAATTCCAGATACCCGAGACGTGATGCCTAGCCAACAGAAAATTCACCTTGAACTGTTAATGAAGGTTAATAAACTGCAGGTACAGCAGAATGGCAATGACAAGGTGTTTCGCGTATACGGAATTCGACCCTTTAAAAAGTGCATTATATTCAGGGTTGTCGACACTGAAAAATTTACTTTGAATTATTCGTAAAATATTTATTGTTGCATTAAGCAATTATTTAGTATAAATATTCCCGATTTTGGGACAATAAAGTACTCAATTTTAGATGCTCAACTGAATTGTTTCATTTATTTATATTAGCTAGCCCCCCACCCGATGTAAGCTGGCTAATATACTATTTGAGTGAATTGGTACATGAACCAAATTCACAATTATCAACAAAGCCACGGTATTCTACCTTGGCTAACGATTCGTTGGAGCAAAAGAGTCTCACCGTTAAATATTGGTCACCCCGACGTGATTTTGCTCCCCCCCCCCTAGCGGTAAGGGGCAATTCACGTAGTTAAACAAAATTAATAAGACATACAAAATCTTAAATATCGAGAGCGTTACCAGGGCCATAACACTGGTTGCCGGCTATATCAAGTTCCTGATTATCGAGTTCCTGACTAGCAAATTCCTGACTATCAAGCTCCTGGTTATCGAGTTCCTGACCATAGAGTTCCTGACTAGCAAGTTACTGACTAGCAAGTTCCTGACTATCAAGTTCTTGATTATCGAGTTCCTGATTATAGAGTTCCTGACCATCGAGTTCCTGACTGGCAAGCTCCTGACTATCAAGTTCCTGACTATCGAGTTCCTGACCATCGAGTTCCTGATTATCAAGTTCCTTACTATCAAGTTCCTGACCATCAAGTTCCTGACTACCAAGTTCCTGAGCATCAAATTCCTCACTAATTCAAAATGCATCAAACTGACATATCAATTATCGTGGCACGGCAAAAAATCATACCCGATGAATTAGCAAAACTCAAGGTAAACATCGGCAAAGACAGCGATTCCAGAAAAACGGCTCAATACAAGGAAGACTGTAGCCAGCGCGTCGAAGATCATTGGAACAGATTTAGAGAAAATCACAAGTAAATAGAGGGTTTAGTTAAACATGACACATCCTATATCGCTGGAAAAACCTATCAGAAAATGCAAGTTTTATACAATGACCTGATTACAACCCTTCGAGATATTAATCCTTTGGATGTCGAAGCAGCAAAATCTGCTCGAAGTTCCTTGCAGCAAATAGACACATCAATCATCATCATCAGGCGGTAATTTGCTGCAATAGCAGAACTGCAGAGAGCATTAGAAGGAGCGTCAAATCAAATAGCAAATCGCTCTTTGGCATTTTACAAAATAAAAATAAGGACCATTGATAGGGAGCAAGTTCTGCACACACACAATTTAGTGCATGAACACTATGAGAATCCCTCTCTGGAGGGATACAATATTCAAGATTTTATTAAAATTGAAGAACAAACGGAAGAAAAGGTAATTGAGCTAAACGAATTAGCACCTCAAAGTCAGCGAAGACACATAGTTCACAGTTCAAATTCTGCAAGTAATTTAAAATTACCTAGAATTACATTGCAGAAATTTGATGGTGATTATCTAAAATGGCGGCAATTTCATGACGTGTTCGTCCAAATCAATCAACCAATTGCTAATTGTCAAAAATTATGGTACCTTAAAACAAACTTATCAGGTGAAGCTGAAAAGCTTCACAACGTCAGACAATAATTATGATGCTGCGTGGAAGACAATAATTGATCGGTACGACAACACAAGACTGTTGGTATCGGCGTTGATCAATAAATTAAGGAATTAACCAAGCGGGTCGCCCGCTAGACGAACAGTAAGTTTGGTAAATGCTATCCATGACACGACACAAGAATGTCTGATGGAATTAACAAATATTGGAATTAGCATTGATAATTGGGATCCACTTATAACCCACATTGTGCTAAAGAAACTCCACAGATGCACTCATACATTGCATGAACAGTTACTTGAAAATCCCAGAACCGTCCAAAAACTAAGCAGCCTGCTTGAATTCCTGGAAAGACGATTCTAATCTCTTGAGGCGTTGGGCAGTAAGGAGAAGTTGCCAGAGGAACAAAGACGAGTACACCTGACGAAGAAAGTAGCAGCAGCGTCAGCTCCAACAACTTAATCATGTACAAGTTGTAATGGTTCACGTCCACTATATGCTTGCCATGAGTTCCTGCGTTTGACTCCTGGACAACGACCGAGCCTGCTCAAGAAACATCAAAAATGCGTTAACTGCTTTATGACAGGTCATCAGGCTTCTAAATGCAACAGGAGAGGCTGTACTAAATGTTTCACAAAACATAACATTTTAGTACATCTGGGCACGGTGACGCCAATTAACCACAACAAACCTCAGCAAACTCCAGATCAGGGTCGTGACGAGACAATTGCATTGACCGCAATAACTCAACAAAACACAGAAAAAGGCCGTAATCATACACTCGCACTAAGCGCAGTTAGCCAACACTCCCAAGCATATATATTGTTGGGGACTACCAGAATAAGCTTAGAATAAAAAAATGGAGAGTTAATAGAATGCAGAGCACTCCTAGATTCAGGATCCCAAGTAAACTTCATAACAGAGCAGCTAGTTGGAAAGCTAGGACTCTCTGCAACATACGGCACTATGCGGATCCAGGGTATTGGCCATGCCACACAACATTCACAAAAAGAGTTAACATCCATTTACAATCTAGAATAAATCGGTTCTATACAAGAATCGAAGCAATGGTTCTTCCGGAAATCCTTTCTCAGCAACCCACACAATTTATCAATATTACACAATGGAATATCCCGAAGAACATCAAACTGGCTGATCCAAAATCCAACTGTCCCGGCAACATCGACCTGCTTATAGGCGCGGAGGTATATCATGAACTTCTCTCTATTGGGCAAATCAAATCCGATGAAAAGATGCCAATATTGCAGAATACAGTAGTTGGTTGGATTGCAACAGGAAGAGTCGGCCATCATTCCAGCTCAGCAGTGACTGTATTGAAGACGAAAACCTAAATGCACTCATTGAGAAATTCTGGTCAATTAAAGATCTAGTGGATACACGAAGATCAATAACAACTGCAGAAAAATGGTGTGAAACATATTTTACATAATCCACACACCGAAATGCGAACGGCCGTTTCACCGTTAGACTGCCATTCCTAGAATATCCATCATCATTAGGAGACTCAAAATACATAGCTTTACGACGAGTGTACTCATTAGAGAGACGTTTAGCTAATAACTCAGAACTAAAGAAACAGTATCAGAACCTATTAAGTGCTATAAGCTCAATACGTTAACATATGGCACGTCGGCCGCTCCATACTTGGCGATTAAATCCCTTAAACATTCGAAGAACTAATCGCGCGAATTAAAAATCAGATACTCACTGAATCATCCCAAACACTTAGTAATCACGATACTCATCAGTATTCTGTAGGATACATTGCTCTTATTTTATTGGTTTCATTCACCATTATCTGGTGTTGGAGAACAAAGCTAGCCGAAATCAGATGGAACTAAGAAGAACCCCAAGACAGAGTCCTATCCCAAGAATACGGACAAGATTGAATCTAACTGCAGAACAAGCTTAAAATTTCAACTATGTTTTTATTTTTTGGTCTGTTTATAAGATTGCTTACACATTAAGATAATAATCGTATAATAAAATAAAAATAAATGTAAATTATATAAATTAAATTGACCTTTGGTTTGTAATAAATTTGCGTGCCTGAAAAAGGCGAAATTTGTTTTGATAAAATATCATTAATTTTGTGTAATAAGTTTGAAAAATATTGAAACTCAATTAACTACATTAAATAATAATAGGCTAAGTTAAAGTAACCTTTTGTTTGTAATAAATTTCCCTGCCTGAAAAAGGCTAAATTTGTTTTGATAAAATATTCAATATTTTCAAATTTATTACGAAAATATTGAAACTCAATTAACTACATTAAATAATAATTCATAGTAAAAAAAAGGTTGTAATCTAAAAACTTGTTCACGACTGAATATATATACACACAAATTCACACAATTCAATGAATAAATTCAAATGCACATACTGAATCTATTCGCATTAGTAAAATAAATCTTGACCTACTTCAAGATACATAAGTGCATTCTTTTATTACAAACACTATGCGAATATATTCAGTATGCAAAAGCAAAAATAAACGAAAAGAATTCCGGATACCCGAGACGTGATGCCAAGCCAACAGAAAATTCACCTTGAACTGTTTCTCCAGGTTAATAAACTGCAGGTACAGCAGAATGACAATGGCAAAGTGTTTCGCTTATACGGAATTCGACCCTTTAAAAAGTGCATTATGTTCAGAGTTGTCGACACTGCAAAATTTACTTTGAATTATTCGTAAAATATTTATTGTTTAGTTAAGCAATTATTTGGTATAAATATTCCCGATTTTGGGACAATTAAGCACTCAATTTTAGATGGTCAACTGAATTGTTTCATTTATTTATATTAGCTATCCCCCCAACCGAGATAAGGTGGCTAATATACTATTTGAGTGAATTGGTACATAAACCAAATTCACAATTATCAAAAAAGTCAGGGTATTGTACCCTGGCTAACGATTAGTTAAGGCAAAAGGGCCTCACCGTTAAACAGCAGGTTTTTTCCGTTTATCTATTTCATTGAAACATCTAGCGCTTTTATTAGCCACACAAGTTTGTTGTTGTTTTTTCGGGTTCTTTCTAATTTTCTCCTTACTCGTTTATAAGGCAACATTTTTTTTTGTTGTTCATACCAGGAGCGAGATTTTTTGTGCTTTGTTGGCTTATAAGCGACTAAGGAGAAAATAAGAAAGAACCCGAATAAAGAATAACAAACTTGTGTGACTAATAAAAGCGCTAGTCGTTTCAATGCAATTGATAAACAGAAAAAACCTGCACACTAGAGCAAAGGAATCTGATGATCGACCTTGGAAAGTCGTTAAATAGCTATAATTCCAGCCAAAAATAATTGAGAAAAAACTTGGTGGTAGCACGGTCAAGTTGGTGTTGGCCATTCAAAGTCATCATTTTAATCATTTGTGCCATGAACTAAACATTTTACCGCCAACATTAATAAATTTATTCGGCACTCGCCCATCGCAAATCAGTCGTTCACAAATTAATAACATTTCTAATCCCGCTATTATAATAAAATTTAACGTCTCATATGAAAGAAACTATATTCTCACGCCGATTGCACGTTATCGCAAACAAAATAATAGACAATTAACTTTGAAAGACTTTGGTTTAAATTCTGATTCAATGGCTTACCTGCGCGAGTTTTTAACCAAAAAAATAACAATATACTCCACGCTGCACTTCAATTAAAAAACATAAACAACTCGTCTCCGTATTTACTAAGCGTGAATATATGTCAAACGTCATTCAAAGAATGAAAAAATCAAGGTTAACAACATTGACATATTGAACGATATTGCCAGCCCCAAAAATGATTTATTTTTATAGTATACTACCAGTATTTATTTTATCAGTTGTTCTCAAATTATAGTGTACTCTCTATACTTTTCGTTTTTTGTTTTTTTGTTTACTTAATTTTTATCTATAATTACTTAAATATAATTAAATTTGGGGATATTTAAATTAAATTTAGTTTAATTAATTTAACTCCCTCTTAGTCATATATTGTGTTTAATATTATTGTTCTACATTTGCATACGCCTGCCTTTATTTATTTGTTTTTATTTATTCTTTTAATTGTTTTTTTTTTCTTGCAATTTTGCTATAACCGAGCCGAGATTATTGAAAATGTATCCTCTTCTTCGCTGCTACTATATGTGGCATTTGTTTCTTTTTACATGTCTTTCGCTTTGTTTCTGTTAATTTATAACATTCATGGAATCAGTTTCTGAATATGGGAATCCTATCGACGGTGGATGTGATGAGATTCCCCGTTTATTGAGCAATGTTTTGGGAAGCCAAATGAATGGCTTGCGAGTTTGTCACTTGAACACACAGTCTTTTTCCTAAAATGGATGAGTTTAAAAATCTTTTTGAAGAATGATAGTCAATATTACGCATTCAATAGAATGATTACCCAGAAGAAGGATTTTTATTAAAAACTTTCAAATGATTCTCTCTTTCCCTTCACAGAGTTGGTATTCAAATTTTTTTATATTCCAAAATATATATATATATTTTTTTTCAGAGATTTTACTTAATTCTGCTAATATCTCGACATTTATGTAGATATCAAATTATAACAAATATATATCAAATTGTATCAATTTATATACATATATAAAATTATATTCGTGTGTGATGCAAATTTAAATGTTATAAACGGTGATTTTTTAAGAGCTTGGTTTTTGAAAATTCAAAAAAACACAGAAACTTGTAAAAAGTGAATGAAATTTTTATTTGGATCGATAAATCAATTTCTTCCATTTACTTTTTAAAAATAATTTCACTTAAATGTTGCCCGCGGCTACGCTTCAGGTGGTCCATTCTGAAGGTCCAATTTTGGCAAACTTTTTCACACATTTCGGCCGGAATCTCACCAATGACGCGTTCAATGTTGGCTTCCAAGGCAGCAATCGTGTTTGGCTTGTCCCCATAGACAATAGACTTAACATAGCCCCACAAAAATAGTCTAACTGGGTCAAATCACATGATCTTGGTGGCCAATTGACTGCGCCAAAACGTGAGATCAACTGCTCACCAAATTCGCCTCTCAATTGATGCATTAATTCGCGTGCAGTGTGGCATGTGGCACCGTCCTGTTGGAACCACATGTCGACCGAGTTCAATTCTTGCATTTTCGGCAAACAAAATCTGTTATCATCGAACGGTACCTTTCTCCATTGACCGTAACCTTGTGGCCTTCATCGTCCTTGAAGAAGTACGGCCCAATGATGCCGCCTGCCCATAAACCGCACCAAACAGTGCATTTTTCGGGATGCATTGGTAGCTGCTGAATTGCCTCTGGCTGCTCTTCACTCCAAATACG
Organism: Philhelius pedissequus; assembly: GCA_910595825.1. Lineage (NCBI taxonomy): Eukaryota > Metazoa > Arthropoda > Insecta > Diptera > Syrphidae > Philhelius > Philhelius pedissequus. The sequence continues at coordinate 199,219,596 of OU343160.1, read as the reverse complement.
GCAATTCTGCTTATTCACGTATCCATTTAGCCAAAAATGAGCGGAAAAAAAAACGGACGTAGCTTGCGAAACACATTTTTCACAGAGCACGAATTTTGATAATAAATTTCAATAATTTGCAAACGTTGTTCAGGCGTAAGTCTATTCATGATGAAATGGCAAACAATACTGAATCGAAATGTCAAATGTTCGTGGAATTTGTCATGTGTGATCTGTCAAAAATATAAACGTCAAAAACCAAGTAGCAAAAAAATCACCCGTTATAACTCAGAAAGATCTTACATGAAAAAATAAATCCAGCTCATTTTGTAGAATACAGCAAGTTTTGAATTAGGCTAGCTTCTTCTGCTCCTAAGATGAACGATCAATTTCTTCTACACCAAAATAGTTGAAGTATCCTTTTAGGTACACAGATTTGTATTTCGTATTCCTCGTTTTACGGAATAGTTTGTAAAGTATCTTCTTTGTTTCACAGGGTTGTATTTCGTTTCATTTTTTGTTTAATAGTTTATATTAATTAGATTAACTGATTGGATTTGTTCACTTATTTATGAGGTAGGTTTCTCTTCACAATTTTAATTGATTGAACTTGTTCACTAATTTATATTTGAATCCCATTTTAGTAATATTATTGTGCACTGTTTTATGAGGTAGTTTTCTTTTCACAATTTTATTTTGTATTAACTGTTTGCACTATTTTGTATGTTACTTTTTTTTCACAATTTAGTTCTTGAATCGTATTACCAGGATATTGTTCGCAATTTATTTTTTTGCAGTCAGGTCCCTGCTCGGGCGATAGTAAAGGATCCGTTATCCTTGAATTTAAAAAAAAAATATTTTATGGGACCTGCCAACTGGTCCCAGTAATTAAAACAATAGAATTAACGTTATAATCATTTATAAGTTCATTCAGCGCGACCGCACTTTTCTAAGTTACAAAACAGAATGCCAAACTTAAATTCTAAATTACATTTCATTGACTTCATATTAATTTTATTTCGCTGATATGCAGTTCCCATGCATATGCCCGACTCATATTTCCCAGTGGGAACGATCGCCGACATCCGTCGCTCGAGTGCAGCGTGTGCACTTTTTCTGTCAGGTCAATGCCTGACTGTGATAACTTACCAATAATAAAAATAATAATAATAATAATAATAATAATAATAATAATAATAATAAAATAATAATACCAATAATAATAATAATAATAATAATAATAAGAATAATAAAAATAATAATAATAATAATAATAATAATAATAATAATAATAATAATAATAATAATAAGAATAATAATAATAATAATAATAAAAATAACAATAATAATACCAATAATAATAATAATAATAATAATAATAATAATAATAATAATAATAATAATAATAATAATAATAATAATAATAATAATAATAATAATAATAATAATAATAATAATAATAATAATAATAATAATAATAATAATAATAATAATAATAATAATAATAATAATAATAATAATAATAATAATAATAATAATAATAATAATAATAATAATAATAATAATAATAATAATAATAATAATAATAATAATAATAATAATAATAATAATAATAATAATAATAATGATAATAATAATAATAATAATGATAATAATTCCATTCTTGACCGTCGAAGGTGTCGGACGTGTTTTAGAGAAGATAAGAAAAAAAATAAAATAAAATAAAATAAAATCAAATAAAATAAAATAAAATAAAAATTGAATTAAAATATAATAAAATAAAATAAAATAAATAAAATAAAATATAATAAAATAAAATAAAATATAATAAAATAAAATAAAATATAATAAAATAAAATATAATAAAATAAAATAAAATAAAATAGAATAGAATAGAATAAAATAAAATAAACTAAAATAAATTCAAATAAATAAGGAAGGGGTACAGAGAGGACATGGCGGATAAAAAAGGAGAAAATAACGAAGAAGAAATAAAGAGGAGAGGAAGGCCGACAAACATTGAAAGATTGTCGAAGGGTATGAACACGGGATCGATGGGAGATATAAGTGATCTATGGAAAAGGAAAAGGGAACAGACAGAAGGAGGGGAGCAGGAAATGGTGGAAGGAATAGCGGTATTTCATCCAAGCAAGAAAATTCCAAGATCACCGCAGAAGAAAGAGGGAGAGGAATCGAATGTGGAGAGGATACTAAGGGAGATGAACAAAGAGTTAAACCGTCAGATTCAAGAAGTGAAGCAGGAGATGAAAGAGATGAGAGTAGAAATGAAGGAGGAAGTTAGAATGATAAGAGAAGAATTGAATAGGGCGGAGAAGGAGAGAGAAGAACTAAAGATTGAGGTAAAAGGGTTGACAAGAAGAATGGAAGAGTTAGAGAAGGGAGAAAAAAGCGTAATGGAGATAGAGGAGAAGAAAATTCAAAAAGGAGTAAAAATAACAAGTGGGCGAGAGGAGACAGAAAATCTAATGGAGAAGATGAAAGAGATGGAAGCAAAGATAGAAAAACAGGAAGAAGAGAAAATAAAAAGGAATGTAATAATCAGAAACGCGCAGATACAAGGCACAATAAAAGAAACGGTAGAAAACTTATTTATAAGCATAGGAGTGCGAGCAAGGATAAAGGAAGTGAAGGAGGTCGGAAGGAGAGGAGCAGACAGGAAAGAGGGCATGATAGAGGTAAAGATGGAAACACTAGAGGGGAAATCAGAGGTTATGAGAAAGAAAACGAGCCTAAAAGGAAGGAGGGAGAGAATTGAAGAGGACTTAACGTGGAAAGAAAGAAGAATGAAGTGGCTGATTAAGGAGCGAGCAGAGGAAGAGAAGAGAAAAGGGAAGTGGGTTAGGATAAGATATGGGAAACTAATAGTAAATGACGAGACATGGGTATGGGATGAGAAAAGGGAGGTCATAAGGAAAATAATGACTAGAGATGAAGAACAGGATGGCCAATTGCAGAGAGAAAGTAGAAGTAGCCAAAAACAAGAAGGGGAAAGAGAAGTAGAAGAGCGAACGGAGCCAAAAAAAAACGGATAAGGGAAGAAGAAGAAAGAAATGAAATAAGTAGAGAAGAGGCGAAGGAAAGATGGAAGATTGGCTTCTGGAATGTGGCGGGGCTAGCAAATAAAGAAAAAGAGTTCTGGGAAGGGATCAAAGAATGGGAAGTTATAGTGTTGATAGAAACTTGGGTAGAGGAAAAGAACTGGGAAAAATGGAAAACAAAACTGCCAAAGGGGTATAAATGGACGAGACAGGGAGCAAAAAAGAAGAATAAGAAGGGAAGAGCGATGGGAGGTATGATGATGGGAATTAGAGAAGAAATGGCAATGGAGGGAGATGAGCATCAGGAACGGGAAGAGGGAATAATGAGCAGGAAAGTAAAAGCAGGGAAGGATGAATGGGTTATAGTAGCAACATACGTTAATAATGACATAGATAAGAAGTTGGAAAGCTTAAGAAGGTGGATGGAGAAGCAAGCAGATGAGGAAAGAGTGATAATAGGGGGGGACTTCAACGCAAGAACAGGGCTAGAGGGTGGAAGAGTGAGGGAGATGGAAGATGAAGAGAATGGAAGGAGGTCAAAAGATAAGAAAGTGAACGCTGAAGGAAAAAAGTTAACGCAGATGATAGGAGAATTAGGGTGGGAAATTTTTAACGGGAATATAGAGGGGGACGAGGAGGGAGAGTTCACGTATACAGGAGGCAGAGGGGAGACAGTTATAGATTATGTATTGGGTGACGAGAGGACGAGAGACGGGATAGAAAGGATGGAAGTAGCAGATAGGGTGGAGTCGGATCATCACCCATTGGTGATCACGATGAAAAAAGGAAGAAGGAGAAAGAGAGAAAAAGGAAAGGAGGTCAAAAGAACAAAAACAGGAAGGTGGTCAGAGGAGATGAAACGGGAATACGAGAGAAGAATGCGAGGATTTAGACTGGAGGAGGGAGGAGAGCAAGCAGTTAAGGAGATAGGGGAGAGGATAAAGAGAAAGATTGATCGAAGTGAGGAGATAGGGGGAGAGAAAGGAAACGGAAAATGAGAGGATGGTGGGATGATGAGTGCAGAGATAAAAAAGGGGAAGTAAGAAAGGAGTTAAGGAGGTGGAGGAAAAATAGTGGGACGAAAGAAAAATACAGGGAGAAAAAAAGAGAATATCAAGTGATGTGTGAGGAAAAGAAAAGGGCCGAGCAGGAAGAGTTGAAAAGAGAAATAACAGAGGCCAATACCGAAAACAAAGTGTGGGAAATAATAAATAGAGAAAGAAAGAAGAGAAAGATAATGGGGGAAGGTATAGAAGAAGAGGAATGGAAAAAATATTTTATGAGCTTATTTGGAGGGGTGGAAGGAAGAGTAAGAATGGGAAGGGAGGGAAGAAGAAGAGCGGAAGAGGAGACTGATATCAGCAAAGAAGAAATAAGAAAGGTGGTGAGAAAACTCAAAGAAGGAAAAGCAACGGGAATAGATGAAATACCGAATGAGGCGTGGAGATATGGAGTAGAAAAAGGGATAGAGGTAGCTTGGGAAATATGCAGAAAAGTGTGGAGAGGAGGCGGATGGCCGGAGGGGTGGAAAGAGGGGGTGATTGCACCAATAATAAAGAAAGGGGCGGGAACAAAGGTAGAGGAATACAGAGGAGTAACACTCATGCCATTGTTATATAAAATATGCACTGCGGTTTTAGCGAAGAGGCTAGAGGAAGAAGCGGAGGAAAAAGGGATGATACCGCCGAATCAAACGGGGTTCAGCAGAGGAGTAGGGACGATAGACAATATATATGTGTTGAACTATGTGGTAAACAGAGAGGTTGCAGAGGAGAAAGGCAAGCTAGTGGCACTATTTATAGATTTAAAAGCGGCGTTTGACTCAGTGGATAGAAAAATTATGATAGATGCATTGGTGGAACGAGGAGTAAGAGAAGGGCTTAGGGAGAGAGTTAGGGAGGTTTACGAAGAAACGACGAGCAGAGTGAAAGCGGGAGTAGTGATGGGGGGAACATTTTGGACGGGAAAAGGAGTAAGACAAGGCTGCCCGATGAGTCCAATACTGTTTAACTTATTGACGGCAGATATGGAAGACGAACTGGCCGAGGGGAGATGGGGAGGGGTAAAAGTGAGAGGAAAAAGAATTTGCTCGCTGGCATACGCAGATGATGTGGTAGTATTGGCGAAAAACGAAGAAGAGATGCAATGTATGATAAGGATACTGGAAAAATATTTCGAGAAGAAAAAATTAAAGTTAAACGTTGGAAAGACGAAAGTGATGAGGTTTAGAAAAGGAGGAGGGAGGAATAAAACAGTAGA
>OU343160.1:199201799-199209299 GCA_910595825.1 Philhelius pedissequus | reverse complement strand
AAATTTACCCGTCGCGTGAACTGGTTTAGCTTCATTTGCGCACTTTCGGTGTCTCTTGCCGTAATCACCGCGGCGATGTCATCTGCGTAACCTACCAGGAAAGTATCTTCTGGCATGTCCATGCGAAGAATGCCATCATACGATATGTTCTAGAGGTCGGGCCCCAAGATTGATCCTTGTGCTGCTCCGGGCGTGATCTGCTTACATCGTTGGCCTTCTGTTGTTTCGTAGACTAGCTCCCGGTCCCTGAGATAATATTTCATCATCCGATGGAGATAGGCTGGGATGTTGAAAGTGGTCTCCAGCGCGTTCAGCATGTCACTCCACCTGGCTGAATTGAATGCACTTTTGACATCCAGAGTCGCTAGTAATACGATCCGCCTTGAGTAATAGATTCCCTGTTGTGCGATTTGGGTAGCCTTCACTACTTCGTCAATCGCCCCGATCCAACTCTACGATCTTTTCTAAAACCATGCTGACTTTCTTACAGATCTCCTGCTGTCTGTACTGCGGCGGTGAGTCTCGGTCTCAGCATTTTCTCCAGAAGCTTTCCTGCAGTGTTTTAGCATACACAGATGGGGAGACTGGGTTCCTTTTTCCCTTGCCTATGAGTACTAGGCGTTGCGTCTTCCAGCTCCTTACAAAGACACCTTCGTCCAGGCAGCTGTTGTACATTTATAAAAATAATAATACTAATGATTATATTAATAATAATACTAATGATTATATTAATAATAATAACAATTATAATAATAATAATAAGAATAATAATAATAATAGCTAAAACTCCTTATAACCCTTTCAGCTTCCACCCCCCCCGGAACAGCTCTTTGAATTACTTCAGGGGGGTTCTATTACTAACTTGCGGGTTCATCTGTTTCCCGATCGTTTTCTTCTTCTCTTTTTTTTCTGAGAATACCTTTGATGTACGTGCAGATTTTGTGCCACGTTAGGTCGCTGGTCAACATCTTACCCACTATGTTATCTGGGCTTAGAGGTCCAGTATATCTTTCTCTTTCTGCGCATTGAGTTTCCCATCTACTACAAGCGAAGAAAGTGTGGTATGCATCGTTATCGTTTCAAAAAAAAATGCATTGGTTGTAGACATCAGTAACCTTCTTTTGCTTACTCTTGGACCTCCGATGTTTGCCATCAATCTAGACATAGCAGTCGTGGTTTTTGAAGCTCGTTCAGCTTCTGACCTTATCTGATCCCAGAAGCTCAACTTTGTCTTGTCTTATTCCAAGATATTTACTATATTCTTGCTCGTTATAACTTCAGTATCGACAAGAAAGTTAACAATCGTAGGCATTCGTTTCTTAGTTAAGAGTAGTACTTTAGTTTTTTCAGCAGGTAGGGAGAGCCCGTGTACCTCCATCCAATCGTTTGTTCTTCAAATAATATGGCTCAGTTTTCTTTGTGCGTTTTCGTTATCTCTCGCTGTTATTACTGCAGCGACATCATCTGCGTATCCGACTAAGAAGCAATCTTCGGGCACCTCCATGCAGAGGATATCGTCGTAAGAGATATTCCACAGGTCTGGGCCAAGTATAGATCCTTGTGCTGCTCCGGCTGTGACAACTTTACTCCTTTCTCCTTCTGTTGCTTTGAAGATTAGTTCGCGATCTCCAAGGTAGTCTTTTATTATCCGCAGAAAATACTCTGGAATTTGAAATCTTATTTCAAGTACACTCAATATATTGGACCATCTGACGTAATGGAAAGCGTTTCTGACATCCAAGGTTGCCAATTTCTACTAAACTGGTTTCCCTGTTGGGCTATTTTGACGGCATTTGTTACTTCTTCTATTACTCCTATTGTAGAGCGGCCTTTTCGAAAAACATATTGTCTTTTAGATAGATCTCCTTTTCTTTTTATCGCAGCTATAAGACTAGGTTGCAATAATTTTTCAAGCAGCTTTCCTGTTGTGTCCAGCATGCAAAGGGGTCTGTATGCTAATGGGAAGTCCAGGTTTCCTTTATTTTTGTTGATAAGTACCATCCGCTGCCTTTTCCACCGTCTTGGGAATATCCCCTCGGCAATGCAATCATTGTACATATCAAGTAATAGTTGTGGACATGAGTTTGCGGTTTGTTTGAGTACTTCAACTGGGATTCCGTCCGGTCCAGGTGCTTTTTTATTTTGTATGCGGCAATCTTCACTTCTTCCTCACTGAACATATCGATTTCTTGTCGTGAGATCTCAATGGTATCAGGCCCCTAAACGGGATGAGTTGGAAACAGCGTGTCCACAATGTGACACATCTTTTATGGTTTCAGATCAGCTGTGGTCTTCTGTGCTCCAAGTTTCTGCATAACGATTTTGTACCCAAGTCCCCATGGGTCATTATTGACATCATGTCGGAGTTCTTCCCACTTCTGGTTCTTGCTCCAGTTTATAGCTCTTTTGAGCTCGTGGGGCTTGGTTCTAAACTCTTCAAGGTAGTGTTGGAGATGGCCATCTTGTCATCTTCTTCGTCTGGTGACTTTTCGTCTTAGGTGTAGACATGTTTTCCGAAGTTCATATTCATATATTTCCTCCGACCACCACTAAAGCTGTCTTCTTCTCGCATCGCATGCAAGTTGGATAAGCCGCATAGTAGCATCTACCTTTTCTTCCATGGTTCCACCTGTTTCGAGTACTTGATTTTATTCAGCTTCTATCGTCGTTCTCAGCACATCCACCTGCAGTTTGTTTACGTTCCATCTCAACGTTTGGGTCTGTTCTTGATTTCTAGTGTGATGGTTTTCTTCAATGTCAAAGACAATATATTGGTGATCGCTGCCGGTGAAGTCTTCGATCACTTTCCCGCTTTTTGTTTTGGGTAGCGTGGCGTCTGTCACAAGGGTTATGTCAGGTATAGTGCCTCCGTATCCTGGTCTCTTAAAGTGGGCGTGTTTCCTAAGTTTGCTACATTTAGTCTAGTTCTCGCTGCCATTTCAAAAATATGTCTACCCCGAGAATCAATAGTCGCCATGCCCCACTCTTGACCTCTCCCATTCCAGTCTCCAGCAACTATAATTTCACCTCTAGTTTCGCATATGACATCTTCCAGGTCCCCCAGTTCCTGTCGGAAGTCGTCCATTCTATCGGTTGGACTCAATAGACGCTGATTATAGTGATTTTTTCAAATTTCATCCATACAAATCCTCTCCTTTATCCTCTATTTCTGATTATAGAACTTCTGTCTGTGACCCTAAGGGCGGCAGTTCCTAACGTATCTGAGATCCACTGTGATTCGTCCTTGTTGGTGTATTGCTCGCTCATTATGACGATATCCGCTTGCATTTCACCTATAAGTTTAATTAGCAGGTTATCAGCTGTTTTGCTCCTGTTGACGTTCGCCTGTAATATATTGGTCATTTTGAGGAAGCCTTTTTCACTTTCTCAAGAGCCTGCCTGAAAACTTGGCATTTGCCTGTCCCGGGTATATGGTCTACATTTTCTAGTGGGATTTCAAGACTTAAGCATAAGTAGCACCTTGGTGGTTGATTGCAATCACTCTTCTTGTGATCCTTGTTTCCACATGTGAAACATAGCCCTTGTTTCTTCTTATCTGGTCCCTCGCAGCTTCCTTGTAAATGTCCGTAACCGAGACATCTAAAACATCTTGGGACCTCTAACCTGCGCCTCATTCTGCACTGATTCCGCCCAATTCTGAGGATAGATATTTTAAGGATCTCCCGCGCGGTCTGGACATTGATTTCTACAATTGCCATCTTTAGTGCTCTTCAGTTTTTCCCTGTTAAGAAAACCTTTATTTCCGCTAGTGGGTTTTCTATTTTCTTTCGTGTGGCATCCTGGACTTCAGTGGTTAATACATCAAGGTTCCTTATTTCAACCGTTGTCTTCGGATCAATGTTTTGAACAATTGCTTTCTCGCCAAGGGTATTTTGGAGCGATTTTTCAAAAGCTGCTTTGTCTTTTGTCATCGCGCCAAGTTCTAGAAGAATATCTCCTGATTTCGTCTGCCGAACTTTGTTTTAATAGTAGTTTCGGTATCTTTTAGCTTATTTCCCGCAGTATATCAGTAAATGTTCCATCTCCTTTTGGTTTGATGATTATGGCTTCTGTATGTGGTTTAGCGGTTGGTCTTCTTTTCTTTTTCCTCTTTTTTTTGAAGTTCTTCTTTTGGGAAATTTGAGGTATCTCTATTCTACCTATCTCAGTTGGTGCCATCATTTCAGCTTTTTTGGCCACCTGAGCATAGTTTTGTTTAGCTCTGCGAGCATAGGTTTTTTCTGTATTATTACTGATTCCAGTTTGCGTTTTTGTTCTTTTTCATTTCCCCCTTAGCTGAAGATTTTTTGGATCTTTTATCTCGTTCTTTTCCAAGTGGACTGGAGGGTGGGCGTTTGGAGGTTGGCAGTATGTCTATCGCTGATGTTTGTTCTACTAAGCGTCCTGTTTTAGGTGTTCCTTCTGTTATTTTTGCGGGGCAAGGTTTCTTCATGGCATTTTTAAACATGCCAGCTTCATAGTTCTGAGGATTTGCAGGCAATTTCCAATCTCTTGTACAAAGAGATCCTCTTCCGTTTCCGAAGTCTTATTCCTTGGGGTTTCTAAATCTATTATTTCAATTATAGAAATCCCATGACCATTCGAGGGTGTTTCTCCCATTATTGGAATGCGCAAAGTCTTTAATCCACGTTTGAAAGGGTCGTTGATATCTTCGTTTAATCTGCTTGTAGCTTCATGTTCCATGGGTGCCAAGCTTTCCACTCCCAGGGATGTGCTTTCATTTTTCTTGTTTTCATTTTTCTTGCAGTCGTTGTATATCGACGTCTCGGAGCCCGCGCGCTCACTCCTGACAGACGCCGGCACTGGGGATCCGACTCCCTGCACCTTAAAATTTCTCCCGGTCTCTTGGCTATCAATATTTGGTTTATTTCTTCTGTGTTCCTTCACGTAGTTGCTTTTTTTTGGTCCTGGAGTGGTTTTTTATTTCCCACTTTGCATTTCTGCGAGAGCGTCCCTATATCCCCCACCTAAGGACCCGCCCTCTAGGTGGAGGCAACAAACCCCCCGAGGGAATAATAAAAATAACAATAATAATCATTATTAAAATAATAATAATAATAATATTAATAATAATAATAATAATAATAATAATAATAATAATAATAATAATAATAATAATAATAATAATAATAATAATAATAATAAGAATAATAATAATAATGACCATAATAATAATAATAGTAATAATAATTATAATAATAATAATACTAAAAATAATAATAAAAATAATAATAATAATAATAATAATAATAATAATAATAATAATAATAATAATAATAATAATAATAATAATAATAATAATAATAATAATAATAATAATAATCATAATAATAATAAAAATAATAATAATAATAATAATGATAACAATACTAATAATAATGGTTATAATAAAAATAATAATAATAATAATAATAATAATAATACTAATAATAATAATAATAATAATAATACTAAAAATAATAATTTTTTTTCCTTTAGAGTTTCAGGAGAAATGCTTTATGCACCATAAGGATGTCATCTTGGCGTTGACCCTAGACAATCCCCGTGTGCCGGACACGGTACGGTTTCCCCACACCTGCTAAAACTCCTTATAACCCTTTCAGCTTCCACCCCCAGGAACCGCTCTTTGCATTACTTCAGGGGGGTTGTTTATATTAACGTACGGGTTCAACTGTTTCCCGAGCGTTTTCTTCTTCTCTTTTTTTTCTTCTGAGAATACGTTCGGTATACATGCAGATTTTGTGCCACGTCCGGTCGTTGGTCAACATCTTATCTACTATGTTATCTGGGCTGAGTGGTCCAATATCTCTTTCTATTTCTGCACGTTGGGCTTCCCATCTACTGCAAGCACAGAAAGTGTGGTATGCATCGTCGGTTTCAGAGTCACTGTACTGGCAGGACTAGTTTTCTTGCCGATCTTGTGAAGGAAGGCGTAGAAATACCCGTGTCCGGTAAGTAACTGAGTCACGTAGTAGTTTACCTCACAGTGTTGCCGGTCGTTCCAAACTGCAACGTTCTTGATCAGCCACGCCGTCTATCGTTATCTGGTTTCCGAGCTCCAGCGATCTTTCCACTTCTCTTTTGTGCGCTTCTTGCTCTGTTTGGTAGCCGCTTCCAATCCCATTTCCGCCTTTTTGTCGTAGACGTACTTCCTTTCTGCCGCTAGGAGATCGATGGGAGTTACTCCTGCGACTACAAGGGCTGCTGGTTCCGAAACCGTTCGGTAAGAGCTAGCTACAAATAGAGCTCCACATCTTTGCACTGCCGCCATCTGTTTCCGGCACTTCTCTTGGTTAAGTGCATCTGCCCAAATTTTACTCCCGCACAAAAGGATTGACTGCGTTGTCGCAATAAGTAACCTTCGCTTACTGGCCGTAGGACCACCGATATTTGCCATAAGCCTGCTCAGTGATGCAGTTGATTTTGAAGCTCTTGCTGCTGCTGCCTTTATTTGTTGCCAGTAGGTTAGCTTGGTGTCGAGCCTCAATCCCAAGTACTTAACCGCGGCACTGCTTCTTGTTACTTCTGCCCCGATTTTGAAGTCGATATGTGTAGGGATCCTCTTCTTCGTGAGAAGGACTATCTCTGTTTTCTCCGTTCTAGGTCGAGCCCTTGCTCTTTCAGCCACGAATTTGCTCGTCGCATGACCTGGTTCAGCTTTCTTTGCACGCTATCGAAATCTCGTGCCGTAATCACCGCGGCGATATTCCAGAGGTCTGGTCCTTAGATCGATCCCGGCGCTGCGCCTGATGTCACTGGTTTTCTTCAAGGGCCTTCCGTAGTCTCGTAGAGTAGCTCTCGAACATCTCTGGCGTAACGCAGCTATCTGCTCGGTCCACTAGTATACTGGATTTCTGTTTCTGTTAGTACCGCACGTTCTGGGTATTGAGGATTCGCAAGCGAGCCCTATTAGTTTCATCGTGGCTTCAGCTTTCATTTCAGCTGGTTCTTGGGTTTAGATTACGGCAGCTGCACCTTCTTCGATCACGCCCTTTAACAGGTCTGTGTCAAGTCTATTCCAGTTCCACCTTGGGGCCCATGGTTGGTGACGATATTTTGTAATTTGTTGGCTACCTTCCAGATCAAAGACAATGAACTGATGGTCGCTACCTGTGTAATCCTCGATTACTCTCGAGTTTTTGACTCTTGCGAGTGTGATGTCTGTAGTGACGGTTACATCTGGGACAGTTCCTTTGTGTCCAGGTCTCCTGAAAGTTGAGGTGTCACCTATGTTGGCTACGTAAATTCCACATCTCGCGGCTATCTCGAGTATTTGCCTTTCTCGAGAGTCGGTAGTTGGCATTCACCACTCCTGTGCTCTAGCGTTAAAGTCACCTGCCACCAAGATCTCTCCTGAGGTATTTACCAGGAAATCCTCCAGATCGTCCATTTTTTGTCGGAATGCTTCAATTCTGTCGCTTGGATACTTACAACCGTGAGCCCGTCGCTCTTTACCCACGTGAAGCCTCTTTGTGTGCC
>OU343160.1:199179299-199194299 GCA_910595825.1 Philhelius pedissequus | reverse complement strand
GGCCGTCATCGATCGTAAAGCTAATATTTTACACATATCTCCTGACATCAGGATCCCATTAAAGAATAAAATATCAGTTCAGATAAACCCTTTGCTTAACGAAGATCTACCCGAAGATATTCGGATAGCTCTGAACACCATAATTAATAAAAATCAATCAGTCTTTGGGTCAATAAGCGCAAGCGAAACGACCCAAACCTCAGTTAAGGCAGAGATCCGGACGACAACAAATGAGCCTATTTATAACAAAAGTTATCCTTACCCCGCTTGTATGAGACAAGTGGTGGAAAAGGAAATAAATGAATTACTTGCTGAAGGCATTATCCGTCCGTCGAAGAGTCCTTATAATTCTCCCATTTGGGTTGTCCCAAAGAAGCCAAAACCTTCTGGGGAGAAGCAATATAGGATGGTCTTTGATTTCAAACGCCTTAACTCTGTGACAGTTTCGGATGCATACCCAATACCAGACATCAACAACACTCTTGCCAGCTTGGGTAATGCGAAATTCTTCACGACCCTAGATCTGACCTCCGGCTTTCACCAGATCCCTATGAAGGCATCTGACATACCGAAGACGGCATTCTCGTCAATGAATGGAAAGTATGAGTTTCTTAGATTGCCATTCGGTCTGAAGAACGCTCCGGCTATATTCCAGAGGATGATCGACGTTGTCCTTAAGGAATATATAGGAAAAATCTGCTACGTATACATAGACGACATTATTGTTTTCGGTAACGACGCAGAGAGCCACCTTCGGAATATAGACATTGTTTTTTCCAGACTTCGTGAAGTTAATCTTAAGGTTAACTTGGAAAAAACATATTTTATGAGAACTGAAGTTGAATTTCTAGGTTATCTTATTTCTAGTGAGGGCGTTCAGGCTGACCCAAAAAAGGTAACAGCTATTCAGGAAATTTCTCCTCCGCAAACTCTTAAGGATTTGAAAAGCTTCCTAGGACTTACCTCATACTATCGTAAGTTCATAAGAGATTATGCGAAAATAGCTAAACCTTTGACAAATTTAACCAGGGGTGAGTATGCTCAAGTAAAAGCTAATCAGTCCAAACGAGTACCAGTCGAGCTTGACGATGAGGCGCTGCGCGCGTTTAGCGACCTTAAGACCTTACTCGTTTCATCAGAAGTTCTGGCATTTCCCGATTTTGAAAAACCGTTCAATCCTACGACGGATGCCTCCAATTTTGCGATTGGAGCGGTCCTATCGCAGGGAGAATGGGGAAAAGATCGTCCCATAGCGTATATTTCCAAATCCCTAAGTAAGTCGGAAGAAGGATACGCTACAAATGAAAAGGAAATGCTGGCAATTGTGTGGGCCTTAGACAACCTTCGCTCATTTTTATACGGAGCGAAAAAAATCAAGATCTATACTGATCATCAACCCCTAAAATTTTCTTTAGGTAACCGAAACTACAACACAAAGTTGAAACGGTGGAAAGCGCGTATTGAAGAATACAATACAGAGCTGATCTATAAACCTGGGAAGTGCAATGTGGTGGCGGATGCTCTATCAAGGCTCACAACTGAGGTAAACCATTTGTCAAGTTCAGAAAAAACAGATTCCGCAAGCGAAGTTCGAGAGGATGACTCTGAGAAATCTACCGTAACGGCTAGCGAGGGAAATTCTTCAAGTGGGACAGCACATAGTGCTGACCGGGACAGTTCCGATCTCATACCACATGTTGAGGCCCCGATCAATGTGTTTAAAAATCAGATCATTATCAAGATAGGGAAAGGTTTCGAAATATTTGAACAACCACACCCTGGGTTTTATCGGCATTAGGTTGCATTGGAAAACCCAACAAAATCAAATCTGGTAACCATTCTAAAGTCTAGCCTTCGGCCAAACGTCCTAAACGGAATTAAAATACCCGAAACCTCTATCCAGTTACTTCAGGAAGTATATATAGAGAATTTTACAAATTACAAAATACGAGTGACACAAAGAATGGTGGAGGATGTTACAAATGAAGACAGAATTGCTTCCCTTATTGTCAATGAACAAAAAAGAGCTCATAGGAACCCTCGTGAAAACAAGGAACAATTGTTAGAGAAGTATTATTTCCCACGCATGAACAGCCTGGTGAATAAATACACTAAGAGCTGCGAGATTTGCCATTCAAATAAATATGACCGGCATCCCATTAATCCAGAGTTCCAATCCACTCCTAATCCTTCTTATCCTTGCGAGATACTACATTTGGACATAATAGAACTCCAAAATGAAAAATTTATAAGTTGTATCGACAAATTTTCTAAGTTTGGCAAGTTGTTCCATATAGGGAACAGATCAGTACTGCATTTAAGGGACAAAATTATTAAAATCTTACATTATTTTACTGTTCCAAAAATCCTGGTAATGGACAATGAGCGAAGTTTTTCAAGCCGGATAATTTTAAATTTCATAAGAATGTTAAATATAAAGGTGTACCATACTCCAGTACATAGATCTGAGGTAAACGGCCAGGTTGAGAGATTCTACTCAACAATATTAGAGATCTATCGATGCCTAAAGTCAGAATACAAAGACCTTCGAGTTAAAGAATTAGTAAGCATTGCAGTAGATAGATACAATAACTCGATACACTCGGTTATCAAAAGAAAACCGAATGACATATTTTTCGATAGATCTCAAAGAATAAATTATCAAGGCTTGATGAACTTTCGAAACATTGTTAATATGGAACTTAAGGGTGAAATTGAGCGTAAGCAAAAAGAAAGAAATAGATACCGAAATATTAAAAGAACAAGTCCAAAAAAGTACAAGAGGGGCGATATTATTTTCACGGCCAATAAGGGTATTAAAGGAAAAAACAAACCACTCTTCCGAAAGGAAATGGCCGTGAAAAATAACAAGGTTACAGTTCTCACTTCCAGTGGGAGAAAAGTACACAAGGGACATATAAAAAATATGTAACCCAATCCTCTTATAGCACTAAAGCACAAAATATTTGCACACTAGATACATTACTATTATATTATTAAAAAATACATTTAAAAAAAAAAAAAAAAAAAAGGAATGCACCTTACCTAACCTTTGTAAAATAAAATATCTTACCTACTAACCACACTTGAAATTTCTTTTAAAATTACTTCTTATTCTTATTATTAAAGTTAATGGAACATTTTTCATATTAATTTCTATATCTTATCTTTAGATTAAAATTATTAGCTTACTATTTAGAATACCTTAGATGATACTTATCTTGTAAGACACAAAAATTAAAAGAATGTATAACTGTTTAAATGCACAGATAAAAAATACATATACGCACAAAATACAAATGATACGTATATTGTAACGCACAAAAAATCCTAAATGTATAACTGTTTAAATGCACAGATAAAAATACTAAAATTTAGCCACACAAAATACATATAAGCACAAAATACAAATGATACTTATATTGTAACGCACAAAGAATCCTAAAAGTATAGCTGTTTAAATGCACAGATAAAAATACTAAAATTTAGGCACACAATATACATATACGCACAAAATATAAAATACCAACTTTTTGCACACAAAGAAAAATAAATTTAAATATGCACACAATTATAAGGAAATCCTTATAATATATACAATTCCAAGGCAGAAATGTTAAAGTCCGTTGGATATTATGTTTGATACAAAATGTATAACACACAAACCCAAATCCTTAAGATAAGGCATACATATAAAAGCCTTGACATATAATGTAATACATGTTATGTATAATCATTAATAAAAAAAAATTATTTAAAACGCACAAAAACTTCATTGATAATGTGCAAGCTTTTCAAGTAAAACTACATTTAAGTGAAACAAGATTTATTACCTATACTTATTAAAATGAATTAATTAGAATAAAAAAAATTATTGTGTATTAAAAATGATACTTGAATTTCATTTAACAAGCTTCCACAAATACATCACTATACTACTCGTATATAATTTAAATACTATAAATTACTCTTTAACATACTATGTACCTATACTTAATAAATCTATGAATCTATTTAAAAATTCTCATCCTATCTATATCTAAATAGACTACTTTTTATTAATACCGTCCATTGTATCCAATTGTACTAGTATACGTCTCCACTGGTAACAATCAAAGAAGGGAAAGGAGGGATTATTGATGGCTACTTCAAACTAGTACATATCATAGACCTTAACAAATTTGATCAACTTTTGAGCAGAATGGACGAGGCGATTGTTAACAACATAAAGGAGAAAGATAGAACGCGGATTTTCGAGTTCCATCTACAACAAATAAAAGATCGTGCCAGTTTGCTGAAAGGAAAAGCGTCCAGGAAAACGAGATCCATAGATTGGATAGGATCTGCTTGGAAATGGTTGGCAGGAAGCCCAGATGCAGCAGATTGGAACAAGGTTCTCCAGAATGAGCAGTATATAACTGAGAACAACAACCATCAGTATCGCATAAACGACAAGCTTTTCGGCGTTACGAAGGAGATTACTGAAAAGATTAACATAGTGATATCCAGATTCAACAGTGGCGTGAAGGACGTGATATCGGGAAGACTGGAACAAGATATACTTAACCAGATACTGGTGATTAAGGAGGAAATCAACGAGATCGTTCGAGCCTGTCAAATGGCGAAAAGTGGCCTGGTAAATACAAACCTTTTGGACATTGAAGAGGTAAATAGGATCCTCAATGAAGTAGAAACGCTGCCATACGGAAACGAGATTGAATCTATCGAATATAGTACTCCTTCGGCTTACACCAACAATTCCTTGTTACTATATGTCCTTTCAATACCGAAAGTTAGAGACGAAGAATATAACGTCCTTATAACGAGAGCATCGATTATGGAAAATAAGCAGATCGAATTGAATTATGCAAAAGTGCTAGTTAATCAAAGAAATTCATATGGTTTAGCTGGACACTGCCTTTCTATTAGTAATTCCACAATCTGCGCCGACACTGCATTAGCGAAACTTCCTGAGAATGGCTGTATCGGCACACTCATAAAAGGAGGACAAGCTCCCTGTGTCTTTCGAACAAACGAGGAAGAAATTATTGAGCTCATCAAAGAAGATACAATATTCATCACGAATTTTAAAGGCGAATTAACATCCAAGAATACTTCAAGATTTCTGTCAGGGACTTATGTGGTGCGCATAAGCAACGAATCGATCCGCCTTAAAGGTAGGACCTTTTCGAGCGGAAGTTCTACATCCTTGCAAGCTTTACCTCCTGTATTAGCCAATATAACTAATAGGGATCAAAAGATCGACATTGGATTTGTCCATGGAATAAGCCTACAAAATATAAAACAGCTTAGCGATTTAAACTGAAAATTAGAGGCATCCACCACCGTGACTGCTGCAATCCTATTGCTAATAATCATCACTATCTGGACCATTTTGTGTAAAATCTATGGAAAAATCTCCATACGTGTCCCTCCAGAGGTCAATGCGCCAAGTGATACCTACCAGGTTAATGACCCCCATTCAAGCATTCGTCAGACATATTTTTCGGGCTCTGACGTCACATATGATCTACGGGACGTAGATCTTTAAAGGGGGAGGAGTTATCACAATGCACCCGGGCATTGACCCGATAATAAGACAGCGAATCACATCGGATTCGCTGAGTCAGCATATTCATGACTGAACCTGTTCCCACAGTCCCGGTGCATTATCATCAGATTACGTCGCCGTTATATGAACTCGAATTGGTCTATTTGACTAGTCAGCGCTTTACACCGTGGGACCAGTAGCCATACCTGCACCGTGGGATAAATGTGTGCCTAACGGAAACTTGGATTCCGTAAGTCAGTTCGTATTGGACCTCCGAGTGATCAAGACGTTTTCCCCTCTTTTCCATTTATTACTAATCACATAAATCTGAATCTATATCTAAGACAAAGTAAGTCGAACCGTTGGGCCGGCCCAAAGTGCAACAGTGTCTGAAAGGAAAAAATTACAGGTAAGGTGCATTGATTTGTGATATACATATACCTACATTCTAAAAGTTAATTTTATTAACAAGTGCATTTATATTCATACACCCCACTCCTCGATTCTGGTTATTTTATATTTTTGTGTTTGATAATTAGAAACCGTCAACTAAAGGGATAAAAACAGAAAATTTTAATTGAATCTCTTTTATTTTTTTGACAAAAAAAAGGGGAAAATGGATGAGCTAACTAGGCAAGTAAATGACCTTAACGGGGCACTTAAATTGATATTAGCTCAGTTAAGGGAATTAGATAAAAGGCTGAAATCGGTTGAGACGAGCAACCAATCGGAACCCTCAATAAGCCCAAATTCTCTTTGTGAGACAAGGACAGAGGCAGACCTAAAGATATTAGTCGTCTCCCGGATTGTGTTAAGGAGCTGTAAGCCGTCGATGGAAACCCGACACAGTATGTATCCTAGATACATAATGTGGAGAGTATTCTGAAGGATTTCAATATAATTTAAAGCAAGCCAATGTATCGTGCCATTTTAAGGCACATTAGGCAAAAAATTCGAGGTGGAGCGGATTCGGCTTTGATTTCTTACAACATTTTCGATGATGATTGGGAGGAAAGAAAAAGAATACTATCTTTACAGTACGCGGATAAACGTGACATTCGAACCCTAGAGCATCAGTTAAATCAACTGACGCAGAAGCGAACTAGGTTGGACGAGGTCTATGCAATTGTCAACCACCAGTTCTCATTAATAATAAATAAAATTAAAACCGTAACCTACACGCAGGAAACAGTAAGTGCGCTTGTTGAAACCTATCGAAATCGTGCGTTAGACGTCTTTATAAGAGGTCTTAATGGCGACCTGTCACGTATGTTAATTGTTCAGAAGCCAAAGTCTCTGCCAGAAGCATATGCTTCATGTTTAGAGACGCAGAATCTCAACTTCAGAAATCATACGATACATATTCCAAATCCTTCCAACATGATCACGGCTCCACTCAATCAATCGTTCAGAATAGATAACAGACCAATCCCTCCCCAGAGATTCATCCCAAAACCATCATTTCTCCCCAATGTTTGTAACCGATACCATTCAAATCAACCACCAAGACCGATCGGTCCTAAGCCTCATCCAAAAATGGAAGTGGACCATTCGGTCCAAACAAAGCAGGTTAACTATATTAATAGACCTCAGGTCAATCCATTTAAAAGTAGAGCGCGATCTTAAAACCATTCACGCTACCAAAATATGGGACCAAAACAACAAAGGCTTTATAATTTGCAACCGGTGGAAGAGATACCACTCGAGACTTACAACAAAGTAGTAAGTGAAAATTATGAAGACGAAGTAAATTTTATGTTGGACGCTTGTCCAGCGTACCATACATAGACTATATCCTTGGAAACGGAAAAGTCGTGAGTTTTCTCGTTGAAACTGGAGCGAATAAGAATTTCATCGCCCCACACGTGTCACAAAATACAACCAAGTTAGCTCAACCCTTTGCCGTTCACTCCGCAGCCGGTAACGTGAGGATTACCGATAGAATAACAGGTAAATTTTTGATAACCTTCGTTCTTATGTTTCTGGGGCAAAGAAGATACCCATCCACACCGACCATCAACCACTGACCTTCGCCTTGGGAAATCGTAACTTTAACGCAAAGCTTAAGAGGTGGAAGTCACGGATAGAGGAGTATAACTATGAGTTGGTTTACAAACCGGGTAAATCTAACATAGTTGCAGATGCTCTTTCGAGACTTAAAACCGAAGTTAATCACTTGTCTGACTCAGTGAATATTGAGACAGCACACAGTTCTAACATCGGTGAACAAGGGTCCGTGACGGATACGGCTAGCGAAGGTTTGGAAGGTGAAAAGACCAGGTCGATGACAGAAACGGCGAGCGAGGAACGATCGTCAATACGCACCATGCATAGCGCTGAACAAGACAGCACCGACCTAATCTGCCATGTAGAAGCACCGTGAAATGTGTTCCGCAATCAGATTATCATTAAAGTGGGGAAATGGATCGAAGCTCATGAAGAACCTCACCCTGGATACTTTCGCCACTATGTGGCGCTACAAAATCCGACGAAACAAGATCTTGTGAGAGTTCTTAAGGCAAAACTAAGACCTAACCTAATTAATGGGATAAAAATTCCTGAATCCCAACTAGCACTTCTTCAGGAAACTTACCTCGAACATTTTGTGACATACAAACTTCGTGTTACACAAAGATTGGTTGAGGATGTCAAAATCCCTAATCGAGTTCTTACTTTAATTATGGTGCACAAGAGGGCACACCGAAATGCAAGGGAAAACAAGGAACAACTTGTGGAAAATTATTATTTTCCTAGGATGTACAGCCTTATTAAGAAATACACGACCACTTGCGAGGTGTGTAAGCTTAACAAATATGATATGCACCCTGTTTTCCCTGAATTTCAAGCTGCACCCACCCCCTCCTACCCTTGCGAAATCTTGCATTTGGATATTATAGAAATCCAAAACGAGAAATTTATAAGTTGCATCGATAAATTCTCGAAGTTTGGCAAGTTATTTCACATCAAAAATCGCTCAGTGCTTCTCCTAAGGGACAAAATTACAAAAATATTGCACTACTTCACCGTCCCGAAAATGTTGGTAACGGATAATGAAAGGAGCTTTTTAAGCCGCATAGTGCTAAGTTTTATAAACATGCTTGGTATAAAATTGTACCGTACCCCTGTTTATCGTAGTGAGGTGAATGGACAAGTGCAAAGACTCTATTCCACTAAATTGGAAATTTTTAGATGCCTCAAAATGGAGTTTAAGGGCTTACGGCTTAAGGAGCTAATTACCATAGCCGTAGATAGGTACAATAACTCAATCTATTCAGTAACCGCAAGAAAACCATCCGACATATTTTTTAACATGTACCAAAGAATTAACTACCAAAATATAATTGATATCCTGGGTAAGGTAAATAGGGAACTAAAAGGCGAAATTATGAGGAAGCAAAAAAATACCAATGCTAGAAGGAACGAAAAACGTTCCACCCCGAAAAGGTATAGGAAAGGTGATATCGTTTACGCGAAAATTAAGGGTATCCAAGCTAAGAACAAACCCTTATTTCGTAGAGAAGTTGTGGGAAGGGACAATAAGGTGACAATCACAACATCAGGTGGACGAAAAATACACAAAAGTCATTTAAAAAATGTTTAAATCGAAATAGTACAAATGAGTTTTCAGGAAGGGGGGTGTATGCACATGCACAGCGCGTTTACAATGCAACTGCCGTTATTCACAGACAACAACAAAAAAATTTTAAAAACTTGAACTTGTTACCAATATTTCACTGGAATTACTAAACTAAATTAAATAGAATATACATATATATAAAAATACTAGTTTTAGTTTGGAAATTCTAATTAAGTCCTAAAATTTAGCATATTACTTAATCTAATTTTAAATTTTAAGTCAAAAGATGTTCTTTCTAAGTTATATCATTAATAATTAAAATAAGGATGAAACAATCATTGGCTTGTTTTTTATTTACCAATGACATTCCACTTTTGCATCACCTTAATATAAGTTTTCGCTGAGCTCCAATATCATTGGAAACGCACAAAAAAAAAGAAGAATTTTTTTATATTTTTGTATACTTATTCCCAGATTAACCTTCCTAGCTGCAGCGCAAGCTTTCCAAATTTTTGACTATGAAGCACCTATAATCCCCTTGAAAGAAGGAAAGAAAGGGACGGATCATAGATGGTAGCTTTAAATTAGTACATACTATCGAATTAGCGAATTTCCAAAAACTTGTGGATGGCTAAGCATCGCCATAAAAGATAACGTTAAGGAAGAGGTTAGAAAAAGAGTAATAGAGTTTCATTTGCGGCAGATAAAAGACCACCTCAATTTACTTAAGGGTGAACCACAGAGGAAAGCGAGATCCATCGACTGGATTGGAATAGCCTGGAAGTGGGTGGCCGGAAATCCCGACGCCACCGATTGCAATGAAATACTGCAAAGTCAGGAGGCAATCATCGACAGCGACAACCACCATTACAGGGTAAACGAGAAACTCTTTGGTATCACGAAAGACATCACACGAAAGATCGACTTAGTGTTAGAGAGATATGAGAGAAACATCAAAGATACCATTACTGGAAAATTCGAGCAAGATGCCTTAGACGAAATAATCGCTGTCAAAGGGGAGATCGTTCGAGCGTGTCAAATAGCTAAAAGTGGTTTGATCAATACGAATCTTCTGGATACAGAAGAAATCAATTAAATTATCAACGAATTAGAGACACCACCTTACGCTTACGAGATAGAAGCCATTGAGTATGGTACCCCATCGATTTCCACCAATGGATCGATGCTGCTTTATGTAATTTCGATGCCAAAAGTGGGAAGAGAAGAATACAACCTGCTTATAACGAGGCCATCAATTATCAAAGGGAAGCAGATAAACCTGAAATTGAGAAAGATGCTAATTAACCACAGAGTAACGTACGATGTAATAGCAAACTGCCTTACGATCAACAACTCCACAATCTGTGAGGACAAAGCACTGGAAAAAGTTCCTGAGGAACCGTAGCCCGGTTATTAAAAGGAGGAGACACAGCTTGTAGCTTTCAAACGAGGATTGAAGAGGTCATCGAATTAATAAAAGAGGACACAATTTTTTTCACCAATTTTAATGGTGACTTAACATCTTTCAGGTACCCATATTATTCAACTTGTTAACGAGGCGATCTAGTTGAAGGGGAGGACGTTTTCCAGTTCTACGGCTGCATCTCTACAGGCGGTATCCTCAGTCTTAATGAACATCACCAATCGTGATCTGCAGATCGCCTTGGGATTCGTTCATGATCTTAGCGTCAAAAATATAGAACGCTTAGGTAACTTAAACCAAGAACTTAAAATTTCTATACTTACAGAAAGCGTCGTCCTTGTTACGGTGGTGTTTATCATCTTAACCATTTGGCGGAAGATTTATGCCAAACCTCACATCCCAACGATTTTATCTCATAACTTACAAGTCGCAGCCTAACCATGACGTCACATGAGATCTACGGGTCGTAGATTTTCGAAGGGGGGAGTTATCACCATCCAATACACACCGCCTTAGACACGCGCAAACCTGTTTTTAGCAGAGTCAACAGTTATTCACACGACTACGAGAGGGCATTGGCCTATATTATTGTATAAGCTGGATATACGATCCTCTATTATGGTAATATAACTGGTCAGCTATTATCATGGGAACCAATGCGAGGAACTTAATATTGCTCGTCAGCAATATTCAGGAAAGCGGGCTATAGGTTTAAGCTAAGGAATTAATTGTATTCCGACCTCCGAATAGAACAGTTGTTTATTACGAATCTTAAAATATATTTTATAACGTTTGCAAAATCATTTTTTTCTTTCTTGATACTTAAACAGTAAGTCGAACCGTGGGGCCGCCCTCTGGGCTGGCGTTATCGTTTTTTTAATATCCTCGCGAAGGATATCTTTAACTCCAATAATAATACCAATAATAATAATAATAATAATAATAATAATAATAATAACAATAATAATAATAATAAAAATAATAATAAAAATAATGATTATAATACTAATAATAATTATAACCCTTTCAGCTTCCACCCCCCCGGAACCGCTCTTTGCATTACTTCACGAAGGTTGCTTATATTAACGTACTGGTTCAACTTTTTCCCGAGCGTTTTCTTCTTCCGCTTTTTTTTCTTCTGAGAATACGTTCGATATACGTGCAGATTTTGTGCCACGTCCGGTCGTTGGTCAACATCTTATCTACTATGTTATCTGGCCTGAGTGGTCCAATATCTCTTTCTATTTCTGCACGTTGGGCTTCCCATCCACTATAAGTGAAAGAAAGTGTGGTATGGATCGTCGGTTTTAGAGTCACCGTACTGGCAGGTTGGACTAGTTTTCTTGCCGGTCTTGTGAAGGAAGCCGGTGAAATACCCGTGCCCGGTGAGTAACTTGGTGACGTAGTAGTTTACTCCACCGTGTTTCCGGTCGTTCCAATCTGCAACGTTCTTGATCAGCCTCGCCGTCCAGCGTCCTCTGGTTTCCGAGTTTCAGCGATCTTGCCACTTCTCTTTTGTGCGCTCCTTTGCCTGTTCGGTAGCCGCTTTCAATCCCATTTCCGCCTTTTCGTCGAAGACGTACTTCCTTTCTGCCGCTGGGAGATCGATGGGAGTTACTCCTGCGACTACAAGGGCTGCTGGTTCCGAAACCGTTCAGTAAGGGCTAGCTACACGTAGAGCTCCACATCTTTGCACTGCCGCCATCTGCCCAAATTTCACTCCCGTACAGAAGGTTGGACTGCGTTGTCGCCATAAGTAACCTTCCCTTACTTTGCCATCAGCCTGTTTTGAAGCTCTTTCCGCTGCTGCCTTTATTTGTTGCCAGTAGGTTAGCTTGGTGTCAAGCCTCAATCCCAAGTACTCGATTTGTGTAGAGATCCACTTCTTCGTGAGAAGGACTTTCTCTGTTTTCTCCCTTCCTAGGTCGACCCCGTGCTCCTTCATCCACGAATTTGCTCGTCGCATGAACTGGTTCAGCTTTCTTTGCGCGCAATGGAAATCTCGTGCCGTAATCATCTTGGCGATATCGTCTGCGTACCCTACCAGAAAGGCATCCTCAGGCATCTCCATGCGTAGGATGTCGTCATAGGAGATGTTCCAGAGGTCTGGTCCTTAGATCGATCCCTGCGCTGCGCCTGACTTCACTAGTTTTCTTCGAGGGCCTTCCGTAGTCTCGTAGATTAGCTCTCGATCCCTGAGATAGTTCTTCACCATCCGCAGTAGATATGCCGGAATGTGGAACCTCCGTTTCAGCGCGTCCAATATATCGCTCCACCTGGCTGAGTAGAAGGCATTCCGTACGTCCAGGGTTGCCAGCAAAACGATTTTCCTGGAGTAATGATTTCCCTGGTTTACGATTTGGGCAGCGTTCACTACTTCTTTTATAGCTCGAATCGTAAAGCGACAATTCCGAAAATCGTACTGCCTCGCTGACAGATCACCTGACGTTTGTACTGCCACTGTGAGCCGTGGCTTAAGTAGCTTTTCCAAGAGTTTCCCCGTGGTTTCTAGCATGTACAGATGCCTGTATGCAGATGAGGAATCCGGGTCTCCTTTGCCTTTACTGATAAGTACCAACCGTCGTTGCTTCCAGCTCTTAAGGAAGATGCCTTCCTCTAGGAGGCTGTTAAACATGTTTAGGAGCAGGTTCGGGCATGTTTGGGCGGTTACTTTGAGTGCTTCTATGGGAATTCTATCGGGGCCGGCGCTATCCTCAACTCTTCTTCGCTAAAAGCTGGAAATTCCTGACGTTGGGCCGGTGTGATATCGGGTGGCCTGACCGGATGAGTTGGGAAGAGCGTGTCCACGATGCGTTCCATCTTTAATTCACTGAAGACAGGGGGTGCCATCTGAGCTCCAAGTTTCCGCGTTACGATCTTGTAGCCGAGTCCCCAGGGGACGTCATAGCGCAGATCCTCCCACTTCTGTTTCTTGCTCGAATTGATGGCTTTCTTGGGCCCAGATCCCTGGGTTCTGTACTCTGCTAGAACATCTTCTATAGATTCAGACTTTCTTCTTCTTCTTCCCCTGGTGACTATGCGTCGTATTTGCAGACATCTCTGACGTAACGCAGCTATCTGCTCGGTCCATTAGAACACTGGATTTCTGTTTCTGTTAGTACCGCACGTTCTGGGAATTGAGGATTCGCAAGCGAGCCGTATTAGTTGCATCGCGGCTTCAGCTTTCATTTCCGCTGGTCCTTGGGTTTCGATTACGGCAGCTGCACCTTCTTCGATCACGCCCTTTAACAGGTCTGTGTTAAGTCTATTCCATTTCCACCTTGGAGCCCGTGCTTTGTGACGACGGTTTGTAACTTGTCGGCTACCTTCTAGATCAACAATGAACTGATGGTCGCCACCTGTGTAATCCTCGATTATTCTCCAGTTTTTGACTCTTGCGAGTGTGATTTCTGTAGTGAACGTTTCACCTGGGATAGTTCCTCTGTGTCCAGTTCTCCTGAAAGTTGGGGTGCCACCTACGTTGGCTACGTAAAGTTCACGTCTCGCGCCCATTTCGAGTATTTGCCTTCCTCGAGAGTCAGTAGTTGGCATTCCCCACTCCTGTGCTCTAGCGTTAAAATCACCTGCCACCAATATCTCGCCTGATGTGTTTACCAAGAAATCCTCCAGATCGTCCAGTTTTTGTCGGAAGGCTTCAATTCTGTTGCTTGGACTTAAATACACACTTACAACCGTGAGCCCGTCGCTCTTTACCGACGTGAAGCCTCTTTGTGTGCCTAGACTTTTCATGGGGAATTTTCTTGTATCCAAGATCCAAATTGCAGCTGTTCCAAGCGAGTCCGCAACCCAGTTTGTATCTTTCTGCATGTACTGCTCGCTGATGATGGCGACATCTACTTTCATTTCATCGAGTAGTTTAATTGGCAGGTTGTCCGCCGTTTGACTCCTGTGGATATTTCCCTGCAGAATTCTGATCATTGTGAGGCCTTTTTCTTCCCATTTTCGAGTGCCTCTCGGAAGACTTGGCACTTACCTTACCTTACTTCACAACAACTTTTTAATTGACTGCTTCTTGGACTTCTTCGGTTGTAGTCACTTCGTCCAATTCCCTGATTCCTAGGGCTATTTTCGGTTCGAGACTTCGAACCGTTGCCTTATCACCTAGAATTGTTCTTAGAGATTATCCTTGTTCTTTGTTTTATATCCCAGATCTAGAAGAACACCTCCAGTTTTCGTTTGCCTGACAGTTTTGACGATGGTTGCGGAGTCATCTGGATTCGCCTTACTTCGGATTTCTCTCAGGATATCGGTAAGCTTCTCTGTTCCCTTTGGCTTAATCATGATAGTTTCAGGTCGAGTTCGCCGTTTGTTATTCTCTTTCGTCTTCATTGCCTTCTTCTTATTTTTCCTCGCAGATTTTTTGGGCTTGTCCCTAGGTCTAACCTTCTGGACAGATTGGTCTGATGCCACACCCACAGGAACTTCCTT
>OU343160.1:199164299-199174299 GCA_910595825.1 Philhelius pedissequus | reverse complement strand
ATGCATTCGGATGGGTCTTTAGACCCTCACAAAGACAGCACTTTGACGGATTTTGGCATTCTTTTTTCTTGTGGCCCTTTTCTCCGCAGTTGAAACACAGTCCTTGCCCCTTTCTGTCTCTGCCATTGCAGGTTGCCTGTTGATGTCCGTACCCAAAGCACTTATAACATCTATGGACTTCCACTCTGCGTCTGATTCTGCATTGCACCCACCCAATCTTTATTCCGGGTATCTTCAACATCTCACTGGCTGCTCTAGCATTCATATGAACTATGGCCATTTTTTGCGAACTTCTGTTCCTTCCTGTGACTATGACTTGAAGATCCAAGTTGGGATCAGATGTCATCTTCTAATTGGCTTCTTGATGGCTTCAGCTGTGGTCAGCTCATCTAGATCCCTAATCTCCAGACCAACTTTTGGTTCAAGGTTACGGACTGTTGCTCTTTCACCTAGTATGTCTCTGAGAGATTTCTCGAAGCCCTTCTTGACTTTATAATAATAATAATAATAATAATAATAATAACAATAATAATAATAATCATAATAATAATAACATTACTAGTAATAATAATAACAATAATAATAATAATTGTAATCATAATAATAATAATAATAATATTAATAATAATAATAATAATAATAATAATAATAATAATAATAAAAATAATAATTATAATAATAATAATAATAATAAAAATAATAATACTAATAATAATAATAATAATAATAATAATAATAATAATAATAGTAATAATAATAATAAAAATAATAATAATAATAATAATAATAATAATAATAATAATAATAATAATAATAATAATAATAATAATAATAATAATAATAATAATAATAATGATAATAATAATAATAATAATAATAATAATAATAATAATAATAATAATAATAATAATAAAATAATAATACCAATAACAATAAAAATAATAATAATAATAATAATAATAATAATAAGAATAATAATAATAATAATAATAATAATAATAATAATAATAACAATAATAATAACAATAATAATAATAATAATCAAAAAAATAATAATAACAATAATAATAATAATAATAATAACAATCATAATAATAATAATAATAATAATAATAATAATAATAATAATAATAATAATAATAATAATAATAATAATAATAATAATAATAAAAATAATAATAATAATAATAATAACAATAATAATAATAATAATTATAATAATCATAATAATAATAATTATAATAATAATAATAATAATAATAATAATAATAATAATGATAATAATAATAATAATAATAATAATAATAATAATAATAATAATAATAATAATAACAATAATATAAATAATAATAATAATAATAATAATAATAATAATAATAATAATAATAATCATAATAATAATAATAATAATAATAATAATAATAATAATAATAATAATAATAATAATAATAATAATAATAATAACAATAATAATAATAAAAATAATAATAATAATCATAATCATAATAATAATCATAATAATAAAAATAATAATAATAATAATAATAATAACAATAATAATAACAATAATAATACCAATAATAGTAATAATATTAATAATAATTATAATAATAATAATAATAATAATAGCAATAATAATAATAACATAGTAATAATAATAATAGTAATAATAATAATTATAATTTTTTTTTCCTTTAGGGTTTCAGGAGAAATGCTTTATGAACCATAAGGATGTCATTTTGGCGTTGACCCTAGACAATCCCCGTGTGCCGGACTCGGTATGGTTTCCCCATACCGGCTAAAACTCCTTATAACCCTTTCAGCTTCCACCCCCCCCCCCCACGGAACCGCTCTTTCCATTACTTTAGGGGGGTTGTTTATATTAAATTTCGGGTTCAACTGTTTCCCGAGCGTTTTCTTCTTCCCTTTTTTTTCTTCTGAGAATACGTTCGATATACATGCAGATTTTGTGCCACGTCCGGTCGTTGGTCAACATCTTATCTACTATGTTATCTGGGCTGAGCGGTCCAATATCTCTTTCTATTTCTGCACGTTAGGCTTCCCATCTACTGCAAGCGAAGAAAGTGTGGTATGCATCGTCGGTTTCAGAGTCACCGTACTGGCAGGTTGGGCTAGTTTTCTTGCCGATCTTGTGAAGGAAGGCGTTGAAATACCCGTGCGCGGTGCATCACTGGATGACGTAGTAGTTCACCTCACCGCGTTTCCGGTCGTTCAAATCTGCAACGTTCTTGATCAGCCTCGCCGTCCAGCGTCCTCTGGTTTCCGAGTTCCAGCGATCTTGACACTTCTCTTTGTGCGCTGCTTTGCCTGTTCGGTAGCTGCTTCCAAACCCATTTCCGCCTTTTCGTCGTAGACGTACTTCCTTTCTGCCGCTAGGAGATCGATGGGAGTTACTCCTGCAACTACAAGGGCTGCTGGTTCCAAAACCGTTCGGTAAGAGCTAGCTACACGTAGAGCTCCACATCTTTGCACTGCTGCCATCTGTTTCCGGTACTTCTCTTGCTTAAGTGCGTCTGCCCAAATTTCACTCCCGTACAGAAGGATGGACTGCGTTGTCGCCATAAGTAACCTTCGCTTACCTACTGGCCGCGGGACCACCGATATTTGCCATCAGCCTGCTCAGTGATGCAGTTGTGTTTGAAGCTCTTTCTGCTGCTGCCTTTATTTGTTGCCAGTAGGTTAGCTTGGTGTCGAGCCTCAATCCCAAGTACTTAACCGCGGCGCTGCTTCTTGCTACTTCTGCCCCGATTTTGAAGTTGATTTGTGTAGGGATCCTCTTCTTCGTGAGAAGGACTATCTCTGTTTTCTCCTTTGCTAGGTCTAGCCCGTGACCTTTCATCCACGATTTTGCTCGTCGCATGACCTGGTTCAGCTTTCTTTGCGCCCTATCGAAGTCTCGTACCGTAATCACCGCGGCGATATCGTCTGCGTACCCGACCAGAAAGGTATCCTCAAGCATCTCCATGCGTAGGATGTCGTCATAGGAGATGTTCTAGAGGTCTGGTCCTTAGATCGATCCCTGCGCTGCGCCTGATGTCACTGGTTTTCCTCGAGGGCCTTCCGTAGTCTCGTAGAGTAGCTCTCGATCCCTGAGATAGTTCTTCACCATCCGCAGTAGATATGCCGGAATGTGGAACCTTCGTTCCAGCCCGTCCAATGTATCGCTCCACCTGCCTGAGTTGAAGGCATTCCGTACGTACAGGGTTGCCAGCAAAACGATCTTCCTTGAGTAGTGATTTCCCTGGTTTGCGATTTGGGCAGCGTTCACTACTTCCTTTATAGCTCCAATCGTAGAGCGACCCTTCCGAAAACCGTACGGCCTCTCTAATAGATCGCCTGGCGTTTGTACTGCCACTGTGAGCCGTGGCTTAAGTAGCTTTTCCAAGAGTTTCCCCGTGGTGTCTTGCATGCACAGAGGCCTGTATACAGATGGGGAATCCGGGTCTCCTTTGCCTTTGCTGATAAGTACCAACCGTTGTTGCTTCCAGCTCTTGGGGAAGATCCCTTCCTCTAGGAGGCTGTTAAACATGTTTAGCAGCAAGTTCGGGCATGTTTGGGCGGTTACTTTAAGTACTTCTATGGGAATTCTATCGGGACCGGGCGCTCTTTTATTTTGCAGAGACTGCACCGCTATGCTCAACTCTTCTTCCCTAAAAGCTGGAAATTCCTGACGTTGGGCCGGTGTGATGTCGGGTGTCCTGACCGGATGAGTTGGGAAGAGCGTTCCATCTTTAATTCACTGAAGACAGGGGGTGCCATCTGAGCTCCAAGTTTCCGCGTTACAATCTTGTAGCCGAGTCCCCAAGGGTCGCTATTGACGTCATGGCGCAGGTCCTCCAACTTCTGTTTCTTGCTCGAATTGATGGCTTTCTTGAGCTCAGATCTCTGGGTCCTGTACTCTGCTAGAATATTTTCAATAGATTCGGAGTTTCTTCTTCTTCTTCCTCTGGTGACTATGCGTCGTAGTTGCAACCATCTCCGGCGTAACGCAGCTATCTCCTCGGTCCACCAGTACACTGCATTTCTGTTTCTGTTAGTATCGCACGTTCTGGGCATTGACGATTTGCAAGCGAGGCGTATTAGTTGCATCGTGGCTTCAGCTTTCATTTCCGCTGGTCCTTGGGCTTGGATTACGGCAGCTGCACCTTCCTCTATCACGCCTTTTAAAAGGTCTGTGTTAATTCTATTACAGTTCCACCTTGGGGCTCGTGGTTGGTGACGATGGTTTGTAATTTGTTGGCTACCTTCCAGATCAAAGACAATGAACTGATGGTCGCTACCTGTGTAATCCTCGATGACTCTCCAGTTTTTGACTCTTACGAGTGTGATGTCTGTAATAGTTATAATATTAACAATAATAATAATCATAGTAATAGTAATAATAAAATTAATAATAATAATAATAATAATAATAATAATAATAATAATAATTATAATAATAATAATACTAATAATAATAAAAATAATAAGAATAATAATAATAATAATAATAATAATAATAATAATAATAATAATAATAATAATAATAAAAATAATAATAATAATAATTATAAAAATAATAATAATAATAATAATAACAATAATAATAATAATACCAATAATAATAATAATAATAATAATAATAATAATAATAATAATAATAATAATAATAATAATAATAATAATAATAATAATAATAATAATAATAATAATAATAATAATAATAATAATAATAATAATAATAATAATAATAATAATAATAATAATAATAATAATAATAATAACAATAATAATAATAATAATAATAATAATAATAACAATAATAATAATAATAATATTAATAATAATAATAATAATTTTTTTTCCTTTAGGGTTTCAGGAGAAATGCTTTATGCACAATAAGGATGTCTTCTTGGCGTTGACCCTAGACAATCCCCGTGTGCCAGACTCGGTAGGGTATTCCCCATACCGGCTAAAACTCCTTATAACCCTTTCGACTTCCACCCCCCGGAACCGCTCTTTGCATTACTTCAGGGGGATCTGGTGATTAACTTAAGGGTTCAACTGTTTCCCGATCGTTTTCTTCTTCTCTTTTTTTTCTTCTGAGAATATTTTCGATGTACGCGCAGATTTTGTGCCACGTCAGGTCGCTGGTCAACATCTTATCCACTATGTTGTCTGGGCTTAGAGGTCCAATCTCTCTTTCTATGTTTGCACGTTGAGATTCCCATCTACTGCAAGCGAAGAAAGTGTGGTATGCGTCGTCTGTTTCAGAATCACCGTACTGGCAGGCTGGACTACTTGTTTTGCCGATCTTGTGAAGGAAGGCGTTGAAATATCTGTGTCGGGTGAGTAACTGGGTGACGTAATAGATAACCTTACCGTGTTTCCGGGCATTCCATTTGCTCACTTCTCTGATCAGCCTCGCTGTCCAGCGTCCTCTCGTTTCCGAGTTCCAGCGCTCTTGCCACTTTTGTTTCGTGCGCTCTTTTGCCTGTTCAGTAGCCGCTTCCATTCCCATTTCCGCCTTTTTGTCGTAGACGTACTTCCTTTCAGCTGCTAGGAGATCGATGGGTGTCACTCCTGTGACTACAACGACGGCTGGTTCTGAAACCGTTCGGTAAGAGCTAGCTACACGTAGAACTCCACCTCTTTGCACTGCCGCCATCTGTTTCCGGTACTTCTCTTGTTTTAGGGCATCTGCCTAGATTTCACTTCCGTAGAGAAGAATGGAGTGGGTTGTCGACATCAGCAATCATCGCTTGCTGGCCGTTGGACCACCAGCATTTGCCATCAATTTCGTCAGTGATGAAGTTATTTTCGATGCTCTTTCCGCAGCTGACTTTATCTGTTGCCAGTAGGTTAGCCTTGTGTCGAGTCTCAAGCCCAGGTACTTCACTGTGACGCTGCTTCTTATCACTTCATGTCCGACGTGAAAGTCTATCTGCGTAGGGATATTTTTTGTCAGGAGGACTATCTCCGTTTTTTCTGTCGCCAGGCTTAGCCCGTGTTCACCCATCCATGTGTTTGCCCGTCGCATGACCTTGTTCAACTTTCTTTGCGCGCTTTCAGTGTCTCTTGCCGTTATCACCGCAGCTACGTCGTCTGCGTAGCCCACTAAAAAGGTGTCTTCAGGCATCCCCATGCAAAGGATGTCATCATAGGAAATGTTCCAAAGGTCTGGTCCTAGGATCGATCCCTGTGCTGCTCCTGATGTTATTTCCTTTCTTTGCGGACCTTCTGTGGTTTCGTACATCAGTTCTCAATCTCTGAGGTAGTCCTTCAACATTCGCAGTAGATATCCCGGGACCTGAAATCTATTTTCGAGCGCGGCCAATATTTCGCTGCACCTGGCCGAGTTAAAGGCATTTCGCACATCCAAGGTTGCCAGCAAAACAATCATTCTAGAGTAGTGGTTTCCCTCTTGTGCGGCTTGGGCGGCGTTTACTACTACTCTGATGGCTCCAATAGTGGATCGACCTTTCCTGAAGCCATACTGTCTTACTGATAAATTACCAGCCATTTGTACTGCCACTATCAGCCGTTGATTCAGCAGCTTTTCCATTAGCTTCCCCACGGTATCCAGCACGCAAAGGGGCCTATAGGTTGATGGGGACTCCGGATCTCCTTTGCCTTTACTGATAAGCACTAAACGCAGTTTTTTCCAAGTTTTGGGGAAAACGCCTTCCACAAGACAGCTGTTGTACATGTTAAGTAGAAGGTGGGGACATATTTTACGGTCACTTTCAGCACTTCTGCAGGAATTCCGTCGGGGCCTGGAGATTTTTTGTTCTGCAGTGACTGTACAGCTATATTCAACTCTTCTTCGCTAAACACTGGGATTTCCTCTCGTTGGACTGGTGTGTTGTCGGGTGGTCTGACTGCGTGAGTTGGGAAGAGTGCGTCTACAATGCAGCCCATGTTTTGTTCGTTAAGGACGGTCGAAGTCCTTTGAGCTCCGAGTTTCCGCATTACAATCTTATAACGAAGTCCCCAGGGGTCGCTGTTGACATCACGGCGAAGATCCTCCCACTGCTTTTTGCTCGAGTTGATGGCCCTCCTGAGCTCGGATCTCTTAGTTCTGAATTCTAATAGGACATACTCCATAGATTCGGTGTGTCCTCTTCTTCCCCTGGTAACTGTGCGTCGGAGTTGTAAACATGTCATGCGGAGCACCACTATCTCCTCTGTGCTCCAGTACACTTGAGCCTGTCTTTGATTGGAGCAGTTCTTTCCTGGCATAGAGGCATCACAAGCCAGCCGTATAAGTTGCGTCGTGGCCTCGGTTTTTGTTGCCGCAGATCCATCCATTTCAAGTACGGCATCTTTTCCATTTTCAATCACCGCGGTTAGGCGCTCTTCGTTGAGTTTATTGATGTTGCACCTCGGAATCCGCGTTCGGTTTCGGTTGGGAGCTTGTTGATTACCGTCCAGAGCAAAAACGATATATTGGTGGTCGCTGCCCGTGTAGTCTTCGATGACTCGCCTGTTTTGGATTCTTGCGGATGTGGATTCTGTGGCGAAGGTTACGTCCGGTATGGTACCTTCACAGCCAGGTCTTCTGAAGGTAGGCGTGTTTCCAACGTTCGCTACGTTTAGACCGCGTCGGGCAGCCATTTCGAGTATTTGCCTTCCTCGTGAGTCCGTAGTTGGCATTCCCCACTCTTGTCCCCTAGCATTCAAATCTCCGGCGACAATGATTTCTCCTTCAGTTTCGCAGATGAAATCTTCCAGGTCTTCAAGTTTTTATCGAAATTCATCTATTCTGTCATTTGGGCTTAGATAGGTACTGATTATAGTTAGGGTTTCAAGTTTTATCCAGACGAAACCTCTATTCGATCCTCTATCTTTGATAATAATATTTCTGACTGTACTTGCACTTCACCTACAAGTTTAATCAGGAGATTATCAGCTGTTTGACTCCTGTGGACGTTCGCCTGCAGAATTATAGTCATTCCGAGGAGGCCTTTTTCGCGTTTTCGAGAGCCTGCCTGAAAACTTGACACTTTCCTGTCCCTGGTATGTGGTCGGTAGTTGCCGGGGGTGTTTCGAGGTTGGAACAGAGGCAACACTTTGGTGGTTCCTTGCAGTCCCTCTTTTTGTGGTCTTTGTTTCCCCAGTTAAAACAGAAGCCTTGATTCCTTCTGTCTGGTCCATCGCAATTTGCTTGTAAGTGTCCGTAGCCGAAGCATTTGAAACACCTTGGCACTTCTATCCTGCGCCGGATTTTACACTGATTCCAACCAACTTTTAGGACGGAGGTTTTCAAGATTTCGTTACCGGTATGCTGGCTTATTTCCACAATCGCCATCTTCAGTGCTCTTTTGTTTTTTCCTGTCAGAAAGACTTTGACTTCTGCCTCTGAGTTTTCCACTTTTCTTCGAATGGTTTCTTGCACTTCTTCTTCCGTGGTTAACTCGTCTAGGTCTCTTATTTCGATTGTTATTTGGGGTTTGAGGTTTCTAACAGTCGCTCTATCCCCGAGGATTTCTTGAAGCGATCTTCCAAATGCTGCTGTGTTTTTCGTCTTCGCACCCAGTTCTAGTAGAATATTTCCCGATATCGTCTGCCGGATTTGTTTTACCGTTGTTTCGGTGTCTTCAGGTTTCGCTTTCTGTCTAATTTCCCGAGGGATATCGATAAATCGTCTCTCTCCATTTGGTTTGATGACTGTGGCTTCAGTACGTGGTTTACGTTTTGGTCCCCTTGACTTTTTCTTCTTTTTTTTAAATGTTTTCTTTGTGGTTCATCTTTTTTGCATGTACCATCCGTTTTTCCTATGACCTTTGTCTTGGTAGTCTCTTTTCGTTTTGGCGTTTCTGCACATTTTGAAACCAGAGCATAGTTTGATTTGTCATTCGAGCACGATTTTCATCATTTTTCTACTTATTGCCAGTTGGAGAAATTTGTTGTTTTTCGTTTTTTCACGAGTTGGAGATTTTGTGGACCTCTTATCCCGTTGCTTTTTTACTGGACTGGAAGGTGGGCGTTTGGAAGTTTGTAATATGTTTATTTCAGGCCCTTCTTCCTGTCCCGTTTTAGGGGTCTCTTCTGCTGCCATTGGTAAGATTGTTTTTTGTGCTCCTTTTGATATTCTGTGGTGCCATTTCATCTTATCCATTGCTTCTTCTAACTTCTCTATTTCGTTTTTGATGTCTTTGCTGACGTTCTTTTGTTTGTCACATGCCAGCTTCATATTTTTTAGTACTTGCAGGCAGTTCCTAATCTCTTGTACGAAGACATCTTCTTCTGCTCCCTTAGCGTTATTTCTTGGTGTTTCCACGTGAGATACCAAGTCAATTATTTCGGCTGTGGTGCTTGGCGCTAATGTGATGCTCTGACCATCTGATGACTTAGCCTCCGACGGAGGTGTCCGTAGGATCTTTGATCCCCGCTTGAAAGGGTCGAATGCATCTTTCTTTTTACTACTAGTAGTTGTACATTCCTTGGGAGCCAAGTGTGCCACTGCCAAGGATGGGTTTTCAGTTATCTTGCAGTCGTTGCATATCGACGTCTCGGAGCCCGCTTGCTCATCCCTGACAGACGCCGGTACAGGGGATCTGACTCCCTACACCGTAAAATGTCTCCTTATCACTTTTCTGTCCATATATGGTTTATTGTTTCTGTGTTCCTTCACATAGTTGCTTTTTTTGGTTCGGGAGTGGTATTTTATTTCCCACTTACTTGCATTTCTGCGAGAGCGCTCCTCTTTCCGCCACCTGAGGACCCGCCCTCTAGGGGGAAGCAACAAACCCCCCGAGGGAATAATAATAATAATAATAATAATCATAATAGTAATAATAATAATAATAATAATTATAATTATTCTATTAGATTTATATAATTACTTTCTGTATAATCTTTTGCCATGGAGAACTGTGGCATTCTTGATAGTCCATCAGCATTGCTTAAGGAACCTTTTACATATTCAACAGAATAATTAAACCCTGATGAGGGACCATCTTTGAATACGAGCTGAAGCCATAGTAGGTAAACCCTT
>OU343160.1:199136799-199151799 GCA_910595825.1 Philhelius pedissequus | reverse complement strand
TACAACATCATAAGATACTAAAACATCAGTTTGTTCTAGAACCAGATTATTTACCTTATCTTTAAATTCATAAGAACTTTTAATTGAGTAGACCGAATCTCTTGTCACGCACTGTAAAATTATTCCCAAGTATTTTGAAAGTTCATAACACGGACGTTATAGATCTTAGAGGCATATTTGGTATGTGAATTTTCGGTAATCCATAAATTGCAGGTATTTGTGCTGTATATGTCGTCATCACTGTCTTTTGCCTATCATCAATCAACTTGTTTCCATGTAGCCATTTCACCAGATCATTGTTTTTATATTGCAGAGAAGAAAGAGGGGTTCCCCGAGTAGGGAGGTATACAGAACGATCAGACAATAGGTCTTTCATTTTGTTATCGTAATCTACGCGATTCAGTGCAACTGTGGTATTGCCTTTTACCGCTGATACAATAATAATTGATTTTATGTTTTTTAAGAAAGTAATAAGTGTTTTTTTTAACTTTCAATATGTATTTGGCAAATCGGTCGTTGGCTTGATGACGTTGGAAAGAGTGAAGCATGTTGCTGTATTTCACTCTTGTAACTTCTTGCTCCATGTCATCTTTTACACATCTAATTATTTCTTCTCCATCTGCAATTAACTGAAAAAGTCGAAATATGTTCCTATCAAAAGGCAGAGAAAATTTCCTGTCAAGAGAGAGGAGCCATTTAATTTCGAGGGGGAATTCTATATCACTTTTATTTACGAACCACTTATAGTGTATTGTGATATTTAGCATTTTCCACAGTGATCTTTTTAGTTGGTCAATTTTGTGCGTGTTGATTCGTTGTTTCTTAACACAAATATTTGTGAAAGCTTTATTCTGTTTTGTAATAAATTGCTTACATTAATCAACAGTGACGTTTTCTTGTATTCTTTTGTGAAGCAAACTAAGCGTATTTTTGGTGTTTTTTATTTTGTGAAAAATTTCCGAGATCTCTAAGTTGAGGATTTTTAAATGGAATTTTTGTTCAACTTTGTCATATTGACCGAGGGATTCCTTGGAAGAAAGGAGTTTCTTGGTGCTGTTTGTGGACTTGTTTATGTGCTGGGGTACAAGGCCATATTGTCAACAATCAAGCAGGAACTTTTGGGTTTGTTTTTGTTGAGCCAGTCTTCTTTTACAGTTACTATATTCCTTGAGATTTGTATATACATCTTCACCATATTTGTATAACATGTGTTGATAATAGTTCTTAATTTGTGCGTATAAAAGTGTGTTCGGCTAGCCGTCCGAATGAATGCTTATTGTTAAGTCATTGACTAATTGGTTGAATTATTATAGGTGTTCGATATTTAAATATATATCTTTCGGCTGTTTTGGTCGTAATGTTTTTTAATGAAACAATTTCATTTCCTTTCCCGACGTTTCTACGGTGGTTGCCGTCTTCTTCAGGGGAGCTTTTATTAACAAAAATAAAATGAACATATTATACATATAAGAACATTTAGTGTAAAATTTTGGCAAACTTACATTTAGTACGTATTACAGATAAACGTAAATAATACAACGAGAGACAAATATAAAGCAATGTTTAAAAAACAAACATTTTATGATATAAGAAAACACTTCGATTGAAGCTTAGTCGGCTTTAAATTGTCACGGATTCTGCTTAGTCACCAAAGAACAGTAAACTGATGAAATGTTCTGGCTGTCTTGTTTACGATTCATATTGTTTTTGTTGTTAATAATATGAAGCGTTTCTAGAGTATACCGGTTGGAGATATGTTTCTCCATTTTCAGGATTTCAAGGATTTCCGTTTTTGTTTTCATGTTGGTGAAAAGAGGTGCCAGCTTCCTATTGGATTTATACGCTAAACTGACGTTATTAGTCCTATTTTTTACCGTCTCTTTAAAGTTTTCTGACAGTTTGGGAACATAAACTATACTCTTATAAGTACCTCGCTCTTTTTGCCGATTATCAACAGGAGCTTTGTGTTTTTGGCGAAGTATCAAGCTCCGTATGATTTCCATTGGATAGCCATTATCTAGGAGAATTTGTGTGACTATATTCTCATTTGCGGCGTGAAATTTCCGGTCACTC
Source organism: Philhelius pedissequus (assembly GCA_910595825.1). Taxonomy (NCBI): domain Eukaryota; kingdom Metazoa; phylum Arthropoda; class Insecta; order Diptera; family Syrphidae; genus Philhelius; species Philhelius pedissequus. The sequence goes on along the minus strand of OU343160.1, from coordinate 199,149,726 downwards.
AACGCAAGGACTTTTTGAACTAGATTAGAGGCTGTATTAATAAGAATATGCTTTGCTTGTTTGGATCTAAAGTTGACAAGTCTTCCAGATGCTGTGTCTTTCTGATACCAAATGAAAGACAGTCTACCATTAACTTGATGAATCTTGACGTATAAGAACGTTATCGCTCTGTTTTGTTCCCTCTCAACGGTAAATTGTATTTTTTCATGATATGAATTAAGGCATCGTAAAACATTGTCGACCTCCCCCTCATTAATAACTGTAAATATATCATCTACATATTTGACGATTATCTTTGGTTTGTTACTATCGGCAAATTTATTGGCCAAAAGGTTGTCCAAAACTAAATCGGCAATGGTAGGAGAAAGTGGATTTCCCATTGGCATTCCATGAATTTGTCTGTATAAGTTATCTTTATACTGAAGGTAATTGTTTTCCTTAAGACAAAAATCCAACAACTCTATGAATTTGGTTTAGCTCAACTGTGTATGTTTACTAATTGTCTCCCATTTTTTCCTAATGATGGCTACTGCCAGTTGTACAGGAACATTAGTAAATAATGATACAACATCATAAGATACTAAAACATCAGTTTGTTCTAGAACCAGATTATTTACCTTATCTTTAAATTCATAAGAACTTTTAATTGAATAGACCGAATCTCTTGTCACGCACTGTAAAATCTTCCCAAGTATTTTGAAAATTCATAAAAAGGAACTGTCATTGATGGCGTTATAGGTCTTAGAGGCATATTTGGTATGTTAATTTTCGGTAATTCATAAATTGCAGGTATTTGTGCTGTATATGTCGTCATCACTGTCTTTTGCCTATCATCAATCAACTTGTTTCCATGTAGCCATTTCACCAGTTCATTGTTTTTATTTTGCAGAGAAGAAAGAGGGGTTCCCCGAGTAGGGCGGTATGCAGAACGATCAGACAATAGGTCTTTTATTTTGTTATCGTAATCTACGCGATTCAGTGCAACTGTGGTATTGCCTTTATCCGCTGATACAATAATAATTGTTTTTTGTTTTTAAAGAAAGTAGGTAGTGTCTTTATGGACTTTCAATATGTGTTTGGCAAATCGGTCGTTGGTTTGATGACATTGGAAAGAGTGAAGCATGTTGCTGTATTTCGCTCTTGTAACTTCTTGCTCCATGTCATCTTTTACACATCTAATTATTTCTTCTCCATCTGCAATTAATTGAAAAAGTGGAAATGTGTCCCTTTTAAAAGGCAGAGAAAATTTCCTGCCAAGAGAGAGGAGCCATTTAATTTCGAGGGGGAATTCTATATCACTTTTATTTACGAGCCACTTATCGTGTATTGTGATATTTAGCATTTTTCATAGTGATCTTTTAAGTTGGTCAATTTTGTGCATGTTGATTCGTTATTTTTAATACAAATATTTGTGAAAGCTTGATTCTGTTTTGTAATAAATTGCTTACATTCATCAACAGTGACGTTTTCTTGTATTCTTTTGTGAAGCAATCTAAGCGTATTTTTGGTGTTTTTTATTTTGTGAAAATTTCCGAGATCTCTAAGTTGAGGATTTTTAAATGGAATTTTTGTTCAACTTTGTCATATTGACCGAGGGTTTCTTTGGAAGAAAAGAGTTTCTTGGTGCTGTTTGTGGATTTGTTTATGTGCTGGGGTACAAGGCCATATTGTCAACAAGCAAGCAGGAACTTTTGGGTTTGTTTGAATGAATGCTTATTGTTAAGTTATTGACCAATTGGTTGAATTATTATAGGTGTTCGAGATTTAAATATATCTCTTTCGGCTGTTTTGGTCGTAATGTTTTTTAATGAAACAATTTCATTTCCTTTCCCGACGTATCGACGGTGGTTGCCGTCTTCTTCAGGGGATCTTTTATTAACAAAAATAAAAACACTTTTATACGCAAAAATGAAGAACTATTATCAACACATGTTATACAAATATGGTGAAGATGTATGTACAAATCTCAGGGAATATAGTAACTGTAAAAGAAGACTCGCTCAACAAAGACAAACCCAAAAGTTCCTGCTTGCTTGTAGACAATATGGCCTTGTACCCCAGCACATAAACAAATCCACAAACAGCACCAAGACACTCTTTTCTTCCAAAGAAACCTTCGGTCAATATGACAAAGTTGAACAAAAGTTCCATTTAAAAATCCTCAACTTAGAGATCTCGGAAATTTTTCACAAAATAAAAAACACCAAAAATACGCTTAGATTGCTTTACAAAACAATACAAGAAAACGTCACTGTTGATGAATTTAAGCAATTTATTACAAAACAGAATCAAGCTTTCACAATTATTTGTATTAAAAAACAACGAATCAACACGCACAAAATTGACCAACTAAAAAGATCACTGTGGAAAATGCTAAATATCACAATACACGATAAGTGGTTCGTAAATAAAAGTGATATAGAATTCCCCCTCGAAATTAAATGGCTCCTCTCTCTTGGCAGGAAATTTTCTCTACCTTTTGATTGGAACACATTTCGACTTTTTCAATTAATTGCAGATGGAGAAGAAATAATTAGATGTGTAAAAGATGACATGGAGCAAGAAGTTACAAGATTAAAATACAGCTCCTGTTGAAAATCGACAAAAAGAGAAAGGTATTTATAAGAGTATAGTTTTTGTTCCCAAACTGTGAGAAAACTTTAAAGAGACGGTAAAAAATAGCACTAATAACGTCAGTTTAGCGTATAAATCCAATAGGAAGCTGGCACCTCTTTTCACCAACATGAAAACAAAAACGGAAAAGGATAAGTGCACAGACGTAGTCTATAAAATTAGCTGTCGTGGCAATGCGGAAGAAAATTGCAATCTTTCCCATATCGGTACAACGAAGCAATTTCTTCGTCAACGAATTTCCAACCACAAATCCGACATTAATTTAAAAAGCACTGGGAAGACAGCATTGGCCTTACACCCCATTGAGCGTGGACACAAACTAGATTTTGACAGAGTTGAAATCCTGAAAATGGAGAAACATGTCTCCAACCGGTATACTCTAGAAACGCTTCATATTATTAACAACAAAAACAATATGAATCGTAAACAAGACAGCCAGAACCTTTCATCAGTTTACTGTTCTTTGGTGACTAAGCAGAATCCGTGACAATTTAAAGCCGACTAAGCTTCAATCGAAGTGTTTTTTTTATATCATAAAATGTTTGTTTTTTAAACATTGCTTTATATTTGTCTCTCATTGTATTATTTACGTTTATCTGTAATACGTACTAAATGTAAGTTTGCCAAAATTTTACACTAAATGTTCTTATATGTATAATATGTTCATTTTATTTTTGTTAATAAAAGATCCCCTGAAGAAGACGGCAACCACCGTAGAAACGTCGGGAAAGGAAATGAAATTGTTTCATTAAAAAACATTAAGACCAAAACAGCCGAAAGATATATATTTAAATCTCCAACACCTATAATAATTCAACCAATTGGTCAATGACTTAACAATAAGCATTCATTCGGACGGCTAGCCGAACACACTTTATACGCAAAAATGAAGAACTATTATCAACACATGTTATACAAATATGGTGAAGATGTATGTACAAATCTCAAGGAATATAGTAACTGTAAAAGAAGACTGGCTCAACAAAAACAAGCCCAAAAGTTCCTGCTTGCTTGTTGACAATATGGCCTTGTACCCCAGCACATAAACAAATCCACAAACAGCACCAAGAAACTCTTTTCTTCCAAGGAAACCCTCGGTCAATATGACAAAGTTGAACAAAAATTCCATTTAAAAATCCTCAACTTAGAGATCTCGGAAATTTTTCACAAAATAAAAAAAACACCAAAAATACGCTTAAATTGCTTCACAAAAGAATACAAGAAAACGTCACTGTTGATTAATGTAAGCAATTTATTACATAACAGAATCAAGCTTTCACAAATATTTGTGTTAAGAAACAACGAATCAACACGCACAAAATTGACCAACTAAAAAGATCACTGTGGAAAATGCTAAATATCACAATACACGATAAGTGGCTCGTAAATAAAAGTGATATAGAATTCCCCCTCGAAATTAAATGGCTCCTCTCTCTTGGCAGGAAATTTTCTCTGCCTTTTGATAGGAACACATTTCGACTTTTTCAATTAATTGCAGATGGAGAAGAAATAATTAGATGTGTAAAAGATGACATGGAGCAAGAAGTTACAAGAGCGAAATACAGCAACATGCTTCACTCTTTCCAACGTCATCAAACCAACGACCGATTTGCCAAATACATACTGAAAGTTCATTAAGACACTACTTACCACAAATAAGCCATAATAAAGATTGGAAACCTTCGTACGTTTCACCCCCCAAAACCCATTTGTTTACATTGTTGTATTTGTAGCTTTGACCCTCTATCCATGAATAGATGGGAAATCGAAAAGCAAAACAAAAACAAATTACTAGGGCTGTGTTGTCTATGTGTCTAAAGGAAGAGGAACAGAAAAGATTCTTGTGTGCGTTTTTATCAATGTGTCTATTGGAAGAGGAACCGAAATGTTACTTGTGTGCGTGTTTCAGCTTGTAGGCAAATGTCAAATGAAAGCAGAGGTTTCTGGTCTTTAAGTTATTAGTTTATGCTACTTACTTTCTGAAAAAACAATTATTATTGTATCACCGGATAAAGGCAATACCACAGTTGCACTGAATCGCGTAGATTACGATAACAAAATGAAAGACCTATTGTCTGATCGTTCTGTATACCGCCCTACTCGGGGAACCCCTCTTTCTTCTCTGCAAAATAAAAACAATGAACTGGTGAAATGGCTACATGGAAACAAGTTGATTGATGATAGGCAAAAGACAGTGATGACGACATATACAGCACAAATACCTGCAATTTATGGATTACCGAAAATTCACATACCAAATATGCCTGTAAGACCTATAACGTCATCAATGAGAGTTCCGTGTTATGAACTTTCAAAATACTTGGGAAGAATTTTACATTGCGTGACAAGAGATTCGGTCTACTCAATTAAAATTTCTTATGAATTTAAAAATAAGGTAAATAATCTGGATCTAGAACAAACTGATGTTTTAGTATCTTATGATGTTGTATCATTATTTACTAATGTTCATGTACAACTGGCAGTAGCCATCATTAGGAAAAAATGGGAGACAATTAGTAAACATACACAGTTGAGCCAAACCAAATTCATTGAGTTGTTGGATTTTTGTCTTAAGGAAAACAATTACCTTCAGTATAGAGATAACTTATACAGACAAATTCATGGAATGCCAATGGGAAATCCACTTCCTCCTACCATTGCCGATTTAGTTTTGGACAACCTTTTGGACAATAAATTTGCCGATAGTAACAAACCAAAGATAATCGTCAAATATGTAGATGATATATTTACAGTTATTAATGAGGGGGAGGTCGACAATGTTTTACGATGCCTTAATTCATATCATGAAAAATTACAATTTACCGTTGAGAGGGAACAAAACAGAGCGATAACGTTCTTAGACGTCAAGATTCATCTCGTTAATGATAGACTGTCTTTCAACTGGTATCAGAAAGACACAGCATCTGGAAGACTTGTCAACTTTAGATCCAATCAAGCAAAGCATATTCTTATTAATACAGCCTCTAATCTAGTTCAAAAAGTCTTTTCGTTGAGTGACCCGGAATTTCACGCCGCAAATGAGAATATAGTCACACAAATTCTCCTAGATAATGGCTATCCAATGGAAATCATACGGAGCTTGATACTTCGCCAAAAACACAAAGCTCCTGTTGATAATCGGTAAAAAAAAAGAGGTATTTATAAGAGTATAGTTTATGTTCCCAAACTGTCAGAAAACTTTAAAGAGACGGTAAAAAATAGCACTAATAACGTCAGTTTAGCGTTTAAATCCAATAGGAAGCTGGCACCTGTTTTCACCAACATGAAAACAAAAACGGAAAAGGATAAGTGCACAGACGTAGACTATAAAATTAACTGTCGTGGCAATGCAGACGAAAATTGCAATCTTTCCCATATCGGTACAACGAAACAATTTCTTCGTCAACGAATTTCCAACCACAAATCCGACATTAATTTAAAAAGCACTGGGAAGACAGCATTGGCCTTACACTACATTGAGCGTGGACACAAACCAGATTTTGACAGAGTTCAAATCCTGAAAAGGGAGAAACATGTCTCCAAGCGGTATACTCTAGAAACGCTTCATATTATTAACAACAAAAGCAATATGAATCGTAAACAAGACAGCCAGAACATTTCATCAGTTTACTGCTCTTTGGTGACTAAGCAGAATCCGTGACAATTTAAAGCCGACTAAGCTTCAATCGAAGTGTTTTTTTTTATATCATAAAATGTTTGTTTTTTAAACATTGCTTTATATTTGTCTCTCGTTGTATTATTTACGGTTATCTGTAATACGTACTAAATGTAAGTTTGCCAACATTTTACACTAAATGTTCTTATGTGTATAATATGATCATTTTATTTTTGTTAATAAAAGATCCCCTGAAGAAGACGGCAACCACCGTCGAAACGTCGGGAAAGGAAATGAAATTGTTTCATTAAAAAAACATTACGACCAATACAGCCGAAAGAGATATATTTAAATCTCGAACACCTATAATTAATAATAATAATAATAATAATAATAATAATAACAATAATAATAATAATAATAATAATAATAATAAAAATAATTATAATAATAATAATAACAATAATAATAATAATAATACCAATATTAATACCAATAATAAAAATAATAACAATAATAATAATAATAATAATAATAATAATAATAATAATAATAATAATAATAATAATAATAATAATAATAAAAATAATAATAATAATAATAATAATAATAATAATAATAATAAAAATAATTATAATAATAATAATAACAATAATAATAATAATAATACCAATATTAATACCAATAATAAAAATAATAACAATAATAATAATAATAATAATAATAATAATAATAATAATAATAATAATAATAAAAATAATAACAATAATAATAATAATAATAATAATAATAATAATAATAATAATAACAATAATAATAATAATAATAATAATAAAAATAATTATAATAATAATAATAACAATAATAATAATAATAATACCAATATTAATACCAATAATAAGAATAATAACAATAATAATAATAATAATAATAATAATAATAATAATAATAATAATAATAATAATAATAATAATAATAAAAATAATAATAATAATAATAATAATACTAATAATAATAATAATAGAAATAGTTATAGTAGTAATAATAATAATAATAATAATAATAATAATAATAATAATAATAATAATAAAAATAATAATAATAATAATAATAATAATAATAATAATAATAATAATAATAATATTAATAATAATAATATGAATAGTAAAATAATAATAATAATAATACTAATAATAATAATAATAATAATAATAATAACAATAATAATAATAATAATAATTATAATAATAATAATAATAATAATAATCATAATAATAATAATAACATTAATAATAATAATAATAATAATAATAATAATAATAATAATAATAATAATAATAATAATAATAATAATAATAACAATAATAATAATAATAATAATAATAATAATCATAATAATAATAAAAATAATGATTATAATAATAATAATAATAATAATAATAATAATAATAATAATAAACAATAATAATAATAATAATAATAATAATATTAATAATAATAATAAGAATAGTAAAAATAATAATATTAATAATAATAATAACAATAATAATAATAATAACAATAATAATAATAATAATAATAATAATAATAATAATAATAATAATAATAATAATAATAATAATAATAATAACAATAATAATAATAATAATAATAAAAATAATAATAAGAAAAAAGGAAGAAGGAGAAAGAGAGAAAAAGGAAAGGAGTTCAAAAGAACAAAAACGGGAAGGTGGTCAGAGGAGATGAAACGGGAATACGAGAGAAGAATGCGAGGATTTAGACTGGAGGAGGGGGGAGAGGAAGCAGTTAAGGAGATAGGGGAGAGGATAAAGAGAGAGATTGATCGAAGTGAGGAGATAGGGGGGAGAAAAAGGAAACGGAAAATGAGAGGATGGTGGGATGATGAGTGCAGAGATAAAAAAGGGGAAGTAAGAAAGGAGTTAAGGAGGTGGAGGAAAAATAGTGGGACGAAAGAAAAATACAGGGAGAAAAAAAGAGAATATCAAGTGATGTGTGAGAAAAAGAAAAGGGCCGATCAGGAAGAGTTGAAAAGAGAAATTACAGAGGCCAATACCGAAAACAAAGTGTGGGAAATAATAAATAGAGAAAGAAAGAAGAGAAAGATAATGGGGGAAGGTATAGAAGAAGAGGAATGGAAAAAATATTTTATGAGCTTATTTGGAGGGGTGGAAGGAAGAGTAAGAATGGGAACGGAGGGAAGAAGAAAAGCGGAAGAGGAGACTGATATCAGCAAAGAAGAAATAAGAAAGGTGGTGAGAAAACTCAAAGAAGGAAAAGCAACGGGAATAGATGAAATACCGAATGAGGCGTGGAGATATGGAGGAGAAAAAGGGATAGAGGTAGCTTGGGATATATGCAGAGAAGTGTGGAGAGGAGACGGATGGCCGGAAGGGTGGAAAGAGGGGGTGATTGCACCAATAATAAAGAAAGGGGCGGGAACAAAGGTAGAGGAATACAGAGGAGTAACACTCATGCCATCGTTATATAAAATATACACTGCGGTTTTAGCGAAGAGGCTAGAGGAAGAAGCGGAGGAAAAAGGGATGATACCACCGAATCAAACGGGGTTCAGAAGAGGAGTAGGGACGATAGACAATATATATGTGTTGAACTATGTGGTGAACAGAGAGGTTGCAGAGGAGAAAGGCAAGCTAGTGGCACTATTTATAGATTTAAAAGCGGCGTTTGACTCAGTGGATAGAAAAATTATGATAGATGCATTGGTGGAACGAGGAGTAAGAGAAGGGCTTAGGGAGAGAGTTAGGGAGGTTTACGAAGAAACGACGAGCAGAGTGAAAGCGGGAGTAGCATTTTGGACGGGAAAAGGAGTAAGACAAGGCTGCCCGATGAGTCCAATACTGTTTAACTTATTGACGGCAGATATGGAAGACGAACTGGCCGAGGGGAGATGGGGAGGGGTAAAAGTGAGACGAAAAAGAATTTGCTCGCTGGCATACGCAGATGATGTGGTAGTACTGGCGAAAAACGAAGAAGAGATGCAATGTATGATAAGGATACTGGAAAAATATTTCGAGAAGAAAAAACTAGAGTTAAACGTTGGAAAGACGAAAGTGATGAGGTTTAGAAAAGGAGGAGGGAGGAATAAAATAGTAGATTGGAGATAGAGGGGAAATCAAATAGAGGAAGTAAGGGAGCTTAAATACCTGGGCTATGTGTTCAAAAAGAATGGAGGGCAGGAGGCACATATAAAGGACAGAGCAAAAAAGGCAGCAGCGGTCATGAGGGAAGCATGGGGGATTGGAAGGCGAAAATTTGAGAGGGTATGGGAGAGGAAGATGTGGCTTTTTGACACCCTGGTATGGACGGTGATGGGGTATGGAGCGGAAATATGGGGATGGAAGGAGAGAAAAGAAATTGAAGCAATGCAAGAGAGGTACCTCAAATGGACACTAGGTGTGGAATGGCAAACTCCAGGATACATGGTGAGAGAAGAAACAAAAAGAGACAAGATAAGGATAAGAGCAGGGAGAAGGGCATGGAAATATGAAGAAAGGTTAACAGATGGAAAGGGAAGTGAAATAGCGAGGGAATGTCTACAGGAGATGAAAGAGAGAGGGAGAGATGGACAAGTGAGAGTGTCAAAATGGGAACAGGGTAGGCAAGAAATGAGGTGAAGGGAGGGAAGAGATGATAGTGCGACTGGATATGAAGGAGTGGAAAGGGAAGACAGAATAGGACAGGAGAAGGAAAGGCGGGAACAAATAAAGGAATCTAGATACAACAGATGGTATAGAGAAATAATGACCGAGGGGATACCGCATTATCTGGAAGCAGGATGGAAGTCAGAAAGAACGAGGAGAATAGCAAGAGTTAGACTAGGGAATGAGGTGAGAGAAAGATGGTATTGGAAACGAGAAGAGGAGAGAATGTGCAGACTGTGCGAGGGTGAACCAGAGACGTGGGAACATATAATAGAAAGATGCAGATCAGGAGGAATTGAAGGAAAATCCATAGGGGAAAAGTTGACGGAAATAATGGATGAAAAAGGGAGGGGAGAAGAATGGATAAAAGAGCTAGAAGAAGTGAGAAAAGACAAGACGCGAGAAAGTGGAAGGGATGAGGTAGACTGAAGTCAGGAACGGAATCCTGTAACCCTTAGGGAATCAGTAATAATTTAACTAACTAACTAATAAAAATAATAATAATCATAATAAAAATAATAATAATAATCATAATAATAATAATAATAAGAATAATAATAATAATTATAATAAAAATAATAATAATAATAATAATAGTAATAATAATAAAAATAATGATAATAATAATAATCATAAACATAATAATAATTTTTTTTTTCCTTTAGGGTTTCAGGAGAAATGCTTTATGCACCATAAGGATGTCATCTTGGCGTTGACCCTAGACAATCCCCGTGTGCCGGACTCGGTATGGTTTCCCCATACCGCCTAAGACTCCTTATAACCCTTTAAGCTTCCAACCCCCCCCCCGGAACCGCTCTTTGCATTACTTCAGGGGGTTGTTTATATTAACTTACGTTTCAACTGTTTCCCGAGTGTTTTCCTCTTCTCTTTTTTTTCTTCTGAGAATACGTTCGATATACATGCAGATTTTGTGCCACGTCCGGTCGTTGGTCAACATCTTATCTACTATGTTATCTGGGCTGAGTGGTCCCATATCTCTTTCTATTTCTTCACGTTGGGCTTCCCATCTGCTGCAAGCGAAGAAAGTGTGGTGTGCATCGTCGGTTTCAGAGTCACCGTACTGGCAGGCTGGACTACTTGTTTTGCCGATCTTGTGAAGGAAGGCGTTGAAATATCCGTGTCCGGTGAGTAACTGGGTGACGTAATAGTTAACCTCACCGTGTTTCCGGTCATTCCATTTGCTCACTTCTCTGATCAGCCTCGCTGTCCAGCGTCCTCTCGTTTCCGAGTTCCAGCGCTCTTGCCACTTTTGTTTCGTGCGCTCCTTTGCCTGTTCGGTTGCCAATTTGACGCCGAGTTCCGGTTTTTTGTCGTGCACGTACTTCCTTTGTGCCGCCAGGAGATCGATGGGTGTCACACCTGCGATAACAAGGATGGCTGGTTCCGACACAGTTCTGTATGAGCTTGCAACGCGTAGAGCTCCGCGTCTCTGTACTGCTGCCAGCTGCTTTCGATACTTATCCTGCCGAAGTGCGTCTGCCCAGATCTCGCATCCGTAGAGGAGAATGGCGTGCGTGGTCGACATCAGGAGTCTTCGCCTACTGGCCGTAGGCCCACCAACGTTTGCCATCAGTCTGCTCAGTGATGTGGTCACTTTTGCCGCTCGTTCCACCGCATTTTTTATCTGGTGCCAGAAAGTGAGTTTTGTGTTAATAGTCACTCCCAGATAATTTACTGCGTCTTTGCTTCTAATGACTTCAGGGCCGACATGGAAATCTATTAGGGTAGGAATCCTTTTCTTTGTCAGAAGAACTATCTCCGTTTTTTCGGTAGCAAGACAGAGGCCGTGTTCATCCATCCAAAAATTTACCCGTCGCATGACCTGGTTTAGCTTCCTTTGCGCACTTTCGGTGTCTCTTGCCGTAATCACCGCGGCGATGTCATCTGCGTAACCTACCAGGAAAGTATCTTCTGGCATATCCATGCGAAGAATGCCATCATACGATATGTTCCAGAGGTCCGGCCCCAAGATTGATCCTTGTGCTGCTCCGGACGTGATCTGCTTACATCGCTGGCCTTCTGTTGTTTCGTAGACTAGCTCCCGGTCCTTGAGATAATCTTTCATCATCCGAAGGAGATAGGTTGGGATATTGAATGTGTTCTCGAGCGCGTTCAGCATGTCACTCCATCTGTCTGAGTTGAATGCATTTTTGACGTCCAGAGTAGCTAGTAATACGATCCGCCTTGAGTAATGGTTTCCCTGTTGGGCGATTTGGGTAGCCTTCACTACTTCGTCAATCGCCCCGATCGTAGAGTGGCCTTTTCTTAAACCATGCTGTCTTTCTGACAGATCTCCTGCTGTCTGTACTGCGACTGTAAGTCTTGGTCCAAGCATTTTTTCCAGAAGCTTTCCTGCAGTATTTAGCATACACAGAGGCCTATACGCAGATGGGGACTCCGGGTCTCCTTTTCCCTTGCCGATAAGTACTAAACGTTGCGTCTTCCAGCTCCTAAGAAAGACCCCTTCCTCCAGGCAGCTGTTGTACATTTTCAGCAGGAGTTGAGGTCATGTCCGGGCAGTTATTTTTAGCGCTTCCACCGGTATTCCATCCAATCCGGGAGCTCTTTTGCTGTGCATAGTTTTCACAGCTAAACTAAACTCTTCTTCACTGAACGATGGTATTTCCTGTCCTTGGGCCAATGTGGTGTCGGGTGGCCTGACAGGATGAGTTGGGAAGAGTGTGTCGACTATGTGCTCCATTTTTTCTTCGCTTAAGATAGGGTTGACCATCTGGGTTCCAAGTTTCCGCATAACAATCCTGTAGCCTAGTCCCCAGTGGTCACTGTCTACGTCTTGGCGAAGATTGTCCCACTTTTGTTTTTTGCTCGAATTGATGGCCCTCTTGAGCTCGGATCGTTTTGTTCTGAAATCCGCCAGATCAGTTTCTCTTGCATCAGCGTGTCTTCTTCTTCCCCTGGTGACTTTGCGTCTAAGTCGTAGGCATCTTTTTCGGAGTTCAGCTATTTCTTCGG